>VZTX01013218.1:0-109392 GCA_013400915.1 Pardalotus punctatus
AAAAAAAAACAAATCCTAGGGGAAAAAACCTAGCAACAACCACCACAGCGGCAGCATCCAGAGCCAGGATTGTCCCTTCCTCCCCCTCACGCCTCGGCCGAGAAGCCTGGGGGAGAGTTTCAAAACAACCCGCGCCCGGCAGTTTCTCTCAGCTGCTGGACACAATTAAAGCTACAGGACCACATTTCTAGGCATATACGCAAATGATAGGGAACACAGGATTTCATAACAGCACCCGAAGACACCTGTGCAGACTCATACTATTTTAAAGTTGCGGTTGGTTTGAAACTCCTGCAGGGGGCTTACCCAAGTATAAGTAGGATGAAGAAAAATCTCTCTGAGGGTACATTTTCAGTATGATAGTAAAGGTAATCATTCTGATCCTATTAACATCTAACAGGATTGTTTATAAAACCAGCCCCTTACCTACCACTTGCTTTATAACTGCCTAGAGGACTGGCCTTAAATATCAGGATACTTAATCCTACTCCCAGACAAAAGAAGCAGGATCTTAGCCACAGTCTGTAAGCAGAACTAAGTGTAGCTCATGGAGGTGAGATAACTGCAAACATGGGGAAATATTTGGCTGTGTTTTAAAAATAAATCAAAATGTGGAAATCCTTAATATTCCTATCATCTGAGCACACATGTTCAACTTTGTACCTGATAAGGAAAACCAGCTAGAGGGGTTTCATCATGACTAAACTTAGAGATTGATTTTATTTTAGGATTAGTACATACTTTTTTTTTTTGCCATGTGTTAAGGGCAGGATATAGCTACTAAGCTGGGGTGTCACTGTTGAGCTCAAGATAAAATTTCAGTCAATAGATGTTTAGACAGTTTTGAAACACAGTAAAATAAGGCTCATTTGACCCCTTCTGTTGCATATTACACTGGTATATTGCATTTAATCTTTCAAAGTAATTATTTTGGAAAGAAGAATTTAGGATGCTTTTTTATGTGGTACGGTGAGTTGACCCTGGCTGGATGGAAAGTTCTCACCAAAGTCACTGAATCACTTCTCAGATGTACAGAAGAGAGAAAATATAGAAAAAGGTGCCCATGGGTCAAGATAAGGGCATGGAGAGATCACTCACAGATTACTGTCAGGGAAAAAATAAAATTGACTTGGGGAAATAAGTTTAATTTATTGCCAATCAGATTAGAGTAGAGTAATAAGAAATAACAGAAAACCTTAAAAAAAACCCTCCCCACTGCCCCTCCCTTCAACTTTACTCCTGAACTCTCTACCTCCCCCCCAACAGTGTCTCAGGAAAACAGGGAAATGGGGGTGCAGTCTGTTCTTCATACATTTTCTTTGCAGCTCCTTCCTCCTCAGGGGAAGGCTCCCCACACTCTTCCCCTGCTCTAGGGTCTGGTCATTCCCATGGGAAACAGTCCCCCATGAACTTGCCCAATGCAAGTCCTTCTCTTCCCATGGGCTGCAGTTTATTGTGAACTGCTCCGTTTGGATTCCCCGTGGAGTCACAAATCCTGCCAGCAAACCTGCTCCAGAGTGATTTTCCCATGGGGTCACAGCCTCCTTCAGGCATCCACACATTCCGGAGTGGGGTCCCTGCCATAGGCTGCAGCCAGATATCTGCTCCACCATGGACTTCCAAGCTGATAACCATGCCTTCATTGCTTTTGACTGCAGCTACCCTCCTAATTATACAACAATTTGGAAAAAGGCGCAGTATTTCTGATATTCATTCTGTAACTGTTCTTTGAATGTGTCACATGAGGTTTTGTCATTCTGACTCCCTACAGTTAGAAAGCATTAGAAGCTGCTAGGCACCTTCAAAATGGTTCTTATATAAGTTTGTCTTCCTTTGATAAGCTCAGGGACTGTGTGAACTCCTTGGTTTGTATAGGAGGAACCTTTTTCCTACTTGTCACTCAAGACTGCATGACATGAGGAAAGATTCTGTAATTCTTATGCTGAGTTTTAGTTATTTATATAAAACTAGCCTTGTGAGTAGTCCCAAATAGTTCAACAGATGTATGTTTGAGTAAATGGTGTAAGAATTATATTATATGGATGAAAATATCTCTTTTTACATACATATGTTTGAAAGTTATTTAATAATAACATATTCTCTGGAAAGCTTATAGTCAACTTTTATTCTCTATTCAACAATTCAACTCTGAAAGTTTACACGTTATATTTCTTTCCACTCTGAGATTAGCAGGTTGCCTTTTAAATCATGACCTAAGTATTTCCTCCATATCTCAAGATCATATCCCCACTAACTGTTCTGTGATGGGAGCTACTTAGGCATGAGAGCAACTTCTTCCTCCAATTCCAGCTAGAGGTTTGAGTTCAGGCTACTCAGCACTGCTCAGAATTGAGACCACACACAAATTATATTGCTAATTCTTTTTGTTCAGTGGCAAACACCTTCTTCAAGACATTTTAAAAATAAGGTGACGAAAACAACAAAATCTGTTGCTCACAAATTTAGATCACTTGGAGTGTTCACAAGTACCCAGAATCCTGTTCAAAGCCTCAAGACACTTTCTCCTTTCTAATACACATAGTCCTTAAGAAATACTGACATCTGCTGTCAATATGGGACTGGAATCAGCCTGGTAGGAGGTTTTGTCTATCCTACTACATTCTGCACCTCAGATGACCCAGAGTTTCTCTGTGCTTCAGAGTATATTATTTCTCCTGAAATAAAACATACTAGCTGTTAGTAGAAATGAGTATAACTTGGGGAATAATTTGAAAACAATTTGGAACAATTTCCTTTGTTGTCATTGGCCTAGGACTACCTGAGAACTGGTAATGATCAGATGGAATTTTGTGTTGCTTTTTAGTTAATGGCTCGTATAAAGAGCCATTTGGAGTTTGCAGTCTCTTTTTAGACTAAAATAAGTGTTCACCCCATCACATCAATAACAGGAAGCTGCCACTAATAAACAAAAAGAGAATCAACATGCACATTTCTCTAGGTTTTTATAAGTTAAAATAAATGAATGGATGGATGGATGAGTGAACATAAAAGAAACAAAGACAATAAGTAAAACAAAAATTTGTTCTATTTTTAGGACCCTGTTTTGAAAGCCTCCATTTCTACTAATTAAAAATATATACTTTTAATGACTTACATATAAGTAAGAATCTTCTTGTGTGGTGTCACTGGTCTATTTCCTCACTAAACTTTGTGTGGGATTTCGCTTTGGGTGGTTTGGTCAAGCATCTAACTTAACTGGTCATCTGGGATTTCCTGACAGTGGAGTAAGACAGACTGCAACCAGCTCAAGATGCCTACAAACGAGTTGAGAATCTCTTGCTGAATATGCCCGGGGTTTTCTCATTTGCTCCCTGCTGTAATGCCTAAAACAAAGTGAAATGAGTTTTGAATGAAAACTGTCATTGTGGCTTGGCAGCCTGAACATGTAACACTATCCAGGGCTGGAACAGGCTTGCTCTTTAGATCTCGATGGCTAAGTGTGCCATAAAGAGAAATAATGATGTTTGGTTACTGGTTTGCTTGTCATTAAGATATTATATATTGCTTGTACTAAAAAATATTCATGAAAAGGTTTATTTTTCTAAATGACAAATATTTCCAAGTTATTTTTTCAAGTGTTCACATACTCCTTGTCACATGCCTTGACACATGCCCTAAAAAAAAAACAATTCGTTCTAGAAGACAATCATGTAAGAGCAGATTTAGGTGCATTGGCAATAGGAAGGCCAGTAATTCCTCTTATATAATAAATATTCCATATAACTTTGTTAAGGTCACAGAAAAGCAGCACAGATTTCAAATACATGCAATAGTTATTTGGGTTTTTTAAAGACCATGAAATTATGAACATGTATCTGATTTGCGTTCATTTTTCCTACCGTTTAAAATATTTCGTACCTTATAAATTTATCATGGATTTTAGTTATAGGAAGTCCAGGTTCATCCTGCATCTGAAAAAAAACAAAAACAAAAGCAAGAATAATGCAAGCTTTGAAGGTACAGAACAAAAATATGAGCTACTGAGTTTTATAATTCCCCCAGTTCATTTTTCAAATAATTATTACAATAAATCTTCTCTTAAATTTTATTTAAATTATAGTTTATGTTACATTATTTTCCATGACAGAAGGACTAACTCTACTGAAAACAAGTAAATCAATAAATAAGAGATGATTGAAGCATTTTTGACATGAAAAATGGAGTGAAAAAAAAAAACAAAGTCACACATCAATTTTTAGTTTAAAAAGCCAGGTTGTGATCTACCTTTATTATTCTCGAAATACCACAAAATACTGCCTGTCCAATGAAATCTTGATTGGTGTTTTTTGGAGAATTTTTACTAGAATCAGGGCACTGGGATCTGCACAATTCGGCCTCTAAATTAACTGAGTAAAATAAGGGAAAAGGCATAAATGTCCTTGAGGTGCAGCTGCAGAGATTAACTACCAGGCGCAGCAATCCTAAGAATGTAGATAACAGAGTGTGAGAAACTGCAGGCTGTAAAACTTTAGCAGAACAAACAGCAGCACAGGGGGTTGGTGTCTGAGACTACTTTTCACTTCGGGGATTTGCTTAGATATGTAAACAGGCAGAGCGAATAGCCAATGTATTGCTTGAATGTAGCGACGTAAATGAGTGTATTTAAGTAGGCTTCTGATTTGAAATCAGATTTGATTTCACCTGATCACATTGATCTCTGCGTGATTGATCTGTGCCCCCGCAACAGGTGCTGGCAATGGAAAATCTCTTCTTTCTGATATTCTCTGTCTCTCCTTCTCTGCTTTTTGCATGCCTCCATGTACAAAGTTTAGTTCTGGGCTATTAGCCTCCACCTGAAGACAGAGGTGTCCACGTGTGCTCCCAGCCCAGGAGGTTAAACCCATCCTAGGCTGCATCCAAAGCAGTATGGGCAGCAGGTCAAGGGATGGGATTCTGCCCCTCTGTTCCGCTGTGGTGACGCCACACCTGCAGTACTGCATCCACATATGGGTTTCCCAGTACATGAAAGACATGGAGCTGTTGGAGCAGGTCCAGAGGAGGGACACAAAAGTATTCAGAAGGCTGAAACACCTCTCCTATGATGAAAGGGTGGGACAGTTGGGGTTGTTCAACCTGCAGAAGTGAAGGCTCTGGGGATACCATATTGCAGCCTTCCAGTACCTGAGGAGGCCTGTAAGACAGATGGGGAGAGACTTTTTTAGAAGGCCTGCAAGTGACAGGAAAAAGGGCAATGGTTTTAAACTGGAAGAGGGTAGGTTTAGATTGGACATAAGGCAGAAATTTTTACAACAAGGATAGTGTGACACAGAAACAGGTTGCCTGGACAAGCTGTGGATGCCCCATGGCTGAAAGGGTTAAAAGTGAGGTTGGATGGGGTTTTGGTGCAATCTGGTCCACTGAAAGATGTCTGTATCCATAGCAGGGGGTTGGGCTAGGTGATCCTTAAAGGTCCCTTACAACCCGAACCATTTGGTTGTTCTATGGATATCTTAATGTGAAAATGAAGGAAAAATAGACTGGGGAGATAATTTTTTCATGGTGAAAAGAGCCACTACAGTGTTACCTAGAGTGGTGGGCAGGACTCTATACTGCTGTAGAATGTTTGGCATTAGCTCAGTGAAGAAAGGTGATAATGTTCAATAAAAGACTTGTTTCAGTGTCTCAGAAAGGTGTTTTCCATTAGACTTTTCTCCATTCCTTGTGAAGCCTTCATCTTCTATGATGCAGACAGCTAAAGTAATTCTATAACACATACATTCATTTTCTCAATTGTGCATCTCAGATGCTGAGCACTAAGATAAAGAAATGGCCAGCAATGTCAAAGACAAATATTGAAAGGATAAAAATGGAAGAACAACCTCTTCTTTGCAGGCTGAGTAAAAAGTATGATAGAAGTGAGGAAAAGGATCATACATATGTGGGAGTACAGTAACAGTTGCATATGGCTGAAAAGAGTGAACTGACAAGAAAGTGAAGAAACAGAATTATACTAAGAGCATTGCAGGGAAAAATAAAAGATTAGTATTAGGGAGTAGAGGAGTCAAAGCATTGAAGAACAGGAAGAAATAGATTGATGTTTATATATAAAATTTGAGATAAAAGAGGAAAATACAGGTTGTAACTGGGTGGTTGTCACAGTTAGACAGTCTACATGTCTTCTATGGTTGCACCTCTAGGAGTAAATTAAACAGTGTCTAGAAAATTTCCTGGGTGATAACAATACTACTATATACTTTAGAATTATTTGAATGATCCTTGAAATGACTTTCATTCATTTCCAAGTCCAGTAGCTTACCATGCATCAAGCACCATCCTTAGTAGGCTGTCTTCATGCACACACCCTGTTTTGCAGATAAAAATATTTCATCAAGTCTGTATGAAGTGCTTTGTTCCAGATTGTGGTCCTGGGCACATTTTTTTACCGGTATAGGAATAACCAATCCAGCTTTTTCTGAAGAGTAGCAGTGGCTAGAAGTTATTGTTTTTTATTCCAAAACCCTGAAAAATTTAGATTCAGCCACAGGTAGACACATGTGAAACGGTCCAGGAGAGAAGTTCCCTGAGAAAAACCCATATAGTCACAGCATATACACAGTAATCTGCTTTGTCAAGCGGCATAAAATAGTTACAGTTTCCCACATGTCAGAGGGAAATGATGCAAGTGCTCTGGTGTAAAGGCTATGCTGCTGTTTAGGCATTTGGACTGGATGATTGCTGTAGGTCCCTTCCAAGTGAATGATTCTATTGTAATGGACACTGAAGAGGCAGCCCTATAGTCATGCAAAAATTTTCTTCCACCCTAAGCAAATAAAATGTGGTTATTTTCCCTTCTTATCATTCCAGAACTTAATTTCTTCCAAGCCCTTCAATTTTATTGCTGTAGGTAATCTCACATGCTGTGTGTAAGCTTGCAAGGACCCTAGGAATAGAGGAATGTGCATGAAACCACTTTTGGCTCTATTCTTTCCTACATAACTTCACCTGCAGTTTTCAGCAGCTCTTTCACATAGGCATAAAGGAAGGCTGAGTCAAAGAATTAAATGCATTTTATTCTTCACAGCATGTAAAGCATGTGATTAGAAAGAAAAGGGCCTATTTGGGGTCACAGATTGCAGAGGAAAACAGCATTTACTCTCAGCCCACAAAAGGTCTTGATTTTGATTGACTTAATTTGAACCCCTAAGGTTCTGGGGGAGAAGGACAGTTCAGTTTCCTTTGTTTTGTTTTGGGGGTTTTTAAAGACCTAGTTCCCACAGAGTAATTTTGAATATTACAGGGAAAAGGTAAAAAGCCTTTTTCAAAGACTCTGTTCCATAATGAAAACATTTGAGCATTCAAAGCTCAATTAGCTCTACATTTTAAAAGTATTTTCTAAATGGACTATTTACAACAGCTAAAGAAGCACAATTTTCCTCTTTTTGCACAAGGATTATCCTATTCACTTCAAGAAATTTATGTGTGAGAGGAGAATTTTAATTTAGCTGTTTACCCTAGATTACAAAATTCTGTTTTGCACAGATTCCCAGATCTCCCCATTTCTACAAGAGAGGACAAGTAGGCACACCCTTAAAATGTTCCATAGAGCTCAAAAAAACAAAACAAAACAAACTTTGGCAAGGCAAAAGACCTTCTAGAACATCAAATCCAGCTGTTACCCAGCACTGCCAAGTCCACCACTGAACCATATTCCTAAGTGCCACATCTACATGTCTTTTAAATAAATACCTTCAGGAATGGTGATTCTACCACTTCCCTGGAGAGCCTTTTCCACTGCTTGATAACCCTCTCCATGAAGAAACTTCTGATAAACTCTAAACCTTCCCTGTCAAAACCTGAGGCCATTTCTTCATGTCCTATGACTTGATACTTGGGAGAAGACAAACACCCACTTTGCTACAACCTCCTTTCAAGCAGTTGTAGAAAGTAATAAGGCCTTCTCTGCAATTCCTATCTTCCAGACTAAACACTTCCAGCTCACTCAGCCACTCCTCATAGGACTTGTGCTCCAGACCCTTCAGCAGACCCTTCTCTGGACCCACTCCAGCACCTCAACGTCCTTGTAGTGAGGGCCTCAAAACTGGACACAGGATTTGAGGTGTGGCCTCACCAGTGCTGAGTACAGGGGCACAATCACTGCCATGGTCCTGCTGATCACGCTGTTGCTGATACAGGCCAGGATGCCATTGGCTTTCTTGGCCACCTGGACACACTGCTGGCTCATGTTCAGACTGCTGTTGACTCACAGCTCTGAGTCCTTTTCTGCTGGACAACTTTCCAGCCCCTCTTCCCCAACCTGTAGAGCTGCATGGGGCTGTTATGACCAATAAACATGTTACCCTGTATGTGCAGAATTAAATGCATCAACTCAGAGCATTTAACACTGTAAATGTTGAATAAGGCCACTAGGGAGCAAATGAAGAAAAAACAGCTTTGATCACAAATCTCAAGACTTTTGAGACATCTTCTCCCTAAAGGTTATATTTCCCATCATTCAGCAACATAGACTCTTAGGACACTAATTTATCAGTTAAATTAACTTTGTTAGGCAATATATTGATAAGTAAATGCTGGAAGATTTACAAATCAGATATTACATACTGGACCATAGCTTACCCTCAGTATCCCACTCCCTTTTAATACACAATCACCCTACACAAACAGCACCACACTCTGCCTTCCACAGTTTTGTTTATTCCTCTACTCACTGAAACCTCTCTGCTGGCTCAGTGGTTAGTTTACAAATTGGGGTTACATAATCAGATTGTGCATCTTCCCTCTTCCTCTCTCAGGATGTCCCTAACCAACCTTGGACCTCCAGTCTGCTGGGTTCAGGCATACACCTCACAAGGTGAGACAAACTTCATGGCAAAGGTTTCTATTCAATCTGTGAGACTCATACTAAGCTCTATACTGAGATGCCTTTTACTATTTATTTATTGTACCCCCAAAATATGTCACATTTTGTAATGAAACAGAGGAGGTGAGGCATCTTGAAAATATAACTTTAGAAAAGAAGCAAAAAAATCAACTTAGCAGACTGATTTTTTGTATGTTTTTTAGTATGCCATTGGAAGTTTCCTCTATAAAATAAAGTCCATTTATCTGAATCTGAGGAATATACATTTTAGGTAGATTTGTCTCATTTTGAACTATTGAATTCATGGAAAACATGTTCTGTTATTCATGCCTTCCAGTTCCTATAACAGCTAAGAACATATTGTAATAAAAGATTTCATGCTACACACTTCTCAACAGGTGTCAGTGGGGCAGTTTACAAAGGAAGGAAAGTATAAACAGGGAAAGGGCTTTTATGCCATGACTAAATGAATTTCTACACAAAGTGTTTTAAAAGCGTGAGGGCAGCTGAGTGCTGAGTAAATTTGCATTTGAAAATGTACCCATTTATTCTCTTCCTTCAGCTCTTCAGATTCAATGAGTCAGGCCAAATGCTGACGTAAATGAAATCCAGGCTACACAATTCAGAACATCCCACAGGTGATGGCTGTGCTAAGCCAATAGTGCTGGGAAGCTAATTAGGAGCAGGATCCAGCAAATACTTAGTCACAATTTGTCCAGGAAAATCTGGACTGGGGGACTCAAAATAGCATGGACAGATGCTGTCTTCTGGATCAAGCAGTGTGATTTTTGCCTATTCCAACTGCTCCTTATTTATCACCTTTTGGATATTTCCTGTTCTGTACCTTTTCCATCACTTAGATGGAAGTGGTTTCTAATGTGCACCAAGCATGCCAAAAATAGGAAAGGGAACACTGAAAAAGTACTGAAGCCAAAGGTTTGTTTTCTCTCGCTAGGTCTGCCAGGTTTATATTTCACATATTTTTAAAAATGCATATGTGTATTTATATATAGTGGATGGTTTTCAATCTTGTGAGGAACAGAATGATGAGGGCACTCCTGAGGTTGTTTGGAATCATGACCTTAAAAATATAACTTTCTCATACATGTGTTCTCATTTGAAAAATACTGAGAAGGGATCAAGAAAAAATCCCATCAAACAATATCTCAAAATGATTATTATCATTGACAAGACAAGCAGTTTGACACTGAAGCACACCAAAATGATTACTTGTTTTCACTTTAAACCTTCATGTTGGGAAAGAAAGAAAAAAATAATCACTTCATTCACTTAAAAGAAATTTTGTTTTTTAAAAATTTTAAATCACAAAAGCATAATCATAACTATACATCCTGAAAACAAAAGCAGTGATTTAGGGCAGCTTCTTTCTCACTAGAAATGAAGCATCACTTATATGTAAAGTTGATAACGAAGAAAAAAATTCCTTTGAAAAGGCTGGAGCTCAGAAGATTGTCTAGTGATGCCCTAGAGTCAGAAAATTGCTAGTATATTTTACCAAAAAACAGTTTTCACTATATTGTCTCCATATTGCTTTAAGATGCAGACATCAGTCTTGGTGTAAAACAGCATGGAAATTGTGGTGATACAGCCATGTAATCTCTTAGAAAGAAAGATTATTCTTATTTGTGCTGCAAAAGGCCTATTTAGTAGACACTGGTTATTGGGATAGTTGGAACAGGGAGAGAGAAACATTAAACTTCTTTACAAAAGGAATCATTAATAGACCTTGTACACAATTTTTTGTGTAAATACATAATTCTTATATCTTTTGGGGTAGAAGGAGGAGAAAGAAATGAAAGATTATCACAGAGGGTTTTAAAGCATAAAACTTTTAGGATATCTACTAATGATATGACTAATAGGATACAATATCTGTCATAATAATTTGTCCATCCATTAACAAACAGACACAGAACAATTATTTCAATTTTATATCAAGGCTTGAAAGGGTATTTAGGTTTTAAACTAACACTTCATTTAGATAAAAATGCTGGTTTTTTTCAACTTACATTACTTAAAAGTAATTTCAAGACACACAATCAGAGCCCTGAACAGTTATTGCAGCTAACATTGACAAGAATTGCCAATACCTCACTGAAAGGGAGTGAGCAACCCCTTCACTGAGCACCCTGTTCTAGACATTGGCATTTCCTGGGGTAGGGAAGATTTTCATTAACTTTACAGCTCTGAAGGTTGGGGGAAAAAACTCACTTAAGCCCTTGTTTCTTAATGGTCTACTGTAATGCAGACGCCAGAATAGAAAAGGAATGATAGAAACATTTTCCACATACTTGGGATACAATCTCTTAGTTTTCTTTTCACATGTATAATGAAGGACTTTCTAAAACTTATACATGGCCTAATGTTTTGAAAGATGATTCTGCATAAAATTTAGGTACTGTGGCTATCAACAAAATTTACCAGGTGATCTGAATGGAAACACAGAATGAATTGAGACAGAGTATCACAAGTTATTCTCACTCAAAAACCTTTTCTGACAGTGTACATGCCAAAAAGTTGGTGTTACAATAACAAGAATTACTTAGCACTGGAGTGCATTTAAATTATTCAAACTATGCTAATTTAGATTTTAAGTACTCAACATTCACACAAAAAGGGTTGAGCAATACCTATATCAGATGCTCAAGTTATCATCCACTTTTTCACTATCCAGTAACACCTTAAGAGTAAAAAAGGTAGCATTAATAAGATATGTATCTCTCTCAATGCTTCCAAAACTGCATGTGTATTAGAGATTTCTTTCAGTATTCCACTACCTCACTAGAGGTGACTTACTTTTAGAAATGTGGAGTGTTTTTTTACTACTAATTAAATGAATTCCAAACTACTTATTTGGTTGTTACAGAGCAGTAGTCAAATCTGTGTCAATTTTGAACATGAGATGGATTTATTTTAAGAGGTGCTCAGCATCTGATGTTCTTTGGTGCCTACAAGAAGAATTGCATTAATGATTCCTGCCTACTCAAACAAATGTTGAAGGACTGTGAACCATTACTTATATTTAGGTTTTAACTTTCAGCAGAAATATTTAGGTGATACAAAGGAAAAGATGTTCTAAAGATATCATAGAACAAGTATAGACTGGTGAGCTTGGAGAGTCTAGATCACTTTGTTTTAGATGGATTTCTATCAGAAATGGTTTAGGTATATCCCGATGGGTTGGATGAGATTACTTATAGAACTTGTATTCCCAGCAACTTTATAATTCTCCAGATAAGAGAATAAATATTTGGCATTGGGATAAGAGTAGAATTGCCCAGCTTCCTCAGCAAGATCAAATTAAGTACCACAACTAAAAAAATTTTTGAACATTTAATGGTTTAATTTGAAAATAATCACATTTCTGCCCAGTGTACTGAAAGATCTGGCTGATGTTATTAAGAGACCTCTCTCAGTTATTTATCAATGGTTTTGGGAATATGCAGAGGTTCCAGATGACTGGAAGCTAGCAAATGTTATTCCAATCTTCAAGAGGGCAAGAAAGAAGACCCTGGTAATTATAAACTTGTCAGTCTCACTTCAGTGCCTGGTAAAATTATGGAGAAGGTTTTTGGGGGAGTTTCTGAAAAAAAGTGCTTAAAAGTTGTCACTTTTAAATGCAGTCATCACTCAAAGTTAACACAGGTTCACAAAGGCAAAATCATGCTTCACTAACTTAATTTCCTTTTATGATAGGGTTACTTTACTAATGGATAAAAAGAAGGCACCAGACATGGGGTTTTTATTTATTTTAGGAAGGCTTTTGATACTCTCTCTTACAGTATCCTTCTATACAACTTGTCCAGCACACATCTATCATGTGTGTAATAGAATGGCTGATCAATTGGCTGAAGAGTTGGACCCAAAAAGTGTTGGGAGACACAGGTTAAAAAGCAAAGGTTGGTGAGGAGATTGTAAATTGCTCAAGTGACCTTGCAATTGGGAATAACTCTTGATAAGCCAGTGTGAACAGCAGGCCAGGGATCCTCTAGCTTGGACCATGTTTAACAGTCCCTGTGTCTCTGCTTGTGAGCCTCTGCCCAGGTGTTTCTTCACCTGGTTAGTGAGACAATGAAAATAAATTTACTCCTTCCATTCTAGCCACAAGTCTGTGGCTGTCTCAACTGCCTGCCTGTGTTGACTCACACAAAAAGTTGCAGTGAGTGGGGCAGTTTTCGTTGGTAGCCGGTCACTGGTGGTGTTATCCAGGGCTCAATTTTATGGCAAGTTCTCATCAATGTTTTTACCAGACCTGGATGCTGGAATTTAATGCACACTAACCTTGTCAAGCTAAATTAGGAAGACTTGGATAGAGACATCCTTACAGAAAGACCTTCATGGATTAAAGGTCTGGGCAGTCACCAACTGCATGAATTTTAACAAGGGCAAATGTCAGATCCTGCATGTGGGATGATGTAATCCGGTGCATAGGTACACACTGTGAGCAAAAGACTGGAGTGCTGCCCTGCAGAAAGAGAGGTTCTGGTTGACGGCAAGCTCAGTATGAGTCAACAATGTGCCCTGATGGCCAAAAGGGCCAGCTCCTAATGCAGTGGAGTGCATTAGGCCCAGTATAGTTAACCAGCTGGAAGAGGTGATTTTCACATTATAATTAGCATTGTTACAGCCTCACCTCAAGTACTGTGTACTTGATTTTCAAAATATAGGATGGATATAAAAATGTTAGAAATTTTTCAAGTTGCCCTGTGGGGTGTCAATTGTCCTTGTCGGTCCTTTCAAGCTCAGGATACTCTATGATTCTATGAATCCTGGAAATTAGGGTAGGAGAGAAAATATTTGTCAAGGAAACATAAAAGAAGAATTCATTCTCTCAAATGACAATGCGTAGTTCAATTTTGAAACAAATAACATGGTTTACTGCCTGAATTTTTCACTGTGCATTTTTAAGAATTTCAAACACATGTATCTTCAGAAAAATTCATTTATCAAATGCTTAAGCATACTAATTAGGCATATCTTCCATCCTGATGTTGTGAGAATGATATTAACTACTTTTATGCATCTGGAATGGACATATGGCCAAAATTAAAAGGAAAAAAACCCCACTAGATAGAGCCACACTCAACTTGATTTCTATGAATAATAAGTTAAATATATATCTCTGTCTTAGAACAGGTTTCACTTTATACTTTACTATTTAAATTTCTTACACAAAAACTTAAAGCAAACTTTATTCTTCATTTATTTATTACATGTAGTCTGAGAATTCTTTTTATTATATTCACCTAGATACAATTTAGGTTTGTGATTTACTGTCAAATTCATTATTTAGTATCTTGTGCTTGTACTGTACTGTTTAGAGTTTATATCAAAACATTTTTTGTGTTGGCTGCACTGTATTTTCCTCAGTATTTTGTATTTCAATCTATTTTTAAGTATGTATGAATGTACGTAAAACCTTTAGAAATATTCTTTTGTACTTTCATATATGACAAGTGTTTCTTATGAAATATTCCATTTAGGTGATTGAAAATGATTTTAAGGAAGAAGTGATTTATTAATACTCATAAAAAATAACATTTCATTTTTTTTTCATTAGTTATGTTTTCTCATCTACCCAATTTGGGGATAAGAAAAAAGGCTATTTCTTACTTCTTTTTGTTTTTTCTTATTTAATTTTACTTTTGGGCTATCTTACTGGGTTCTGGTTATAGTGTAGCAAGTATCATCTAAAGCATGTGAATAAATTATTCACCAAACTAAAATGCCATAGTTGATTAAAAAGAAGGTATTATGATTTGTATGCCTTAGTGCGCAAGCCAGATTTTGAACCACCATTATGTTTGCTTTCAACTAAAGATGCAGAATGTTTTTTAATTACACTCTGTTAGGATAGATTTAGGATTAACAAATTGTTGAGACACTTACCCAGTGATATATCACAGAAGTGAGCAAAGATACTGCCTTACATGAAAAAAGGTTCTAGAGACTATTGCAGTGGAAAAGTTTCATGATTAATGCCTGCCATTAAGACATACCCATCATCTGTATACAGTCTATCTTTACAGTAGACCTTGAAGGCTTATTCAACCCACCTGAGCATATTCTCAAACAAATCTATTTGTAACATGAAAATAATACATTTCCAGACACAGAACACATTGCCTAGCAGAGAGTAGGAGATAGTTCAGCAGACTTTTCTTCAGACAAATGAACTCAGCTTAGAAATGTTTTTCTGCTTTATCTCATTTGCAATTTTCTCTTTGTGCCACAGAGTTTATTTGCCCACATACACCTCAGATCTGGCTAGGCTAGTGAAAACCCCAAACCCCTTAAAATATACAAAGCCCTGACATTATGTCCCAACTGACTTTACAATGAAAAACCAATAAAACTAGAAGCATGGATAATTGGACACACAGCAGTTCTGTCTGTGAAAATCCCACTTCTAGCTCATCTTTTTCACAACTAATATAAAAGAAGCATGGAATGGTTTGGGCTGGAAGGGACCTGAAACATCATCTTGTTCCAGTCCACTTGCCATGGGCTGGGACACCTTCCACTAGACCAGATTGCTCAAAACCCCATCCAACCTGACCTTGAACATTGCCAGCGATAAGACGTCCATACCTTCTCTGGTCAACATGTTCCAGTGGAATATTATGATTCTCAGAAAATGTGGGATTGAAAGAAAATAATTCTTTCTCTCCACTGAAAAATCACTGTATTATTGCAGTCAGGGAGCTCCGAAAAACTGGCCTATGTGGAGCACACTGCAGAGGAACAAGTGCCTAGGTATTGACAACTATTTTAGTCATTTTGTCTCTCCCTTGCCTTGTAGCCTGGGAGGTAAAAGGTGAACAATATTGAGCCCAAGGAGAGCACAAGACTCAGCAAGGATATGGAAACTCTCTTTACATTAATTATACAGGTACAACAGAGGCCTGCAAGAAGACACCTGGGAATTACAGCTTGCTAATGACCAGCTATCAGACACTGAAAAAGCACAGCCTTGTGATATGTGGGTAAAGATGCATCTGCTTTTTTAAAAACAAAGCAGTAGTAACAAAGCAATGGAAATAATACACACGAAAAATCATTAAGGATGATGAAATAAGTAAAAGTAGTAAAATAAATATGATATAATTATATTATTTAATTAAAATGGAGTTAGAATCTATAATATATAATTAATACATCATCATATAATCAGAATATAATAGTGTGTTGTTGTATTATGCATTATACATAATGATATATATAAAATAGTGTAATTAAAATTATAAATAAACCAGTCTACGTCAGAATGAGGCACCTATTGTGACTTGAGAGAATTATTCACTCTCCTCCTGCCCTAAGTATTTTTCCTCACATATTCCTGGTTGGAGACCAAAGGCTGGGAACACTCCAGAAAGTCAAATGCAAAGGAGCAAGGTCCTTTAAGGGGGTGAGTGGAACTGAGCAACCACCTATGCATTTAATGACTTCAATTCTCTCTGCTCTCATTGATATGCTTTTGAACCTGACTACCTTGACCTCAGGAACAAAGGGCTATAGCATCAGTACTAACAATATGGGATTAGCCTCATGGCATTTCAGGATTTGGTTGGTGTGGTGGTTTTACTTGGCCCAGTTTTTGCTAGTGGGTAGGGAGGGGCACAAAGATGGCTCCTGTGTGTCCTGTGTGAAGGTTCTGGAAGTTTTTCACCCTGTCCAGCAGAGCCACTCTCTGATGGCTCTGAAGATGATGGACATGCTGCTGGCCAAACCTGGGCCAATTAGAGATGTTAGTTATGCCTCTGTGAAAACATATTTAAGAAGAAATCAAAACAATGGGTGCACGCACTTCTTTTTAGCCAGAGGAGGAGGAGGAGGTGGTAAAAATATGTGAGGGAAAACAACATGGAGACACCAAGGTCAGTGGAGAAGGTGAGGGAGGAGGTGCTCCAGGCGCCGGAGCTGAAAACCCTCTGCCGGCCGTGGTGAAGACCATGGGGGGAGCAGGTGGTCCCCCTGCAGCCCATGNATCACCCATGGGAGGGACCCCATGGCTGAGTAGAGGACTCTTCTCCCTGGTGGGCTGACCCTGACCAAAGGGAAACCCCCATCCCCTGCCCCCCCCCTGGAGCTGTTGGCTGAGTGAAAGAGGGAGGGGGGTGAGCTGAGAAATGGCATCTTAAGAGGGAGGGGGGTGAGCAGAGAAACAGTGTTTGTAGCAGAAGAATTGTGGTGATGGACTGACTAAGGAAAAGCTCCATACCCTGCCCCCCACCTGGAGCTGTTGGTTGTGTGAAGGAGGGAGGGGGGTGAGCTGTGAAATGGTGTCTTAAGAGGGAAGAGGGGTGAGTGAAGAAATGGTGTCTTAAGAACTTATTTTTACCTCTCATTTATCCTCTGACTCTCTTAGGTTAATAAATCACTTCGCAACTTAAGGTTTCTCCCATTTGCTCATGTTCTTGTGCATCCCCTCCCCACCACTGCCTCATCTCAACTCATGAGTCCAGTGTGTTTGTATTAGTTTGATTCCTCTCCTCTGCACAGGTGCAGCAGCAGAGAGCATAGAGAGCAGACGTCGTGGTCCCTGGCATTTGGCCAGGGTCAAACCTCAACAGTTAGTAAAGGCTGACTGCTTTGATTTCACAGCAATAGTAAGTGAAAAATGAATAAGAACCGTTACCATAGAGTGAGTTGTTGGGGAATTTCAGTCTTGCAAATATTTATTTCAGCTTGAATCAGACTTCCCCACATGTGGCAAACTGGGATTTAGAATCACAGAATCACTAAGAATTGCTGAGGTTGGAAATGACCTTTAAGATCATCAAGTCCAACCACCAACCTAGTACCACCACCACGTTCACCAATAAACCATGTCCTCAAGCACCATATCTACACATTTTGAACACTTCCAGGAATGGTGACTCCACCACTTCACTGGACAGCCAGTTCCAATGCTTGACAACACTTCCCATGAATAGAATTTTCTCAATATCATGTCTAAACTTCCCTTGGAGTAATTTGAGGCCATTTCTTCTCGTCCTAGGAGAAGAGACAGACCCCTGCCTTACTACACCCTCCTTCTAGGTATAGAGAGATATAAAGTCTCCCCTCTTCTTCTCCAGGCATGAGAAAAAGTAATGGGAAACTGTCTAATAAACTCTTGTTGAGGTGGTTTCTACCTTCCTGGAGAATCCGAGAAGTCCAAAGCCAGCAGAAGCATGCTGGTAGGAGAGTTAAAACCGCTTGGATGTTTCTCCCAAAACCATGGTAGCCTTTGTATGTTAATCTTTCTATGTTGGTTGGTTTCAACGTGATCCCTCGCTCCTCCCCTCCCTTCTTCCCATATTGTAGTTATATCTCCCCGCCTTCCCTTCTGCCATATTCATCCAAGAGGTTATATCCCTGTGCCTCCAGCAACCAGCACTTCCTCTTTTGCCCCTGGACCTTTTCAAGAAAAACCTTTGGAATTCCAAGCAACTGAGCCCTCTGAGTTTGTACCCTGGGAATGTGTGAGCCATCTAGCTCTTGGGTGTGTGTGTTTGTGCCTCCCACCCACACAGGTGAGAAAAGGGTCTCCTTGCACAGTACAAAGCTGTACTGGCCAGAGTGGTCCAATATCAGAGACCTGCACGGCATACACAGGGACCTATTCCACCCCACCGCTGCCTGGTGCAGCACTCTTTTTCTGTTACTTGAGTGTATTTTCATTTTATCTGTAAAGGAATCTTCATTCTCTACTTGTGAAATAGTACTCTGAATTAATAAATTTCTTTTGTATGAAAAATAAATGATTATTTTAGAGAAAATGCATTATAATTTTGTCCTTTTACTTAAATTTTCATGGCATGCTCATATACAATTTTACGTTTTGTATTATGAGACATTCTGTAAAGATTTTATTTAATAGTGCTTAGATTTGTAGTAAAACTTTATAAGTAGTCAGAAATACACTAATCTCATTGATTTCCCTGCATACCAGTCCACCATCAGGAAAAGGCAGCTACATTTTATAGGTAATTCAAATATTAGAATTACATTCTTCATTCTTATCTGTCATCATCTATTTTCACCTCTGCATCTGTAGTGCTTTGTGGCATGCTCTTTGCCATCCAGATGTTTGCTAGACTGAATGCTTAAATAATGAACTGCCCTAAAAATATGTTTGGAATTATTTATTGCAATATTCACATAAAGTGGCAACAGAGGACAGGAAGAAAGGAAATGAAGTGATTAATTATATGAACTTCAGAGGTGAAAGCTCTTATTTTCTGCATCTAATTGTTGCTTCCACAAAGTTCAAAAAAGTCTCTTAAACTATATTAACACAAAGATATATTTTTGACTAAATAAAGCTTTGGTCTTCCAGACAATTTATAGTTTTCTGTCATGGTAAGCAGTCCAGTGTTCATGGGTGAGCCATGCCCAGGTTGGGACTTGGGCATCTCTCTTATATGAGTGCAGAGCTGTTTTTTTTAAATATCTGTGATGAAGATATTGAAATCTCAGATAGGCTTTCTAAATTTCCTGAATTCCCTGTAAAACAAGAGAAGATAAAGCAATTTCATTCCAAACTAAGAGTTTAAAATGAGTCTTCATGAGACTGTTTCTGTATTGGAAGCATTCTGTTGATTAAATTGGGTAACTATGCTGCAAGAGATTATTTTCCAAATGTAGGTGAGTTGTAGAAGCTGGAGAGAGCTCCATTAATGCAGGGACATGGGAGAGCAGGAAAAACACTTTGAAATCAGGCTGTTTTGTTCCTGATATATCCTTTGTTGTGACAAGGGATCATTTTGAAGTTATCTGTTAACTGAAGTTATCAGTTTTAATTGCCGAGGATTAAAGAACCAAACTTCAACAAAAATATAATAAAAAGGCTCATTTCTGCATATTTTTGCCTGTGTCTATTTCCTCAGGAAATGGTTTAACCATCTTGTACACGTTCACTAATACTGCCGAAGATTGTTAGACACTGGAGGAATTGGCAGCCTGAATAAAAGTCATCAAAAACCAGCACCTCTGATTCAGGTGTTTCTCATGAAAGACAGTCACAGTTCTTTTCCTGTCTTGAAGGGTTCAAAAACATTTTATGATCAGACACCATGTACTAAGCATGAGTTAAGCACTGATGGCACAATCACTATGTCAAATTGGCGCAGATCTGGGCACATACAGACCCAGACCATGGTATCTGGAGACATGCAGTGTTCAAAAATAGACAATAATATAGGTTTTTAACCATCTCTGGAGTAAAGTAGATGCAGCTTAGTTCTCAGGATCACTAGGGCACTAAATTCTTCCAAGTCTTTCTTAAGACGCCTAAGTCCTTTTTTGGATCTGGCCCCTAGCTTCATCCAGATTTCTTTCAAAATCCATTTATTTATAGCTGCCCATTATGACATGTGACATAGTGCATAAACCTCCACTCACTCAGATGGACATATGCTGCATATTTTCCCACTTTGACTTGGGGAGGAAAGAGTGACACAAAGCATACTAGAAATTTATAAAAGTTGCAGACAAAGTAATATTTATGTGATGTGCAGGCAAAACTCCTGGTGCTTTGTTCCTTCCATACACTTCAAGAGTGTAATTTGAGACAATTAATCTACTGCCTGTTATTTCGAAATTCTTCCTATGACCTAATTTTTGAGTGTTAAAGAAATTAGTTTTATATAAATTTGAAGAATAGTGAGCTTATAAATAGTCACAGTTATATATTCAGGTCTGTAATGTGGAACAATAGGTTATTGTTGCTTTCTTACCCTTTATTATAATAAAGTGTTTTATTTTGCTGCTTCAAATATCCCCTGCACTATTTGTATCAAGAAAAGTGCAATAATATAACAGCTTGTGGTAGAGATAATGTTCATAAGTGAGAGGGAGTAGTTTATTTTCAGAAACCAATACTTTAAAAAATGCAAATGTATAGATATTATAAATAATTATCATTATATGAGTTGCATGTTTTCAGCTTTAACACACTTTTCTTCCTTATAATAAATCCAGATAAATATTATGCCTACTAGATTTTTCATGAGACAACAGGGATCTCATCCATAACAAAAATCTCTTCCTCACTGCCCCCCCAAAACTCTGGTGGAGTGCATCCTGTAAGTAAGCAAATTTTTCTATTTCAGATTTATTATATGGATTGCAAATCAAGATTCAAAATCAAAAATTCATTTCACATTTTTCTTAAGAAGATGCTTATTTGAAAATAATTGTCAGACCACTTTTAAGACTGCCTTAACATGGTATATGGTCTTTCTCTTGCATAGTTTGTACCCAGAACCCCTCATTTTCCAGAACATTCAAACAAAACACATTCTGAAGTAATCACAGACTGAGATGCGATCAAGACAATGACACTACAAAGTTGGAATGTCATTAAGCTGCACAGAGAAGTTAATTAGACAATGGAACGTATGAAAGGCCCAGATAAATTATTTGTATAACAGAAACTACTGAAAATATCATCATGTGCTTGAATAAATATCAGATATTTGCCATCTAATTTTCTGCCTTGTGTGTTGTCTGTTTGAGCCTCACAATTACACAATGATCTCTTTCAACTTCATTACAGTTCATAGTCTTTTCTTCCAGTGATAATTCTTTTGGCACAATAGGTTTTTTCAACTTCACAGACATTCTGTTCTGTGCTGGTTTTCCACCCACCCTTTCCTGGTAACTAACTGCACAGCAGCCCACTCTCAGCAGCTCATTTCACAGATGAAATATAGATCTTGCAATTGCAATACAGCTTCACTTTCCTTGGGCTTCGCATATATTCACCTGAAAATGTCACTGCAGTAGTTATCAACATCTTTAGTTCTGCCCTGAAGAAATAAAACACCCACATTTGGATCACCATAGAATCATAGACGATTTGGGTTGAAAGGGATCTTCAAGATCATTGTTTAGTTCCAACCCCCCTTACATGGGAAGGGACACCTTCTACCACACATCAAAGCTTCTCATCCTCCAGCACCCCAAGATGGTCAGTTTCTCTTGATTTCACTGACCTATTGTCTTTGTTTGAAGACAGGTGTCTGCTAAGGAAGGTGTAAACCTCCCTTAAAACCCACAAATGTGAATCCCCTTCCCTCCGAATTATTATAACTTTGGAATCAAGGGCTTTCAGGCAAAGATATGGGGAAAGGAATAACAGTTCTTTACTAGTATCTATGGCAAGGCAAACACTCAATAACAACAGTAGCAATAACAAACAAACAAACAAAAACCAGAAGATGCGGTGACAGAAGTCTCTGGGCTGCCAAGCGCTTTTCCCGTTNGAGATGTGCACCCCAGGAACGCACCCTTCTTCCCAAACGAAAAGCTCACTCACCAAGGAAAGGAAAAGCGGCACCAATCCAAGATCTTCCTGCAGCTGGCAGCTGAGAAGATCTGCAGTTCCCCACTGCTGACTCTCCCCTTCCCCGTGGTCGAGTGCCTTCTCTGATGACCACATCTGCCCTCCACTCCCCAAATCCAGCTACTTTGTCTCTTACAAAAGGAGTTAATAATCCTTATGTATCCAGCCATTAGTAACCTAGTGCCAGGAATGGGGAAAAATTCCACACCCCTCAACCTCCAACACCTATACCTTTCCTAGGTGGACCACACTATTTTATAGGAGTATTCTATCCTCTAAGTAACTTCTAGCACATAACCATTCAGTACTGTTCATTTCTCAAATTATCTAAAAAACAATATTCAAAAGCACACCTATGTTATTTGATTAAGCACTCTTTGAGATCAGTGCTAAAATGCCTATTTTAGAATACAGAGGGAACAATATTAGACCAAAAAAAGAAAAAAAGCCACTTGTGAAAATTTTAACCTCAAGGGTTTTTTTAATACACTGTTCTAAAAATAGAAATATTACAGACAATAGAGAAAATTTACTTCTAAAAACTTATTTCTCCTTCCCGTTCCTTCAAACCTCATCCTTCTAACCTCAAAATCAGGAAGAGAACTGTGTCCAGACAATTTTTTAAGCTACATGGAACCTTCCATGAGGTACTTTACTATAGAAATATTTCTTTGTGGTCTCAGTGCATCCCCACATGCTGTTTCACATCCTTCATTTATAAGTCTGAATCAAAACACATAGCAGCAAAAAGACCTACCACAATCTAAAATTATTATCTTTCATGGGATGTTTGGGCTACATGTCAAACATGTTTTATCATATTTTATATTCAGAATAAACAAGGGATTGCACGTTTCAAGATATAAGATAGAGGAGATGAAAAGTCCACTGAAACCAAAAGCACAGAATTTAACAGCAGCCAATTAGTAAATCACGAACTACAAACGTTCATGAGCCAATCAGTACAATTACTTTTCAAATAAATATTTGTTTAAACTATTACATAGTACTTCTATTTATATACATTGATTTCATTTCAGCAGGCTATTTACAGATTCTTTCCCTCATGCTGGGGTGCGTTTGCTTAAGCACCCATTTCTCACTAAGATGTTTTAAATCAAAGTTTGTGCCAAAGAAATATTCAGATGTTACTATACAGCACATGTACTACTGCATGTTACACTCATTTCTATTTCAGTCAGATTAAGGAAGCCCAAGCACTTTGCTGTTTATAAGGGATGTAAGTTCAAGAATCAAAGGACCTTACTTAACTTACTCATGGCATTTAATTTCTGTGATTTCTGTAGTGTCTAAATTCAGAATTGTGATTCAAACCAAATATTACCAAGAGGTACATTTTCTGGTTTCATATGCATTCAATATATATTTAATAACATTAATCAGATTTGGGTCACAATATCTACTGATACCTTAATAATTCAGTATTTTTTAAAAAAGAAACCATTCTTCTCTTGATGAGTCAAAATATGGGATAAGAGAGGGTGTGACAATTTGCAAAATCACTTCACTTTTCTTGTTCTTGGTCAGATGGTCAGCTGATGAAAAAGAAGCTCCAGGATATACTCCATATAATGTATGACAAAAACCTTTGTTCTGTAATTCCTATTTCTTGCACAGCTGGGCAGAACACTTGCTCCCATGATCCCATGTGTCTGTAAATAGATTCTACCACTGCCTAAATCACAGGGTTTTCTTTTATATTCATAACTAAACTGGAAAAGAAATTAAGAAATCAAGATATTTGGGGTTATATTAGAGCTGTGCTTAATATGTACATGAACTATAAATATTTTAAACTCCTGCATCTTGAAAAATACAGCAAAAAATAAAGGATCAAACTTAAAAAAAAAAAGGATTAAAAAATCCCCTTAAGAATTGCAAAAAGTTTGAACAAGTTATTCTGACATTATTTTCTTCAATTTTTCTCCCAAAACTTTTAAAGTTCCTCACTGAAATGAAAGGAGCTGAGTACACATTAGATCTTACATCCCCAGACCATGCCCAGACAACCATGTGTGCAACAAGGGTCACACAGAAGGAAAGCTGCCCACCACTGTCATTTGAATTCGAGAGCATCACAGCAGAAATAAAATAGAATAGGAAGTAGAATTCATTTAGTGGCTACACTGTGTGATCCTAGGTGCATGGATATGCACTGAAAGACCAGACTCTTGGAATAGACTCAAGTATATAATAAAGAAAAATCTAAAAGATTTTGCACTTTTTTGTACTGTTTTTGTTTGTTTGTTTGTTTGTTTTTTGATTTGTTTTGGTTTAGTTTTTTGTGTTTTTTTTTTTAATACTGATTCTCACTTTTTATAAATCCATTATCTTTGCATGTCAGGGTTTCTTCTTTCTAGTTTTCATCATCATTCTGACCAAGAGTCTTATAGACTTTGTCAGACAAAAGCAGCAAGAGTGTGTTAAACAATCAGGTGAAATAAAAACAAGCATACAGAGCTGATCAAGTAAGAAAGCTGAGGATGAAAATCTTGGATATAATGCAAAAAATTTATGATTCATTAAAACTTTTGAGCTTATGCTGGTAGTGGATGCTTGACTAGACAAGAAGAAACAGAAGAACTGAGAGACCGATGATGAGCAATGTAGGACTTTGAAAATTCAGCCTGGTTCATGTTTTGCTGTGGCACATATCAGGGACATATCACTGCAAGTCGTGGAGCAGTCTCACTGAAATCTGCGTGAGATCAGTTTCTTTTCCATGTTATCTTCTGCCCCTGTAAAACACATATAAACAAGAAGAATTGGAAAAAAACCCCACCACAATTTCTCTAAAAATAATTTTCTCAAGAAATCAATTAATTTCTCAGTTACTGAAAATCTAACTAATCTGACATGATTAGTGAAAGTTCTGTTTCTGTTATTAGAGTTAATATTCCACTAGAAACTTATATATTGATTTAAAAATGCAGATTTTGCCTTGAAGGATTAAACATCCTTATCAGGAATGATGATTGACCGAAGCCCTGGACTTGAACCACTCATTTTGACAGGACTGGAAAAGCAAGATTTATAGATTCTTCAGAGCTAAATGGCTTTGATAATATAATAATAATTACATTATTTTATTTTATTTTTTGCTGAAGATATGATTGTCTTAAGGAAAGACTAATTGTGACAGTCAGAATGACTACACTCTGGTATATTTACCAAATTTTTATTTTTTTCTTAAATTATATTTACTTTTTGAGAAACAGAGTTCTACAGTAAGGATTTAATAATTTTTATCAATTGTGGATGTCATTCTTATGGGCTCGAGGCCTGTTGGCATTGAGGATATCAATGCAGAACTGCTGTTTTTTCCCCCAAACATGCAGAAGTAAATAAATGAGAAAACATGGAAATCTGAATTTTTACGGTCGAATATTCTCACTGAAAGTGTGCAGGTTTGTTTTTCCTTTCAGACTTCAATCCAACTCTATTCCAGTTGATGTGGTCAGTGGCTTTGTTCCCTAGTGAAAAGATATCACAATGTAATAGATGTGTCTTAGAATATGAAATAATTTCTGTAGTAGATGCAAAGTTGATTTCACTTGGAAATAAAAATGGATATTTGCCTTTGACTTCAACAGATGCTTTCTAGCTCTAAAAATTCTCATGTGGATACACACCCAGCAATCTAATAAACCACAGAAATGCATTACTATCCTCAACTATTTGATGTCTTCCTACTTCAGATCAGATCTATAATTTATAAAGGACTTCAGTTAATTCCAGACAGTAGGCTCATGTTTCACATGTCAAATACCTCATAATTTAATTTAGAAGAAATCAGCAGTGCTGACAGCTGAGTAGTCAGGGAAAGGAACTGGAGTGTGTGGCATGGAATGGCAGGATCTAGCACAAGTCCCAGCATTTTTTACTTGTTATGTGTTGATTTTTTTGTTAATTTTGCATGTCAGATCAGTAATGATGTGTTAGAAAGGAATGTAAGACCATTCATCCAGGGTAAGCATGATGGCCGATGACAACATGTCAGGGAGACAGAATGTGTTGACAGTGACATATCCTCGGAAGTCTACTTTTCAGTCATGATTCATTAAATCACATTCAACAGTACATTAAATAGAAGCAAACTTAAAGCTGTTAATAGGAAAACATGTGTCTCTGTGTGTACAGAGGCATACTTTTAAAGCACAAATGGAACCTCAGGAAAAAGATACATGATTTTGGTTGTTGAGTAACATAACCCTTAATTTGAGCTAATTCATTTAAGCGTGAAAACAATTATGAATGGAATTTTTGGAGGGAGTCCCAATGAGAGCTGTTAAGATGAAAAGAGCACCTCTGCAATGTAGATAGCTGGGAAACTTGAGGCTTTTCAGCCACAAGAAGACAAGGCTCTGGGGAGAGCTTGTAGCATTTTCCAGTATCTAAAGGGAGCCTGCAAGAGAGCATCACAGGGAGTTTTTACAACAGCATGCAGTAATAGGACAAGAAGAAAGAGGGTAGGTTTCGATTAGTTATCAGGAAGGAATTCTTTACTGTGAGGGTGGTGAGATACTGGAACAGGTTGCCCAGAGAAGTCGTGGATGCCCCATCCCTGGAAATGTTCCAGTTCAGGTGGATGGGTCCTTGAGCAACCTGGTCTAGTGGAAGGTGTCCCTGCCCCTGGCAGGGGGCTTGGAACTGGGTGATCTTTAAGGTCCCTTCCAACCCAAACCATTCCGTGATTCTATGGAAGTTTCATTTAGTGAAAATAGAACAGTAAAATTAGCATTCACAATGCAAATATTTACAGTATGGTGTAGTGTGATATGATGTGCTTCATTTCAACTGTACTTTAAACAGGTTTCCTTCGAATTAATATCATGCTATTACCAGAGAACACTTCAGACATTCTTTATAAACATTTTTATGCAAATATTCATTATGCATGAAAAAAAAAATCACATGATGTGATGTTATTGTTAGTGCAAGTGACAGCATACTAAGTAAAAATGCAATGAAGGAAAAGTTTGAGAAGCAGTATCTCAATGCAGCACGCAGTGGAACAGTCATTTGTACATATTAGCATTATCCAAATTGTTTGTATGTAAAATGAAGCAGAGTTAAGCTTAATTAAATGAATTATCCTTTAATTTCTGAGGCTGCTCACTGGACACCAAATTTAGCTTTCTGAAGCTCTGCTTCCGCTTCCCATTCTCCATCTACTTCAAATGTAGACGATTCCCCAAACCAGATTCATCAAAATGGATTCATCTCACATTTAATTCTGGAAGAAGCATAATTCCACTTGGGATTTGTTGTGATGTAGATTCCTGAGCTACTCGACCTGACTGAAATGCAGCCCTTCAGCCAGCATGAATTGCAACATTTATGTTCACTTCAAGGAAAGAAAGCACAGCTCTAGTCTGGAGATCTCTGTGCTGCCTAGCCCTGCAAAGACTGTTTGCTTGTTAGCTGCTACTCTCTTGCTAACTTTGTAGGAGGGGCAGGAAGATATATGGAGAGAAAGGAAAAGTCTTTATTCTTTTTCAGTGTTTGAAGCTGTGTTACTTACACAGACATCTTTGCAGATTAAAGCCTGGATGGTGTGTAAAAATGTCATTACCAGTCTTACTGGTCTTACCAGTGAGTATTTGCTTTGTTAGGAGATACAAAGTGAGCACACATTCTTCTTTTACTCTGGGGTACTGACTTTGCTTAAGACTTTATTCTTTTAAACTTGGTTACAACAGCAGAAGAGGCTCAAAAGTATTATCCAAGACAATTGAACAAAGCTCTGTCTTCTCATCAGGGCTGCCAAAGAGAACTGCCTTCCTTTTTGCATCACTCCGGTCATCCTCTGGTTTGATGTGAAAGAATAGTCTAGAGAGGGATTGATTTGTCATTGAAACCATGAATGACACAGAGCATATATTTTTTTTTTACTTGTTCATTATGTTGCAGCCTCTTTGTTTTTGTGTTCCCGGTTTCACACCTGTGCTGACTGGAAAGCAGTGTATTGGGGGAGCAAGAAATGTTTAAAATGTGATACCTATTAAAAGAAGTGAAAGCCAAACCAAATAAATTCCATAGAAAGGTAGTTTTTAAAATCTCCATTAATAATACTAGCCAATAAGTTTTGATATGAAAAGTCTAAACATCTCCCTCTCTTCTTATGCTGGGCTTCCCTCAGGAGGGGAAGACACAAGAAAGCTTTCACTACTAACAGAGGCAGCCTCTAGAGAGGCAGCTGACAAAGTGCTGGCCCTATTGGCATAGGCAGTAGCACATCTGAGAAACTCAGCAAAGGTCTTCAATGACCATCCTCCTCAACTTAAGCAACTAAATTCTGTCTCTGGAACACTCAGTAGGATTGCAGGATTGCAGTCCATCTGGAGAGCACTCACTGTGAACTCAAGTACACATAAACCTCTCAGTGTCATCGGTTGTTCAACATCTGAGACAATACTGTTTCATGGAGCGGGGTGATAATGTTGCAGTTGACTTCTGTTTAAGCCTGATTCTTCTTTTAGACTCTTAGGAGATTAAGCAAAATATTTAAGTCTGATGTGTTCATCTGTTTGGTTTCAGCTTATGTTCACACTTCATCCTTTTCTTCTCTCCAAGGAAACCTGCAAAGTAATAATCATGTATTTGATTTCAAGGCATTGCTTTCTCTATATGTCTCACTTATATTTAGGCCTTCTGTAACAGCATTGTTTTACTGTGTTTCAGACTCCACTACAGATCAATATTACAGACCATGTCTCTTTGAAAAATTGTCTGCAAATTGAGAGACGGGAAAAAGGCGTGATGTTGAAAGAGCTACTGACATTTAAGACAAGAAACAGCTGCATATGTAATTGTGTAGTTAACATATCATTACCTAGTCTAAAAATATCTTTCTAAAAGTTCATTTGTACCAAAGAATAAATATTTTTATTAGCATACACTTAGCCAAGCCATCAGACTGAAGGACAAACTAGTGCCAAGAAATCACTTTGCTATAGTTACTAAACATAGCACAGAGATGCAATATAAATTTAAAACACCTAACTCCTAAGTCAGAGTAAATATTTTACTAAAGAAAGAGTAGGTTCTTTTCAAAATGTTGAGAAAATTTCTTACCTGAACATCCTTCAATCTTTTTACCATTCACTAAGTTCAGTAATCTTTTTCTTCCCTAAAATAATTGCTTTGTTTCAAAATTCTGTTCTGGAACTTATTCCCATAGGTGTTTGACCATGGCTTTCTGGGGAGTCTCTTCTGTGTCATCTGTGCTGCATGTGTTGGGTGATGGGATACAAAATAATTCCAGTTCTGGAAAGAATGAAGTAGTTCTGGTACCTTTACAGTCTGCTCTGATAACCATCAGCTCACCAGTGTTGCAAAATTGTAGGGTGCTTTTTTGTTCACTAAATTTTAGCACTAAAACATCAAATTACATTCTTAAAAGCAAAATTTAAAATCTCATGTGTTGCACAAACAATTGAGTTAACAGCTTTCCGCAAACCTAATTTGGAAAGGATACAGATTTTAGGAACTCATTCATGTGCCCATAGAATGTTTTTATGAAGAAGCCTACATGTATGTCGATACATGAAAGACATACCACTAACATAAATATGGGACTTGTAAAATTTTTATGTATATTATGTTTATATATGGTGGTATATTTTGTGAGAGCCAGAATCCAAAAGACCCTCCAACCTCAACTGTAATAAAATTAAAATAACATACAAATATACTATCTTTTGATATAATCCTTGAATGTTGTGCTTTAGTTTGTAATATCCATTTCCAGTGCTGAAAATTGACTAGTCGTGGCTTTTTGCTAAATAAATTAGCTGCTACTTATTATTTGCAAAAGTCTAGGCCACCTAAAATGCTTATTCATGAAAATTAGAGACAAAAGAACGATGTTAAAAATTCCTTTTTTAAAATTAATTATTCATTTAAATTCATCTTCACATAGGAAAAACACCATGCATAAATGGAAGCAGCCTCAGAAAAGACCAAAAGGTTTGTTGGAACCTCAGAAAATAGTACTGATAATAGGAACTCTTTGTAACTGGCTTCCCAACACCCTTACCTATGCTGATATAAGGAGTGGAAGGGGTCCTGGATAAAAGTGAGCCACCAATCCACTCGAGGACCTGCTTCATGGCACTGCATGTCAATTGCTCTACAGTCCACTGAGTCCTATCTACAAATACACACCATGGCTACAAATTAATAATTACAGCTGCACTGAGGCTGAAACATCAATTCAAGTCAGCTTACGAATAAACTAATAGATTCTAGAAACTGACAGTTCATTCATGATCACAGAGCTTTTTGTGCCATCACACTTTTCTATGCTTTCAACTACTCCTAATAACACTAATTATTTTTTTTCATGTAGAAAATTTAATCATATTATTTACTAAATAGGTCTAAAGTGGCACAAAGGAGTGATTCACAGTATTCCTCTCATTTTTCTCCTTGTTCTATCCTGCCACCCTCCACAATATAGTGATTAATAAACACAGGGCTTCTCTATTTCTATCTATATTGCTTTGATTTATAACATATAACCCATTATTTGGTTCAAGAGGAACCCTCAGGAAGCATAAGGGCACTGTTAAATCATGATTGGTTCCTTGCTAATCCAGCTGCCTACTGTCTATGAAGAACTGTTCTTGGAATCAGACTTCAGACAAGTCAAGGTGCAGAACTGCTTGATTTCCTACAAGGGGAGCAGAACTGTAAATGCAGATACTTTGACATGATGATCAAGAATACTGTCTTGGAGAAGATTTTCAATAAAGCCATAAAAGGTAGAATATATATTTAACAAGTCCTAGAATCCAGGGTCAGGTCATTGATTTTTAATGTATTTTAATCATTAACAAAATCTCAGAATGCAATCTCTGCATAGGACAAAGAGACCATCAGATAGAACAGCAATTATCAACAATCATTAATGAAGATGTTGAAGAGAACTGGGTTGAGGATGGTGCCCTGTGGAACCTCACCAGTTACAGGTCATCAGCCTGATGTCACCCCCTTCACTATAGCCCTTTGTGCCAATCTGTGAGCCAGCTGCTCATCCATCTCATGATGTGTTTATCCAGCTGTGGGCTGGACATTTTGTCCAGAACCATTCTGTGAGAGACAGTATCAAAAGCTCTGCTGACGTTCAAAAAGAATACATCCACTGGCTTTGCAAGATCAAGTAGGTGGGTTATCCTGTTGTGGAAGGAAATCAGGTTCAACAAGCACTACTTCCCCCTCATTGAAGACATGCTGGCTGTGACTGATGACTGCCTTTTTCTCCAGCTGTTTTTCAGTACTTTCCAGAACAATCATTTCCATGATTTTAGAGGCATTGAAGTGAGATGGACAGGCCTGTAGTTTCTGGGGCACTCCTTCTTGTCCTTCTTAGAAAGAAAAGGTTGCTTTTGAATCTGAAATTAGAAATGGTTGGCAGTTGGAAAGAACCCCACAGTTTTGTTCAGTTTACAACAGTCTGTCCCAGGGAAAACACTTTCATATTGACAAGACCCCATTTTACAAGATAGACTACACTAAAATATGTTTGCCAAGCTCTGTAAACTGAAAAAAAGACTCTTGTCAGAGATAAGAGGAAGAAAATCCATCATTAAAAGGAAAAAGATACCTATCCAGGGTCAGGGAAGAACAAACATGCATACACTACATAGGATAGATGAAAAATTAAGTTGGCAGTGCAGTTATCTACAACAGAGAGAAAAAAGTCCTTAAAAGGAGTGAATCATTTCTTCCTAAAATGTACCGTGAAAGTAGCCAGAATAATATACTTCTGCTTCCCATAGGCAGTAAAGGCAGTCTAAGCAAGATGGCTAAATGCCGATATTTAAATTTTCATATGCATGTGTACAGTCAAAAAGGAGGAACCCCACTCGCAGGATCACATGAATTTTGACACCTTTTAGCTATAGATCCATTTAACTGAACACCAAAGGTAAACAAAATAGTCAAAAGTAAAAAAGTATGTGTGTTATAAGAGGACAGACATAAGGCAGATGGGATACACACCATGTTTATTGTTTTATAAAAAAACACAAGTAAAAATTAGTGATTTGAATGCTGGAGGCGGCCATTTTCAAAGGAGCTTCAAGGCTCCTTGTAGATTCCCAGTATTTACAGCAGTGTTACAACAATGCATGTCTCATCCTATCTTACCAATATGGGAAACTGGTACCCTAAGTTCGCTAGCAGAACATTTTCAAAGAAGCTTAAATCAGTACAGTACCTCAGAGCAGCAGAAGACATATCCAGTCAACATTCTACCATTGTTTTTCTAAGAGGTGTTTCCTAGAAAAATTGCCTTTGCACAAAACCTGAACCGAAGCCTACTCCAATCAGTCAAGCAGAGGTACTCATATTTAGGAGTTTCGGTTTCAGGAAAGTGAAAGGCTTGAGTATCTCTAAGTGTATTTCTTCATATAAATTAAATACATCTCTTGAGCCAACCAAAATATATTTAGGTACAGATTTAACAGAGCACTTTACTCTTAGCATTGCTACCATGACTTCAGTGCCTAAAATACATCCTTATGGAAAATCTCAAAATGTTTAGGACTGTAAACACTCTGTTGGCCTCTGTTTCTCATATGTTTCACTTCATTTGCAATGTTTAAAATTAAATACATGCACCATAAAGGTTAACCTGCCTGAAAGGGAAGCAAGACTGCAAATCCTGCTGATTCTACTTTAGTAAGGACCAGCTTCCTGAAAGCCTTCATACCTCTAAAAAAAACCAGGGCAACTGGACTGGTGCAATCCTGTACTTTGTAAAAGAAAAATATTTACTATTTCAAAGTGGCTCTTAAGTCCAAGATGCTGCAGTCAGATTTTCACAATATTTAGAAAGATTTTAGTTCAAAGACAGAACTTTTTCTTTTGATGTGATTTTCTACCAATGTGAGAAAACTCAGCTAAGGAAGGAAGACAACACCTCTGGGAATCTGATTTCTTAAAAAGATTGATGAGTTGCAGTAAGATCAGTCAAACCAAGAGCTGCATTAGAAATCCTAAAACTTGAGGCATCTGAGTACTCCTTTCCTTCTACCCTTCACTCAGTTTTCCACTGGCTCATGCTACAGATATTTAGCTTGCATCTTGGAGTTAATATTCAGGGGAGGAGAGAAGGAAATCCATTCACGAGACTACAGATCAAAGCCTGAAATTTCATGACATACCGTCATCTTATCAGAGACTGCTGACTCAATTTTTAAAGCATGCAGACAGTCCGTGGGCTTTCTGGCTCTCACTTATATCTATATTTCTAAGTGAGTGAAGTCAGTCCTTAGAGATTTCTCATGACTCACTCCCCACTAAAATGTCTTTGGTACTAGGCTGATTCATAAGCAGGGACTCAGGACTTAAGTTCCTTAAAGTTGATCTATGTGCCTTTTTGGCTTCTAGTTTTAAAAGGTTGATTTAAGTACAAAAAAAGTAAGGCTGGAGAGGGACTCTTTGCAAGGGCATGTAGTGATAGAACAAGGGACAATGCCTTGAAGCTGGAAGAGAGTAAATCTGGGTTAGATATTTGGAAGAAATTCTTTACTGTGCAGATGGTGAGGCACTGGCAGAGGTTGCCCAGAGAAGTCGTGGATGCCCCATCCCTGGAAATGTTCCAGTTCAGGTGGATGGGTCCTTGAGCAACCTGGTCTAGTGGAAGAGGTCCTTGCCCCTGGCAGGGGGCTTGGAACTGGATGATCTTTAAGGTCTCTTCCAACAAAAACCATTCTATTATTCTGATTTTATGCATAAAATCTCTACTAAATAACTAGAAACTGTTTTGCCTCACAGCTGTAACTGCTGGCAAACCTAAACTATAAATTACTCAAAACACCTTTGAATCACCACCTGCTTGGTTCTGTTTTGTATGATTTTAAAACTACTTTTTAAGAGCAGATCTGCATAGCCATACATAACTGCTAAGAAACCAAAATAGAACATTACTAAGGGACTAATACTGCATCTCATGTTCCAGGACTTTTCTGAATTTATTACCATCACAAGCCTTTAGCATTGAGCTACTCCTTTAGCATGTGCTTGCTCCCACTATGATTACATGTAAAGTTACATGATCTTTTCGAACCTGTTTTTCAACTTTCAGGAGAAATTTCCCATGCAGGATGGAATTGCCTGCAGGCATGTATTTTTTTGAATAGATATGCACAGGGATATACAAGCCTCAGTTAAATGAAATCTTCCTTCTAGATATTTACTGGGCTCTTGCAGATGTTCTGTGGATTGGATATGCAAATGTATGATTTTAAAGATCATCCTACACTTACGGCTTCGCCTACCATTGCCTTTTTGTCCTTTTGAACTTAGAAAAAGTCTTTCTGACATTCCATCAAACAGCAGGATGTTTGACATTGTTGTGGTGCATTTTATTCCCAGGGTTATTAGTATGGAAATAGGGCTTATTTTCTCTATGCTAAATACTGTCAGGCAGTGCTCAGGGGTCCCTGGAGGGTGCAGACTATTTCTAAAAGGTCACTTAAAGGCAGGCTCAGTGTCAGTATGTTCACCTAAACAGGATGAAGGAGGAAAGTAAGGTCTATAAATTCAAGGCAGCTAAAACCCAACCAAAATTTCTAAGTGCACATGCTGTGAATATGTACAGAGATACATATTACTAGTTTTAATGATGTGAGAATGGGTGGTAACTGAGAAGGCCACCAAGGACGAGTGCCTGGATCCAGGAAAGGACAGATGCAAGGACAGTGTATCTAAGTCATGTCCCTCTGTGCAGGAAGAAATAATTATCTGGCTGGGAATTTACCTTGTGCAGAACTAAGGGCTGCAGCTGCAAGAGTTCTTATTCCTGAACTATGTTGCACTGTGTTATGCACTACAGACATGATTTAAATCTGTACAACCTATCTGATGTAAAAGACACCTCAGTTAACAACAGGATTTCCTATATGCATACAGCGCTTTCTTTCTGTTTGTTCAGTCTTATTCTTCTCTAGGAAGGCAAGTAATGTAAGCTCAGGATCTTTTTTTTTTTTTTTAAAAAAACAACAAAATCACTTGTAAAGTTTTCCACAAAGCTTCAACAGATATTTAATGCTGCTTTTAAAAGGCAGATTTTCTTGGCTTGAAAAACACTTTTTTGCTGCTTTCCAAAAGCAGCAACTCTCTTGCTCTTTTTTTTTTTTTTAAGAAAACAACAAAATCACTTGTAAAGTTTTCCACAAAGCTTCAACAGATATTTAATGCTGCTATTAACAGGCAGATTTTCTTGGCTTGAAAAACACTTTTTTGCTGCTTTCCAAAAGCAGCAACTCTCTTGCTCTTTTTTTTTTTTCCTTCTGAGTTCGTCTGATCTATAGATCTCATTTCCAGCTTAGTCCGACAGAGCCAAAGATTTCAGAGAAGATAGCAGTGCACTCTTGAGGTTCTATTTACTAAATAAGGAACATAAGGCAGAGCAAGTTTTGCCAGAGCTGGTTCTGTCTGGGTTATGAACCTAACTGAATTCAATAAACTTAAGCAAACTCCTTCACCTCTGGAGGCAAAATCATGAAACATCAATATGAAATAGTCCTTCTGATCTCAAAAGAAATATATGCTCACCATAGAATATTATGGCTACTGAGTTAATAAATAAGTCTATAAAGCAATTTTTGGAAAACTGTACAGTGCTGCTTTGAACTCCAGCCTAAAGCATTCACCCAGAACTAAAGGTAAGGTGCAATATTTATTATTTTACAATTTTTTCAGGACTTTAATTGGCTACAAGAAGGTGTTGATTCTGCAAAGCCAAGTGTTGTCTTCATAAAATAACTGATTTCTGATATCTCTAAAGAGTGTCACTGTGCTGATGACACAATATAGAAGTTATTACAAATAACATGTTCTTCTTATTAGCAACATGGTTTAAATTTCCAAGTTTAGGAGACATTTCTGAGGTAGCTGCATATAGGATTATTCTGGATTTTAAAAAAAGAAAAAAAACAAGTAAGTTTTTTGATTCACCATGCTGCATAGCTGAGGCTGGACTGAAATTAAGAAGTGTTCTCTAACACCATAGATACTATTTTTAACACAGTAAAATTAACTGAAGTTCTTCCCAAAAACCTCTCCCAGGTAGTTCAGCCACTGTCATGCTCAAGCCCTCCCTGGGTGTGCTATTTAGGACCTCTTTCATTTATGACCCCTGAAAGGTTCAAATCCTTAAGCAAAATTAGAATTTATCCCCACCTTACTGCAAATACCTAATCTGAAAAACCACATGGTTTAAGTATAGCAACAGTCTTGTGCTGCTCCTGTACCATTTCCCAGCCATTAGAGGGACTCTCTCCAGACACAGAAGTGTCATATTTAATAACCTCCTCTGCTTGTGGGAACATCAATTACAGTTCATAGAATCGCAGAATTATTTAGATTGAGAAAGAACATTTATTTCATGAAGTCCAGCCATGAACCCAAGGCTACCAAGTTCCCCAGTAAACCATGCCCCTCAGTGCCACTTCTACACATCCTTTAAGTACTTCCAGGGCTGGTGACTCTACTGCTTCCCATGGCAGCCAATTCCACTGCCTAACCACCCTTTTGGTGAAGCAATTGCTCATATTATTCAACTTAAACCTCCCCTGGAACAACTTGAGGCAATTTCCTCTTGTCCCATTGCTTCTGACTTGGGAGAAGAGACTGAACCCTCTAGCTACACCCTCCTTTCAGGCAGTTGTAGAGAATGATAAAGTCTCCCCTGAGTCTTCTCCTCTCCAGGCTAAACACCCCCAGCTCCCTCAGCTGCTCCCCATAGGACCTGCGCTCCAGACCTTTCTCTGGCTTTATTGCCCTTCTTTGGACTTCATTGCTGTTCTTTCCCACCCCCTGGAAACTGAAAGTACCACAAAGGTGACTATTCTAATGTGGAGGCTTCTTTTTCTTTTCTACTGAACATCCTACCCTGTGAGTAGCAGAAGTAAAGATTTGTTGAGTGAGAGACTTTGGTTTTCTAGCAAGGTGAGCAAAACACTACTGCACCAGTGAGGGGAAATATTAGTGTTGTCCCTGTCATCCCTGTCAACCACTCATTGATTATTTTTGTGTAATTCATATTTACCAAAATCAGGATAAAATTTGTAGATCTCTTCCTAGTGACAAGCAAGTCTATGGTTTTCATCCAATTGTAAAATGCATAACATTTCTTATCATGAGATTCAAAGCCTTTCGTATCCTGCAGTTCCACTCATTCTGTATAGAAGCAGAGCGGAGGTATTTCTTGAGAGATATTTGTGCTCATTTTTGAAAAGAACAGTTATGCCAACCACTTGTTACTTTGTTTTACTTGAGAATTCCTTTTGTCCCTTGGGGGTAAAGCAGATGGAAATCTGCACAATATTTGGAATACCTCATCAAAAAAGCACATGCAAATCCATATCTGCAACAAACACAGCGAATGTTTGGACCATCCAATTTATCTGCTCTGTTTGCTGCTACCTGCTCACTTGCCCATCCTTCTGAACATGTGAAAGGGCTCATTTTTCTTCTTTATGCTCCCCTGCTTCATGGGCTGAAGTATGACTGACAGTCACCAGGGGATGGTTCTGTGTTTTACATCCCTTTTCTGATTCTTGCTGTTGTTTATAACAATATGAAACCGAGGAACGTAAAACACTGAGTCTTAAGGAGCAGACCCTGTCAGCCACTTCTGAGCAGTAGTTTGTGTGTGTGTTGAACCATTCCTTGCAAAAAAAATACTCGGGGTGCCTACTGCTTATGGAAGAGGCTGTTTCCACGTAGTACATGGGACTGAGGGACATGGTTTAGTGTTGGACTTGGAAGTGCTGGGTTAACAGCACTTGTTTAAGATCATAAAGACTTTATGATCTTAAACGTCTTTTCCCACCTAAACAATTCTATGATTCATTTTAGGCTGCTTTACAGAAGAAACAAGGTTTAGGCCATCATCCTTTTTTTAATATGTGTGTCTGCCTGTGTGCCTACACTGTCTGCCTCTGCCCACCTTTGGCCAATTCTGACACTGTGAGAAAGGTCTCACAGTTCCTGCAAATTTCATGAATACAGACAACTGCGCAGAAAAGAGCTGTGTGTTTCTTGGCAGAGGGGAAGGTCCAGCTGTAGGAAGTCTCTCCTTGTCTTACATTGATCACAAAGATCCCAAGCCCTCCAAACAGGTAATTTTTGAGTGGTGATAATGTGAGACAACCCCAAAGCCAACTGTTGCACATAAATACATAACAAACAAACTTTAGATATTTTACCACTCATGTTGATATTCTTGTTAATATCCTTATTTTCCAAAGCCCTGACCAAACTGAGGAAATTAAATACTACCTAAATATTATTAATATTGTCCTTGGTTAACATTGGATCTGACACTATTTAAGGAAACAAGTGTAGTAAGAAACATTGGCTAATATTTTTTAAATATGTCTTAATTTCATAGTCCAGAAAACACTTAAATATATTCTATTCTATACTATACATAGGCCAGCACAATGCCTTCAGTTTTATAGCACTTCTAAAATTCATCATTTTTCACCAAACTGAAGCAAGTAGTATAGAGAGGCAGCTTTCTCCAAGTATTTGGGCTTCTTGAGGATATTAATAACTTGGATGACAATACAATCTATTTCTATATTAGCAGATATAAGTATTTTGCACCAAAAATGTGCTGTTTGGCAGTTCTTTCAACTATGAGTCAGACAGACGATTGTAACCCTGCATCAACAATGTCTATCAGGGATGTCTGTTTGGAAAGACAGTGTTTTTGAGAAGTGTAATGCAAGGTTCTCAGATGGTGAAAATCAACAGTCCCCCGAGCTGTCAGAGATCTATAAACAATTCAAGTTGTAGTTCAGGTCCTTAGCAAAGCACAAATCACCTCCTTTAATGCACGTGCCAGAACTTAAGACCCCACAAATAAAATCAGCATTGCTACATAAAACGTTGGAGCTCAGAACAGTTGGCCTAGTTCAGGATATCACAACAGCAGCTGCAAATTCTGTCAGCTAATCCACAGTTAGCCTAGAACATAAGTAGGTGAAATAAAATAAACATCCATCTTGCTGGTGGACTACTCAAGTCTGCATACAGTAAACTATTTTTTTCCACTCTTGTTGAAACCCATTTAGTTGCCTATTGAGATTGCAAGACTATTCATTCCTATTTCTGCTCCATCAATAAAGTCAACAAAGCCTAGGCTTTCATGGTGTCTGTGGCATGTGTGGGTAGGGAATTGCAAGAGAAGATTCAAATGCTTGCTAGGACAAGGGTAACCATGAGAGATCAGCAAGACTAAAGTTAACAACAACAGAGGGCTCCCTAGTGGCCTCTGAAAACCTTTGAGGAAATATGAAATGTTGGAGGTATGAGCAGAACATGGACAAAACCTGCCATTTCATGGAATATCAATGGAGTTCTGTCATGGGCAAGCAGAAGAAGTCAAGGCAGCAGTGGCTGAAGGTGGTTGCACTGTCATGCAGTAGTTAATCAGGACATAAGGTCAGAGACAGCATGGATGTGTTTTATGGAGTAGTAATTAAGACAGAACAAAGAGAATGAAATTATGCACAAGCTAAAGTAACAAGGGTTTATGCCAGAGTTCTTCTTGTGGTCTGTCATTTCTGGATGTGGTACTGGAAGAATTCAGAATCCTGTGGTAGCAGTCAGGCTGTAGGCATCCTGTGAGAGCAAGAGAAAAAACGAACCCCACAGCCTGTACGCCTCACATAGCAAGGTGGGATTTCATGTTAGCACTAACATTCTCCTGCAGTATTGTGAGACCACACAGTCCTTTTCAAAGTACTGTGACCTGTCACAGATGCATGCTTACAATCCAGCACAAAGACGGAACATCCAGCTAGGATGTGCTGTGTATAAATTATTGCTGAGGCTAATTCTGGAAAAAAATTAATTTAAAGGAAGAATATGTGAAAGAGATGAGGGAGTTTTGCAGGTCAGAACTGTGATGTGATTAAGCTATTTTGATTGACTGTACGGGCACTAAAACAAGCAATAGCAGCAAAATATCTGTTAAGAAAAGGAATTAAGCACAGATTGGAAAAGAAACAAGATATACAGCCAAGTATAGTGCTTATCAATTCAGATATCTATTGGTTAGTGGGTGTATATTAGGTAGGACAGGATATGGATTGCACTATTTGGGTTTTTTCCCACCTATTTGGAGAAGAAAGACAAGTGAGTGAATTTTAATGAGGGGATTTTAATGAGAGACTCTTCCATGAAAGCCACATCTACCTTTCTGGCAAGTGATCAGCCAGTGGTCAAGGATGTTGAAATATCTCTACTTCCATCTAACATAAGCTGGCCTTAAACTGCAAGAAAAATTTTAGAAAATGAGCCCATGTGACCATCACAATTCTTATATGTCACACCATGTTCTTGAAAGGTTGTTCTACAAGATTTAAATGTAGTCTTACTTGACTGTTGTTTTGAAGTGTGGTTTCGATAATACAGTTATCTTTAACAACTTTGGTATACACCAAATATTATTTGCTAAATAAAACCCTTTTGCTAATACACAGATTCTTCACTACTCAGTACCTGACTGTCACTAGATCAATCATGCTATTGTAGGGGTGGTCTTTTTTTTCAAACATTATTAATTTACTGTGAACTTCTCTGTCAAAGTATTTTGATAAGACAAAAAAATATTGCCAATGTTTTTCAGGCATGTCCTGTTTTTTGTGGATCAATTTGAATTCTGAGCAAGTGTCAGATGAAAACTCATGCACTCCTATTCAAAAAAGCACCAACTTGTTTGAATGTTAAACAGACTTAAGGTTTTCTGATAGCAGTATTTTGATCATTGTTTCCCATAGCAGATGCTAGAACATAAGTTATGAAAACTTTACAGTCTAAACAGTCAGGTTGTTTTTATAAATTGTGTGTAAGAGTTTGGAAACAGGATGAAAATGAGCATTTTAGAGGCAAAAAGCAAGAATAATGAAAATAATGTGCTTCACTGGAAAGGAAAAAAAAAATATATTTGCTTATAAAGAGTGGCAACTAGCTGTGAAAAATGGACAGCTGACCTAACTTTGTCAAAACTGTAAGTTCTTCAACTGAATACCTGATAGCAGAATGAGAATTAACATGATAGATCTTATTATGCCAGAAAATCAAAAAAAAAGGGGAAAGAATTATTTTGTGTGGACTGAGGCAACAGCCAGCCATCATTCTGTCCAGTGCAGTCTAACTTTAGCATGTTTGATCCAATAGCTGCCAACTGGGAACAGACAAATGGCAAGATCCTGTTTTAGCAAGGTAACTCTAGAATGTAAGCAAACAGCACAGGTTGTACCAAAAAAATTAAAAATCCAGCTACCACATTGTGCATCATTAAAATTACTCCCCCCTCTAGTCCTTCCCCTCAACTGGAATAATTCTGACATGAGCAGATTTGAGGCCATATATGGAGCTCTGAAGATCCATCCCCAGACCCAGTTGCTGAGCCATGAACAAGGACAGTTTATCTTCAAGAAGCTGTAACGGATTGTACTCTGAGCCATCTGCTGATGTTCAGTTCATCAGCAGCTCATTTACAGAATTACTGTCAAAGAAATCTGCAATTGGTGACTGTTTAACACACTATGTTGAAAACTGTGCTCGGTCAGCTCTTGCTTCAGAACTGGGTTATCCAGCCCTGTGTGAAAAGGGTTAAGACAGCTGAACACAAAGCTGTGCAAGTCACCCTCACCTGTGAACACAGAAACAGCCCCTTTTGTGATCTCACCAACTGAAAGATTAAAACAATTCATACTCTTTAAGGTCTGTAAACAACTGGCAAGAGTAATGTCCTTGCAACACCTGCATTTAGCAACAATCATAACCTGTGTGAAGAAATCCTGGCCTACCTTACAATAGAAATAGGAATAAACAGATGAACAGAGTTATTTGGAACTAAGAGAAAAATATTTTTTTTAAAATCAAGAGCCAAACTAAATGTCAAATTTTCGTTTTATTGAATCCCAGAGGTATTTCTGCCCCTGGTATGTGTCTCTGTAGCATTCTCCTGCTATGGCCACCTACACAGTACTGTAATCCTCATTTTTCCATCTCTTAATGTTCCACCTCTGAGGGAGGCTCTGTAAGGCATTAGCCAGTAGCTCAGCTCAAACTTGCAAATGTTAGACATGCTGAGAGGACACGGGTAGGAGGAAGGAAGACAGAAGGAAAACAGTCCCATGAGAGATGCTTCATTACAATAATACCTGACAGCCTTTCTCCTAAGGAAATGCTGTTTCTTTCCTGCTCCGTGCAGCATGCCAGTAGCTCAAAAGCCACTACATGCTCTTGTCTGCAGCTCCAGACAAAGCTGCTGGACCCTAAAGAGGATGATGCATTATTGCTGGCTGTTTACTGGGACCTGTGCCACCTAGCTGGCCCCTGACACAGCGGGAGAGACAGGAGGGACTGGGTTCGGTTTTGTTTACCACCCTGGTGGTGCCTTCCTGACAAACATGATCCACTCAGCCGTGGCAACATTCCAGCTGTTGAGCTGGTCCTTGATGAGGTCCCTCCCTATACAGATGGCAGTGATTCTTTCTTAGGACCGTGGCTCTCATTTTCTTAGGCTTTTTTTGGGGACTGCAATCATGTTGCACAGCTGAGACAGCCTTGCTGGCACTCAGGCCATGTCAAAAACAAAGAACTGGATGGAAAACAGGCAGTCTGGGTCAAGATTCAGCCCGCAGAGGGCAATTGAGGTTATGTGCTGACTGGTACTGTCCCACCAGTGCTGAAGGAAGCCTTGGGGAGCCAAGCCAGCAGGTCGGGGTCAGCATCAGGGATGTGGGAGGCTGGGTGCAGGCACAGCTGCTGCACAGCTGGGCCCTGCTCATGCTGCATCCCTTCAGCTTGAAAGCAGCTCCACAGAGAGAGGAGCATCACACCTGCCCCACAATGGTTCCTGTCTGGGAGGAGCTGACCCTGGACTCAACTGTTCTCAGCTCCCTAATGCTGCCAGAGATACCCCTAGGAGAAGGATGCACTCTGTGTCCTGACAATGACTGCCTGGGGAGATAAATCCCCCTTTTTTTTGGCTAGCTAACAGTGTAACACAGGGCAAAACATCTATCTATGACAGCAGTATGTGCTGTTGCTGATCTCACTATGGAGGGATGGTGGGAGGTAGAGACAAAGATCATCCCATCACTAGAAAAAAATGTAGCTTTTTTCATCTGTGCTTGTCCTTAACTCTTCCACATTCTGGGAGGGAATATGCACGTGAACTTGCAAAACAAAACATAGTCTCTTTTTTCACTCTTGGAAGGAGGAAACATAACAGATATTGCAGGACATCCTCATATACATATCCTCCTGCTGAGAAGGGACTGGGATGATTTTTTTTAATTAAAAAGAAATTGATTAAAAGCCTGGCAGCATTTAAAAGTCATCTGTTTAAATAAACAAAAGTCCTGCCATTTGCCACCCTAAAACTGGAATTTCACCATGTGCAATATAATTTTCCTTCTAGTTAAACCAGGTGCTTAAGAAATAATTTAATAGAGATTAAAGAGGAAAATAAACTTTGTCCCACCTTCCCTGAAATAAAGAAATCATAGACTCATAGAATTGTATAGGTTAGAAAATACCTCAAAGATGATTGAATCAATTTGCTAATGAAGCTCTGCTATGTTCACCACCATGTCCCCCATGTGAGACATCTACACATTTTTTGAATATGCTCAGGTGGTTCCACTACTTCCCTGGGGAGCGTGTTCCAAAGCCTGATCACCCTTTACCCTTTTCTTATCTAAAATAGACAAGACTTCTTGAGAAGTTCTATTGGATGGAGGATTTAGGAAAAGTTACATGAAAAATCCCAGTGTTCCTGATCAATGTAGTCCTAAAAAACAAGAAAAAGAAAACGGTTTTACAATATGGACATCAATATCATTCATGATTAATAAAAATTGAAACCATTGAATTCACTAAACACAACTTAATATTTAAACACAGAAAATATCACCATTAAGACTATGTTTCCTCAAATATTTTCTTTCTTTATGCGGGGCATTTAACTGAGTCAACTGTCTTTATTTTATGCTTAGGCTTCATGGATAAAACATTCACCTGCCTTTCTGTGTTCTCCTAATGACCAACTTTGCTTTAACATTTAATTCCATATCTCAGCAGTATCCTGTATGGGAAGAATGATCTGGAACACTAATGCAAGATGATGGGTGCCCCCAGTAATAATTATACTTAATTATATGTTCTCATGAGCCTTAAAAGACTTAAAGCCCTTATACCTGTTAAAATATGGGGACAAAAAGCTCTGAATATACAGGCCTGCTGAACTCTGCTTCCCTGCCCTGAAATATTTTTGAATTAAAAGCAGCATTACCTCAGTGAGAGACAGCACTCAAAACAGTACTTGTTATCTCCAGACTAAAGCCTGAGAAGAAGCCCTGGTCTCACAACCATTGCACAGCCCAAAAGAATGAGCATATTCCTTCTCTACTAGGCTGGGGAAATGGAATTTTCATTTAGTGGAAGTTTTTGTTTCACATCTTCCTCCTTTGGGAAGAGTTCCATAGGAGCATAACTATCCCAAAATTCTCCTCTTTTCTCATTGGAGAATACATAGAATGAGAAGAAAGGAATACAGCTTTATAGTGAATTGGTTCCTGTCACTCGGAGAGGCTGCATAGGTTTCTTTTTTAACATTGTCACTATCAAGGTCATCAGAGTGGTGAGGGAAAAGGCAGTTAGTAATCTCCTGCTGCAATCAAAGCTTTAATTTGCAATCAGATCTTCGTAATAGAAATAAAAATGAGACTGGATTAGGTCACAGTGACCAGGTTGCCTAGCTTCTTTTCATCCTTTGTGACTTTGAGCAAGTTACTTGTCCTCTCACTATTCACCAAGCACTTTGACCATAAATAAATGTGCATTGTAACTGCAGCTAGAAAAAACAACTCCAGCAATCACTTGTCATTTAGTTGGATTTTATTTTTTAAAATGTATACACCCACCCTTGAGAATCCTGCCAGAAAACAGATTAATAACTTCATAATCTCAGTGCATTACAAAATATGCCTTATTTTGTTCAACTAATTTCTGCAGAAGCAGGAATGCACAGAGATGATTTTTTCACTGAGAAAAAACACATGCCCTCAATTTTCCTTATAAGCCTTACCAAGGGGTTCGTTTTCTCATAGCAAGTCCTGGAGTTCCACATATATGGGCTATTTCTGGGCAACAGTAGAGAGATCTTCACAAATAAACACCATTATCCTTAGAAAGGAATGATTTGGGGGAAAAAATGCTACACTGAAGACAGCCCTTCTGCTGGCCATTCTTTGTGGAAGCGTGGTTTTGAAGGCTCCTGCTCTGCTTAGTGCAGCCATATAGATTCCTTCACAGGGTGACTGATGCTCAGTTAAACATTCCTCAGGCACTCCCTCTCTCCTGGAAAGGATGAGACTCCTCTGGCATCAGCAGGCAGTCACATCGAGCTGCTCCCACCCTGACAAGCCAAGCTGCTGCCAGCTGAGCATCTCATAAGGCAAGATAGGCGTCTGTGAAATTTTCCCCTCTTGTCTGTGAAATCTTCTCCTCTGGAATCACCATGCATTTCTAGCATGCTTTGCCCTTCAAGCTGCATATCTCAAAGCAATCAGCAAAGCTAAAATCCAGACAGGACATGACAGGAGCTGGACAGAAAAACACCTTTTTTGGGAACATACATGCAATATGATTCTCTTCCATCTCCCTTTGCTTTCTTTCTATTGAAATGTTGTCCCTTAGTGCTCTGTAGGACTGGGCTGTCTGTTGTTTGACCCGAATGGCTCTTTGGAGGCAATCATTTTTGTTTCTGTCAGCATCCCTCACTAAGCACTAGGAAAAGCCAGTGTAAGCACGACTGATCTAAACGTGTGCGTCCTGTGCTTATGCCATGGCATTTCATGGCATGGGCCATAAAAGATTTCTCCATTCTATTTAGAATACAAATATAGGTATAATTATACATCACAAATGTCAGATAAATCAAAATAAAAAATAAATAGAAAGTCCTGTTCTGAAACAAGCAGTTTCTCTGTATGCTGCTGTGGTCCCTGGCAGCCTGGATGGAGGAGGGCCTGCAAAATGAAATGAAATATTACAACTCTTATATTAAGCGTGAGTTCCTATGAGTGAAATATCTTGCTTCAGATGACAGCAGTAAGAAAACAACCCACTTCCCCTCCCCTCTTCATCCCCTCCAGAATGTGTGCCTGTTTCCTTTACCACAGACAGAAAGCTATTCTGCACACAAAGACTCAGAGAAATATAAAATATTTTTCCTTTTATAGGCATTTTACAATTGCAGAGGTCAGCTAAACACAGTTTCTCCCTCATGAAAAGTGCGTTCTTTGCCAGAACTGGCGAGTTTGGTTGGAGGGCTGCATCTTCATCCAATTTAGAGAGCAACTGTTTAATGTGGGGTGTGTCTTGCCTAAGTGATACATTAACTAACAAGCCTCTTCTCTCTCCTGCCAAGCACTGCAGAGACCTAGGATTGATGAACATATATAGTTTCTTTCTTTTCCTCTCCCTGCCTTCTGCTTGGCATGCAATTCATGCTCAGAAAGCAGACCATGCTAACATGCTCAAAATCTTGTGGTTTTAGGAGCTCCTACAATTTGAGGAGCAGCAGCTTTTCTCAAGCCATTAACATGGAGAGGTAATTATCATGCATACAGGGAAGAGCTGCCAACAGAGCTAAGGCAGGCAGACAGGGGTAATTGTGAGCTGTAGGTCTGATTTACTAGGCACAAATACAGGCATGCTCTATGTATTGCACAAACAAATCAGGACTGACTGCACGTGCCTAAAAAAATTGTTGATTTTCTCAAAAAGGCATGTTCTAGTGGGGATACAGAAATATGTGTGACAGACAGAAACTGTGCATTTATGAGAGCCAATTTTGGAAACACCACTTTCTTTCTAACCTGCAAAAGACAACAATTGTTGAAAAGACTTGCAGATTTTCTCTCTTCACAGATGCCCAGTTCCTGTAAGTAAGATTTCTAATAGGTTACTCAGTTTATATAAGCACAGTGCATTTGAAACAAAAGAAGAAGGCTTGAATGATAGAAAATATGTTTCTGTGTTCATCACAATCACAGACCTCAGAGCAAAAAATGTAACCAAATGATTTGTCTTCACTGAGAGACGACAAGTGCTGAGACCTGTAATTTCTGCACAACCATTTTCTGTATTATTCATTAATGTTTTTAAAGTTTTTCAGCTCAGCACTGTCACTTCAGCCCTTCAAAAAAAAAAAAATTAAAAAAATTCCAGTATCAGATATGCCTCTGGGATGACATCAGCTGCAAAATTGATTTTCCAGATTCAAACTAGTTAAGAATGTACCACTGATTTGGATACTTTCTGTTTGTTCTTAGATCTTCAGATTTCATTGACTTTTGGCAATTTCAGTGATATCTCTGAACTGTGAGGTATATCTACAACTGCAAACCACTCTTTCCTCAGATTTCCTAAGTATAAAAAATTTAATAGTAGCAGTGAACTTCCCTTTGCCAATAATTAGCATGTTCCTGTTAACTGCCTTCACCATGAACATCCATGCTCGGTGAAGGTCTTGACTGTCTCATGAAAACACTCAGGTCTGAAACAGACAAGAACTTTGCTGGCATCAGATGGTTTGGCAGCATTATTTCGTGCGAAACATTCTGTGAAATTATAATTTCTGAGTTTATATCCAGATTGTTTTCCTTGCAAAGGAATTCCACCCTGAGTTGAGTATTTTACCCTTCTATTTCTCTTGCTTCTCTTACTTTACATTAAATACAGATGTATAGTATAGCTAGGACTTTTTAGTCTCCTGAAGAACAAGCCACAAAATTTGATGTTACTTGCAGTATCTATTGTAGACATGCAGACATCTCATGTTGTAATACTAAAAAAAGGGAACAAAAACGATGTGCTGAAGTAAGCAGGCATGATCTGTCACCTTGACTATCAAACCAAGCAAAGTCAATAATATATAAAAAATCCAAACTTCTGTAATGAAAGTCAATTAAAATCAAGCACACACACTGCAAAAGACAGACACACACATAGGTTTAGAAATTTACACTTTCTAGGGAAAATTTTATCCATAATTAATGTTTAAATACATGACCATGTAAACCCATTATCAAAATATATAATTTTGAGACTTTAGAGAGTTTAATCTGTTTAACATGCAAACCATATACTCAGTATTTGGGTTTAAGTACTTGCATATTTTTCTACCTTGGAAACAAAAATATAATTTAATAGTTATATTAAAGAACATCTTTCTCACAATATTTCTAGTTCTTCTCTGTGAGGAAAGCAATTATTTTATTTTTCAGTAATCACAGCTTATCAAATGATAATCATATCATTAATAATATCAAATTATATAATTCAATCAATTGCAGGACTCCACCAAAGAAGAAAAGCCCAAAAGCGTAAGTTACCATGTAAATATGTTTACAAATACAGATGAACCCACAAATGCAGACGAACCCACACATTGCCTGCTTGTATACATGCAGCTTATTTTTGGGTAAATTATCATTTTAACCAAAATGCAGGTTAGCTCGCTAGGGTATTGGCATGTTATGTAGATAAGAGATGTAGTGAAATGTAGCAAAGAGGAAAGTAATGTATCTTTATATCTCACTGGATTTAAAAGTGTGAAATATTTTCAATCTTTTTTTCCAAGTCAGTTGCTGATAAATTCAGTTCACACAGTCTTTTTCCATCTCTATATATGGACAAATAATGACAGTCAGAAATGCCACAAACCCATAATAAAATGTTCCCAAGTTTCCCTGCACTATATATTTTGACATAATTTCCCATATGATTGCTATTCCCACCATCCAAATAATGATGTTTTTTCTCAGCTCAGCAGAGTGATGTCCAACAGAGTAGTGCCTGGGATATGGAAGGCCAAGAATCAGACTGCTCCTTTCTTGGGAAAGGTTTGAACTCATCTTTTGGGAGAAGACCAGCCCTCTAATGAGCAGACACTGGACACTCTTTTCTCCCTTTCCAGTTGTAGTTTGAAATAAAGGCCTTTGGCTGGACTGAAAAAACAGCATGACCTGCAGGTTAAAGGAGGTGATTCTTCACTTCACCTCCACTTTAAAGCACTGTGTCCAGCTCTGGGGCCCCCAGCATAACAAGGATGTAGACTTGCTGGAGCAGGTTCAGAGGAGAGTGACAAGTATGATCAGACGGCTGGAACATCTCTCCTAATAAAACACACTGAGAGAGGTGGGGTGGTTCATCCTGGAAAAGAAAGGGCTTCAGAGAGACCTTATAGGATCCCTCCAGTGTTTAAAGGGTGCCTACCAGAAAGACAGAGTGGGGCTTTTTACAAGGGCGTGTAGTGATAAGACAAGGGGGGCAATGGCTTTAAACTGAAAGATGGTAAATTTAGATTACGTATTAGGAAGAAATTCTTTATTGTGAGGGTGGTGAGACACTGGAACAGGTGGATGCTGTGGGTGCCCCATCCCTGATGTGTTCAAGGCCAGGCTGGAAGAGGCTTTGAGTAACCAGGACAAGCGGAAGGTGTCCCTGCCCATGGCAGGGGGGTTGGAAATAAACCATCTTTAAGATCCCTTTCAACTCAAACCATTATATGACTCTTTATTTCCAGCAGAAAAAACATGGATTTTTCACTCCAGTAAAGTGACTCCCTGCAGCTTACAGTTAGGGACTCATATCCTTTAAAATGCCAATTTTTAAGGTAATCCATCACAGTGACATCTTGCTGAGGGTGGTGATCCCCGGTATATTGAAGAGGGTTTTTATGGCTCCCATCCTCAAAGCTTGGAACAGACAACTATGGAGGGATCCCCTGAGCTTTCTAAGACAAGCACCACTGAAGTCAACCAGCAATGCAGTTCTAAACTGTATTTTTATACATGAGGCTTGTTCAGGGTCCAGGGCTGTACCATTTTAAATGTATATCTTTACAAAATAATCATCTGAACAAAACTGACATAAAATTTGTGTGCCCATAAATTCATAGAGGCAAAAATAATTGGAGACATCCGGCATGAAAACTCATTTATGAAAGCTAATTTCCCAGAAGACCTGATGTAAGTTTTGAAAAATGCTGGTTTTAATTTTAACACAGAATAATTCAGTGATAATTACCAAGAACACAAAAATTTCTTAATTCATTGCTTGCTTATGTATAACCTTTGTCATATAGGGTTTCTTACAGTATGAGAAATACGTGGTAATTTCAAGAAAAATACTTCTCTTTATTCTGTAATCTGACTTGGTAAAATCCAAAAGTCAGTAGTGTGGGGTGAGCTGATCAAATGCTGGTAATTTCCTTGTTGTTTCCAACTTCTTATTATTAAAACATGGAATTTATTAAATGCACTGCACAAGTATTCTCTGTGGATAAGAATGCATGAAAATATCTGCCTTAATATACCTGGTCCAAATTATGAATAATTTTTAAATCCACTGATTTCGTATGAAGAGTCTTTCTGCAACTGGTTTTCATCTGGATCATAGATTTTAAAGTCAAAAGGCCCAATATATGAGTTTCAACTGATTTTCTGTCATAAAAACATAAAATACAAACTCTTCTCTCTGTGAATACACAGAGCTTTGATTGAATGAAAACTCATATTTTTAAAAGCCTAGACCACGTTAATCTAATGATTTCTTGTGCTAATGTACTGCAACTTTCAATAAATATTTCCAGGGTCTAATTTCCCATGCAGATGTTATTTCAGGTTTGAACCTACTGCAGTTCTATTTCCAAACATTGGGCCGAGACTTTGTTGAGATCTTCAAGATAAAGACTGAGATTTCAGTACATATTTCCTAAAAGTTTTGTAGTTGAAAACTTCTCAGCAAACATCACCAAAGAACATCTTCCTTAAATTTATTCAAAAAATCAGTGTGGGTTATTGTCAGATAAAATTCTCCTACCAATGTTGTCATATTAATCTAATTTTTCAGACTGTTTATACACCAATGCCCAATTCTTGTTATTTCTTTTGTCTTTCTTCAAGAAGAAGAAACTGTCTTTCTGTTTTGAAACAGTTTATATACTTCAATATAGAATTCTGGCATTGGATGTATTTTTCATTTTTGTTGTAGTGGAGCTAATATAAAATGTAATCTTCTGGTAACACTTATCTAAGGAGCCAGCTGCTTTATTAGGCATTGCAAATCCTAAAATGCAGCTTACAGTTTTCCCATTTGAACTAGTTAAATATGTAAATATAGAAACTCCTGGAAACACAGACCTGAAACACAATATTATTGCCATCCTGAAAATGATTTAACCTAAAATTGTCTCCTGCCTCCTTTGTTTTGTAGTTATATAAATTATAATATTTTTGCAATTTTTACATTTTAGAGTCATCCTCCTTTTTCTTATCAGATAATTTCAAAATTGCGCAAAAAGATGGTTTAACAAATTCTAGTGATGAATTTTAAAAAAGGGGGGTGGAATTCAAAATTTTGTCAGCTCAGTTTCTCTTTGTATTATCCTATATCTCTTACTGAGTTTTTTTTCTTACTTAATAACCAGTCTATTGTTTTTCTCATTCAGTCCTGTTTATTTCCCTTGCACAATCACTTTAAAAAATTTCAGTAGCCCTTTATCCTTTTAGCAGCAATATTTACTCCTTTAAAAGAAAAATTCTCTTATCCTGTATGGACTGCGCCACAGCCTCTTTGGTTGTGTTCATTTTTAAGAGATGACATTTCTTGATATCTTTACATTAAACTAGTTTGTGGTGACATTTTGAAGTACTCATTATCCTGTCTGAAGTCTTGTCAGCATTAGCCTTTAAATTGTCTTCAGCTTTGGTATAAAATGGAAGCTAAATAGTCAAGTGGGTATCTTTGGTACATATTGAAAGTACAATAAATGTACATAGTCAATTCATTAGAATTCCATGCATATGAAGGACAGCTCTTCATCCAGAGTTTTTTCCTATTTTCAAATATCAGCCATTGAAATTATGTTAGGATTTTATCCATTACAAACTCATACTTACTCTGGAAAACTCAATTTGTGTTCTGTCCTTCAACATAGATTTTTGTGTATGTCTTGCACATAATTCTCATTACCTTAACATATTAAACTGTGAGGATCATATTCACTTATTTAACAATCTACCAGCAAAACTACTTCTATAACTTCTATAACTCACTAGAATGAGATAAAAATATCAAAATCCTGAGATGATAAAACCCCATAAACCTAGTTTCCTATCAATACTAAAGCCAGATGGACATTCAAAGGACTGGCTCTCACCTGCAGAATTACAGCAATTGTGTTTAAGTGAAAGGGCACTAAAGGTTATCACAAGTACACTCATTTTTCAGCTATTTTATAGACTCAGAACTGTGTCAGAAATATAAACATCTGGCCCAAAAGTAACAGCCACACTCCATCAGACTTTCTTCTGGTCTTGGTGGAAGTTAGCCACTCAAGAACCAGTCTACAGCTGGTCACTCCCCCTTTTTTTGCCATTATCTTCCATTCAGCTCCCATGAAGAGCAGATGAAGCAACAGACGATACTGGGAGTTATTATTCCTCCTCCACACTAGGCACACATATTCTGACCTTTTTCCAGAGAAAACAAAAAGATATCCTGGTTTCTCAGAAGAAGAAAACAAACAAGCGAATACAAATTCTTGATGGAATATTCTTCAGTAAGATATAAAGTCTGCTTTATGCATCATATTAGAAAATAAGACTACAATTAATTCATAATTCTCAAGATGATTGTTTATGAGAATGACTATATTTGACAATAAATAATACAAAGTCTATGAATAAAATACCTTTGGCAGGGAAAAGTAATAATTCCAGAGTATAAAATGTTTTTTCATCTAGTGTTTGTTTAATCAGAGATTTTGGCTGCAGCAGAAGAAAGCACTGATGATATAATTTGATGCTTTTCTTCTCTAAGCTTATCTCTGTTGAAGTACAGATGATTTGATATTTGGATTTAGACTGAAATGTCTAAAACACAGGACGTTTTATACCTGTGCATTTCTGTTAACTTTGATGGCATTGTTCTCAATTTATAGTAGCATGAGCTAAACTTAAATCTCTTCTAACTTGAATGAATGATAGTAAAAACTTAGAAAACTGTAAATGTCATTATATTTGTTCAAAACATAAATATATTATTCTGACCCCTAAAAAACTCCTCCTTTTTAATTCTCTGTCATTGGAATAGATCTTGATGTTTCCATCCCTCCCTTTTTCTGCCTTTTCAGTTTTTTTCTATTTAGGGATTGTTCTTCACCCAGAGGATGGCTGGGCATTGAAACACGCTGCCCAGGGAAGTGGGTCACAGCACGAGCCCAACAGAGTGCAAGAAGCATTTGGACAATGCTCTCAGGCACATGGTGTGACTTCTGGGGTGTCCTGTGCCAGGCCAGGAGCTGGACTTGATAATCCTTGTGGGTCTCTTCCCACTCAGCACATTCTGTGATTCTGCAAACTTTCTCTAAACAATACTGTCTGTAATTTTACTTTTCTTCCTACCAGTCACTGCCCATTCTGTTCCACAGGGCTTAAACTTTTGCATTCTGCCACATCACTGGCTGGACCTTGTTTTCTTGCTGCAGTGTAACCCTTCATCAGTCTACCGACACGTTTTCTGCCAAATCTTGGATTTCTGCGTATATATTTATGCAGACTGGAAGGATCCTGATATAATTGGAGCATCTTCTTTATTTTAATTACAAGGAACAATATAATACCACTAAAGAAAGCATATCTCTTATCACTCAAAACTAAAAGCATGTTCCAAATATTTTCACAAAAATAAAAAAAAAATTAAATTTTGGCTATATTTCCATTACATTTCTGTGTATTTCCCCTTACATTAAGTTCCAACCTAGGAAGAAGTTCTGGACAATGAATTTTCTTCTAGAGAACATAAATTTTGCTGACAACTAATTATTCATTTTGCCTCCATTTCCTTGTCTTTTCACATCATGATATTTCTAGCACTGTCTTCAACACATTCCTCTCACAAGCACTGTCAGCTTGATTTAAGAAGGCTCTGTTCAACTCCATTGCCCAGAATTATACCAAGGTTTTTTACACCACAAAATACAGTCTGTGGGATTCATAAACTCACAGAATGGTTTGGCTTGGAAAGGACCTTAAAGATCAACTGGTTCCAGGCCTCTGCCATGGGCAGGGACACCTTCCACTAGACCAGGTTGCTCAAAGCCCCATCCAGCCTGGCCTCAAACATTTCCAAGGGATGGGGCATCCCCAACTTCTCTGAGCAACCTGTTACAGTGCCCCACTGCCCTCACAGTAAAAATATTCCTCCTAATATCTAATCTAAACCTACCCTCCGATTGCAGCTGTTTTATCTTGTAGCAGAGTGCAACTGTTTAGCTGCAAGACTGCAACCAATATACCTTAATATTACAATCCAAGATATCTGCATGTGCACCCTGTGTTTGTGTGATTTTGTGTGACAGTGTACCTAATAAGGGAGAACAGACAAATAAATAACAGCTTCCAAAAAATGCCCATGTTGGAAAAACTTTTCTGCAGTGTTATCCTTCCAACCCCCAAGGCAGGGCAGGAATCTCTTAACAGACAAGGGGGAAAGGGAAATAAGGCATAATTTATACATTACTGTGCTTTTTTTTTTTTTCCCTCTAAGAGTTTAAAAAACCTAATTTTGGACTGTCACGGAACATGCTGTTACAATACTGAATCTCTTGCAAAGTTTTAATTCTTTAGTAGGTGTAAGAATAGAAATAAGGAAAATGCAAATCAAGACAATTCAATAAAGGAAGACAAAGAGAGGCCAAGGAGGCAAATTGTCATGTAATATTCTCATCAGGTCCCATCAGTGCTTCTGATAGCAGTATAGTTCTATTTAAAACCACAAATAATTCACCTTGTCAACAAAGATATATTTTCTCCTTTAGATCCAGAAAGAAACAGAAAAGGTAAATCAAATAGCAGTCTGAAATTACCTTATTTTTGAGTATTAGACACACTATTACATATTTCTTACTGCTCATATAAAACAATGCCCTGCTCCTATTTAAGCTATTAGATCACCCTTTTAAATCACAACCGCTTCCATTTCAGACACTCATTCCTTTAATAAGACCAGTAACTTTCATTTAATCATGCCTAGTGTTTGACTAATGCAAACCTTTCAGAGAGACATCTAGCTTTGATTTAAAAATAGCAAGAGATATGCCACTTCCCTTACAGAAACTCCCCAAGCTTAATCACTGTCATTGTTTGAAATTCTGTCTCTTGCTTTCAGCTGTCAGCTGCTAAATTAGGGAGGCATTCAGGGTGGTAGTCAGTGTACCCCAGGGAATTAGTCTCTCACTGGGCTCTGTCTCCAGGGAGAGGACCCTCACAGGAGTAATTCAGAGCACCAGAAGTTTTCCTTCTGCTCTGATTGTCCCCATGACCATACTATCTTTCTATACAGATGGGAGAAAAAAGCCTCTAGAAGAAAGGTCCTGAAAGAAAGGGGCTGAGAATTAACCTGTGCAAATTTCACATCCATATATTTTTCCACAAAGGTACATCTGCTGTGTAACCAGGCTGGATTTAAGTCCCTGTTTTAATGAGACAAACATCTGAACTTCTTAAGCACAACTTCTCTCTCACCAATCCAGGAACTATTTATTTGGATTTTAATTGGAATTTTTAATTTAGTTGGTACAGGAAATATGTGCCCATCTTATTGGGTTATCTCATTATTTAATTTAAATTATGACTCAGCACATTTGTAAAAAGAGGCAACTCTGTTCTTCTTATTGGATTCCTATTTGCAATCTCCTTATCTAAACATTCCAGAGACCCAAAGCCAAATTGCTTGTTTAGGTGCTTTTTTTTCCCCCAGCTGTTACAGTGAGGTGAAAATTACCTTCTTCCTCTGGGGGCACTGAATTTCCTTCAGAGAGGGAAGACACAGTCAGAGGTGACCTCATGAAATCACTTTGAGGCCAAAGGGATTGCTTAAGCCTACATCATACAACACAAATCTATGCTTTAAAAAATATTACTCATTCTTCTATTTCTTGCTTGCCTGCTGAAATGTCTAACTCATCTCCCAGTTGAGATTTTCCCCATATCTAATCTGCACGTTCACTGAGGTAAATTCTAACAACTATTTCTTCTTTCACATTTGTTGTACATTGAGGACAATGCAACACCTTCTCCTTTTTATCCTCCATTAGCTTTATCTTTTCCAAACTAAACTGTTTTTCTTTTTTTTTTCCCCTCTTTCCTAGCTTCCACTCTTTGGATGTCTGTCTAACCCGATTTTCCTCTTGTTGCTGCCCTTCTCCAACGTGTGAACCCATCTGCCAAAGCAGAGTGCCCAGAGGTGGACACAGTGCTCTGCATAAATCCTCTCTCCTGCCAGGTACACATGAATGGAGACGACTCCTTCATGTAATTTATGTTGCTATTAATATGTTCTGGACTGACATATGACTTTTTTTGGTGGCTTTTGTTTTTGCTTTTTACAGCAGCATTATATTTCTGGCTCTTACTCAATTTGTGGCAATTATTATTCCCAGACCATTTACTGCAGTAATGCTGCTGAGACGAGTCCCAGTTTTTCCTTTATGCATTCCATTTCTCTGTTCTTACATGAAGCACTTTGCCATCGTCTGCACTACTTTATTCTTGTTGATATCAAACCATCTGTCTAATTTAGCACAGACTTTTGAATTTTCATCCTGTCTTTCAGTACTTCTGAGGCAGGAAGCCATCCATAAATTTTACAAATCAGTTCTAATGAGAGGTCAAAGTCATTAACAAACTATTCAATAATACCACACCAAGACAGACCTCCCTGGTACTTACTGGAAATGTCTTTTTTCTCTGACCGTGAACCACTCGTAAACAGCCTTTTAGTATGGTGCAAAATGTCCTGTTTCTTATGTGCTTTTCAGGCAATTACCCATTTAAATTTAATAGAGATTTCATCATACAGATCTAGAGAAGAAACAGAAAGGAATAAGGCACCATAAATAGTATAGCAAGATAAGAGTAGAATATTTACAATATGTAGCAGCTCACAGTTGGTTTTATTTTATTACAGAAGTGCAGTTTCTGTAATAAAAGCAGTGAAAATGTATGAAAGCAATTATAGAGGGAGTAAGCCTATTTTCCAGTTGCTACTGTATGATGGGGAAAACAGCACTGCTGTAGAAAAAAAAAAAAAAGAAAAGTTTATTAAAATTACCCATATTGTAGCTGTACAGGAATTATCTGAAATTTCCATTTTTTTAGATCAAATGTTTGGAATATAATCAGTTCCAGTCTCATCTTGTTCTTGTTTGCTTTATGGGCTGTCAGAGCACCAAGAATTTCAAAAACTAGTTTTTCCAAAGCATATACATATCTCCGGAGAGAATGGAAATGACGTTACAGCTAACATTGTTTCTTTCTGGCTTACACTATTCTTCTGCCTCACTGTAAATCGGTAAAAATAAATGCAATATTGCAGCAATAATGGACCCTGTTTTCCTAAACAGAAAAAAGTATGGTTAGTTTAGCTTTCTTCTGAAAAGATCCAGAGTTGTATAATAAACAAAAGTCTAAAACATTACTGTAATGGACTTTATAGTTGATTTGAGGAAATCATAATGGTCATAATGAAGTCATAACCCAGGCCTTAGTTTGTTTAAACATATTTTTGTGTATCTCTTGTTTAGAAATGAAGAACCATTCCAGCAGTAATTTCATTTTTCAGTTTCTCTGAGAGAGTAGTGAGTGGAACACACATTATAAGTTCTGAAATAGGATTTAACAAAACATGATGTGCACAGCTTTCTATTGGCATCGACTTTTCCTGTCAGTGTATGCAGTCACGTTTTGGGAAAGAGGTATCTGATGAAAACCCTGAGCAGACCTGCTTGAAACACTGTTGTAGTTTGCCAAATTCTCCAAATCACAATCTGTCCTGATTTTTATTTGAATTGCAAAGAAAATTGCTTTTTATAAATCTATGTCTTTAGTTTACATTTGATAAATAAATGTCTTAGAATTGCCAAATATTATCCATGCCATCCCCAGTTTTTTTTCTGTGCATATGCACACATACTTCTAAATAATTGTCTAAATGCAACTATATACACCAGTATGATATAAATGGTTTTATATTTGCATATATAAAATATAATAATATAATTAACAGTGTGTATGCATGTTTGGAAATAGTGACTTAGTTAATAAGTTCTTGCCTTAAGAGCAAGGCAAGAATTACAAGGCTGGCCCTCTGGTTTTTCAGTGAGTAAGAACATGGAGCAGTATTCAGAATTGCTGAAAGGGTAAAGAATTTGGAGACAGAAATTAGACCTATGAGCAGCTTTGTGGATTGAAAGGTGTCAACAGAAACTGTGTTCAATCAACGCAGGATAAGATCCTGAGAAACAGACAAAGTCCATTTCACCTGCTTTGGACCAGGCTTTGGAAAAGAATAGGATCAATGAAACTAAGAATATTTTTGTCTGAAGAGACACTTAGTTTTGGTTTTAGAAAATGAAACATTAAACAAAAACATCTTAGGCCTATGCTATCAATGTGGAGATGAAATATCATAAATCTGCTATCTGAAAAACTAGAATAATTATGGTTACTGCTTTATATATTGCTGCTATATATTAATATCTCAGCAGGTTTTAAGAATATGCGTAGTAATCAACTAGAGATTATCTTCTTTGATTGATATTCTAGTTTGAAAAACACAGGCAAGCCACTGACATCAGTATTGTCTTAAGAACAATTAATGTGAAAGTGAACTGAGTATTTGCTCACAGAAAAAGATGGGTTTTTAAAAAAAATTTGAGATCCATGTAATAATAATAATCATCATCATCATTTTAATTATTATAACAATCATAGCCTGCTTAGCTTTAATGAAACATATTTTATTAATTAATTTCAGTTAGTTGCTCAGATCAACTTCAATATCAAAGTGTAATTATAGTATATGCCAGGTGAATGCCATTCTCTGAAATTAATTACCGTGGAGATGGCCTCATTATAATCTATGATAAAGAGTTCATTTATTTTTTAAGAGCTATGTGTTTCCATTAAATGTGAATCAAGAAGACCTTAAAATAAATAATTAAAAGGTGAGGTGTCCCTCAATTTTGACATTTGGATTATGCCACCCTCCCCATGCAGAGAAATAACTTTATTGGCTTCTGTCATTTCCCCACTAAGGGCTGATCAGTACAGACTCCTTTCTCAGTGTCCGTTTTGTAAAAAGTTGATGATCAGAGCCTTAACAAATGTCTGACAGGATTTCTCTAAAGTGCAGGTTAGATTTGATGAAAATACAGAAGAGAAAACTCCTGGTTAAAACATTTACTGCCTCTACTAACAAAAATACCAGAAAAGGTCTCTACTGCTGAATATCAGTCTTTGTTATACCTGGCATCTGAATTTAATGAGATCTATACCTCAAATATACTCTGTCTCATGTAGATATCCAGGCAACGCCTAAATATTAGTTCCTTAGAAAAATATTTGTGAAGGCAATTTAGTGCAGCCAGTGAAGGAGTAGTGCTTGAAGAGGTCTTCAGAAGAGCCCCTTTACCTACATTTGAAAGCACAGGACCTCCCTTAGGAAGTGCTCAGGTGCAGTTTCCTCTCCATCTCCATTGTCAGTACAGGAATGTGTGTGCTTGCCCCAGAAGAATTGTTTTATTAGGCACTAACAGTGTAGACATGTGCCAGTGGTATCACACGAGCAGGAAGTGCCATCATCAAGAGACTTCATGGCAAGTGCCTTCTGGAGCATCACTCCACTAGCCAGGTAAAGAGCTGAGGTGGAGAAAAAAGCCACACATCTCAAACCATTTCCTCAGAACTCCAGTGTAGCAATGAAGTCAGTCCCTAATCACATTCAGACCATTCTGTTGTATTAGCTAGCACTCCAAATTTTAGAGAAAAATAGAAATACTAAATCACATGGCAGTTAATTTCTTAAGTGACATGTGACTTCCAGACTCTGAGGTCTAACTTCGGGGCCTTTTTTTTTGTTTTTATAGGAAAGTAAGGCACCTAGAAATACACATAAAAAGTTTTCAGAAGGACCTACCATTACAGACCCTTCTGAAAACTTTGTTTACATACCTGAACATGCGGCTTGTTTTTCAGCCCACATGAAATCTGTTTGCTCAATAAAGAGAACTGGTGAGAACAATTAGGTGCCTATTCACTGACTGCGGGATTAGAGAATCCTGAAATAACTCAGGCTGGAAGGGACCTCAGGAGGTTGCTAATACAACCTTCAGCTATGACCAGACCGAGCTGTTCAGTGTTTATATATAACTGAGTCCTGGGCATCTCTGGAGACTACACAACCTCTCAGGCTGACCATCTCCAGGAGGCAGAAAAAGCTTCTCAGCTTAATGTAGTGTATTCTGAACATTAATTCAGTGACCTTTTGCCTATTGCCTCTTGTCATCTCTTACTCCAGAGTGCCTGCCTTCATCCTCCCAGCAAGGTTCTTCATCCTCGCCTTGTAGAACAAATTCCCCAGCCCTCAGCCATCCTGCTGGTCCCTTGTTGAGCTCAACTTTGGGTCCTTCTTATATTGGGATCCCAGAAATGAATGGATTATTAAGGTGTATAATTTCAAATATTCCTCTCTGAAGTCAACTTTTTCTGTCACAAAGCAATCCAATATTTCCCAGCCTACAAAGCACAAATAAGTTTATGCTTAAAATGCCACTATACTTATTTCTAATTAAATCAGTATTGTACAAGTCAGTTTGTGGGAAAATCTACTGTGTGCCCCAGCCATGGGTGAATTTCAGCTGCATTCAGAGCACGGTCTATGACTTAAAAGCCTTCAATACAGAAATGTTCACAACAAAGCTAGGCATTGAGAGAAACAACTAAATGTAATCCAGAGCAAGTGTGGCAAACCAATCTCATTCAAAATCCTGTTTCCTCTCAATCAGAAATAGAGTGGCAAAGAAAAGAAGGCTGAGCGCCTGGGAAGTGCTGCCTGTGGTTGAATTGCACTGTGCATATAACAGGTGATTTGGGTGAACTTCAGTCAGAAGTAACTCAGATGAATCCACTTTTTAAAGGTGTCTGAAATGTCTGGAGTACATCCAAATTGTAAAGGACAAAGTTAGTACACAAAATTACTTGCCTTTACAATATTCTGCTCTCTGAATGAAAAATTCTCAGCACTTGGGATTCTGAGCAAGCTGTTAACTTATTTTTCACCCTAATTAAGTGCACACCATACCTCACTTTTTCTCAGTCCAGCATGGACTGACAGAACTTCTGTAGACAGATTGCTACACTTACTGTACAGCATAAGCATACTCACTTTTTCTGCTGCCAAAAAAAAAAAAAAATTAAAACAGGACAACATAAAAAAGAAACAAACTTAGAGATAGGCTAAATGGGATTAATAATGCCCTAAACGTAAATTGTTATTCTGGAGTAATCAGACAGGCTCTGCGCGATTCTTGGGGCTCTCTAGGCAAGACAAGACTTCCCCTTTTGTGCCACATGTTTTGCAAATAACAGAGCTGTGGTCTCCATTCCTCTCTGAGCACCTGGAATACATCCTTGGACTGAGGAGAATAAAGAAGACTGTACAAAGACAGTGGCCAACCAGTCTGATGGTGAAAAAGAAGAGAAAAAAAAAGGTTGGAAACATCTTAGTTCCTCAACAACTTAAAAAACTTATCACTTTTTACCATACATTTTAGTCTTAGATTTTTCAGGAAGCCTATTTTATTCTTTCACAAAAGCCAAGAGATTAGTAAAATTATTCGCAAAGCAGGAACAAGATTCAACTTAAGGCAGGGTAAGAACATTTTAAGTGTTTTATCAACATTTTCCATGTATTTCTTTCTCTAAGAAACTGTGTAGATTGAATGCCTGGAAGGAAACAAACAGAAACCTATGTAGAAATCAGAATTGCTACGTGTTGAATATGTGTTGGGTAACTGCTTTTTTGAGAGTAGAATTTAGGCATTTAGAGTATATTTTAAAAAGATATTACAGGCTTGAGAAAAGCATGGCAATATATATCCATTTTACAGGTCCTAGGGACATAGCTACTTCTCTGAATTTTTAGCACTGTAATCAAATGTCACTATTATTTAGGCATGATCAGCTCTTCTGTTAGTGGTGTTGCACTGTTATTTACTCAGTAGAAAGAAAGATCTCATAATCCCTTTAATTTGCTAAAAGACCTGAAGAAGTATCTGCTGCAGCTCACCAAGGAGTCATGAGATATTTTTTCAAGAGTAACATGGAGGGTCTGCTGCTGAGATAAAAAACGTATATATTATTCACTACTAAGGCATTTGCAGTGATTTCAGAGACAAAATAGATAATCAAAAGGTCATTCAGATGTGGGACATCTAAAAATTATAGTATAATTAGCCACAATCCATTGATTTTTTTTGTTTAAAAAATTGTCTGCAAATTCTGTTTCTTGACCAGTCATCTCTGTGGTAACAGACCGTTCACTCATAAAACCAGTTTCTGCTGACATTTTTCGTATCAGATGATCTGAAAGAACAAAAAAAATCTTCCTTTGTATCATTTTCTGTAAGGAGATGGCTCTTGTTTCAGTTTGTAGCTTTGGAACTATACTATACAATGGAAATAGTTGTTTGTTTGGGGTTTTTTCACTAATTTATTCTCATTTCAAGGACTAAAAGCAACATTTCTCTGATGTTTATTTTCAAAATTATGATAAACATCCCTATTTGATTGTGAATAGATTGGAAACTGAAGCAGTTTTAAGAGGAAAGAGAGTGCACAAAGTTAATAAATCAACTACATCAATGAGTTTGCTGGTAATGCAGTACCACAAGACAGAAATGCTCTCAAAGAGCTGTTAAATACCCACAGGAGAAATAAAGCTCCTGTATTTGAAGCAAACTGGCACTGAATCTCTGGGAAAATGTGCACTAGAAAAAGCAGAAGGAACTCTTAGGTGATGAAAAAAAGTAGCACTGAGAGGTGAAAAAACACATGGGATTGGAACTTCTGCCTTTTGACCAGCCCTTGAACACAAATCTACTATGCATGAGTAATGTGTCTATATGTGACTGTCTGCAAGAATGTGTACACAGGCATAGGTGAAGGGGACACACTTAACTTTGGTTTGCAAAGTATGTCAAAGGTCCTAGATGAAGTGAGGGGGGAAAAGTATTTTTTCCTTAATTAAATTAAAACACTCTGCTGCAACATTGAGAAACTACCACTTGTACCAGAAGCAGTGGCTTTGTGCATTTGGTGTAGCTTGCTTTACAAAATGAGTTTATTTACAATTACATCTGTCTTTGGCAATATTAGAGGGCCAGTCTCCAACTTGTCTTTATTGTAGAATTAACCTTTCATACAGGGTAGTTGAATAAATATCATTCTGTTTCCTCCATTGATTTACCTTGTATACATTTCATGCAGGCACTTCTGTAATACTAATGTAAAAAATATATATTTCTAACACAAATGTAATGATTTTTGAAAAATCATTGAACAGTACCCTGCAGCATTCCATGAAAAGACAAGGATTATGCTCTAACAAGCATCCAGCCCATGCTAGTTAAGAACTTCCAGGTGACACTACAAGAAAACTTTCTCCCTTCAGTTTCACCTAGGTTTGAACTCTGTTTGACCACAGGAAAACCTTTCTCTTGCAAACTTACGCTTACAAGGGTCCTCTGACGTCACAGCTGTAGAACTGATTACGTGTAGACATCTCATTGAAATATCCTGGCTGAAGTGAAGCACAGTCCTTTTTAATTTAAAACTTGAAATATTTTGGCTTACTAGCTGGGTATACTTGCTTGGAAGGGACAAATCTGTTCTCCTGCTATTCTGATAAAAATCCTCCTTGCCAAGTTGCCTACAAAATTCTCATCCATGTGCTCTGATCTCTACGGCTCATCATTAATTGTACCCCAGCTTTAACAATGTGGCTTTACTGGTTTTGTTTGTTGCACAAATTGCAGCCTTTCATCATTGCTTATGTAAAACATCGAAGGCAAGGATTGATATTTTATTAATTTTAGTGAGGTCATGACTAGAATAAAGCATGCCATCTGTCTAACTTTTTGGAAAGCATCTCCCTACCTTTCTACCCCCAGGATCAAATAGTTGTAGGTTATAGTGACTGTTTCCCTTGCTAAAGGCTCTGATGCAGAGTCTGTGCTTAGCCAAGGCGAGCCCTGCTCCATGTCTTTACTCAGCTGATGGACACTGACAATAGAAGTACTTTTGATCCCCTAGCAGTACTAGAAATACCTGGCTACAAAGTGAACAGGAAAGAGAGAAACTGAATTAACCCTCAGGTGGGTGAGAAATGGATTTCGGGTTCTACTTCTGAGATTGTTCTGTTCAAGAGAAAAATGTGGGATGCTGCAGATGTCAGAGTGGTTTTTTCCATCACCACATCTGAACATCCAGAAAACATACTGAAACAAAATTATTTTGACACAGAATGTGCAGAACTTTTTTAAATATTCACTTGTTTTCATTTCCTAGATGTCATAGAAAATAAGGTTGGAGTGGGACCTTGGAGGAATTGCCTAGACTAGCTCAGCATTACAACCCACTTAACTGCAATTAAAACATTTTGGACCTCTGTTCAAAGGTGGTTGATCATACTGATAAATTCTTTGTTTTGTTGTATTGTCACTAGCTTAAACATGATCCTGCTGGGAAAAATCAGGTTTTTTGTTAGCTTGAGAGCATTTTGTTTCTTTTGTTGTTGCTGTTGTTGTCTGCATTAAGCTTTTATTTCTAAGTTATTTTTATGATTCCAATACAAACCATAAAAAATAAAATCAATAATAAAGAGCACAGAAAGTCCTTTAGATTTCTGCCTCTTTTTTTTTTTTTTCATTTTGTTTTGAAACCTTTTCAGTGCAATTATCAAAAACATTAGATGGGTTCAGTTTAGTAAATGCATTGCAGAAGGAAAAATCTGTTCTGTGGGAAACCAGTCTTCCATTTCTGGAAAAGGGCTTGCTATCAACAACTTCCTATCCATCTTGGAGAGAGATATGGTGTTCATGTAATTAACACTGCAAATGAACCAGAAAGCAATCAGTCAGTGATATCTCTCCAAAATATGCAATATTCACTGAGGACACCTCTACAGAGAATAATCATTGAGCCATATAGTTCTGTCAGGAAATGCATTAATTTATGTAAATATGAGCTTTGTCTCTGTATGCATGGAGTTTTAGCAGTAGCAGTATCACACACCCTGTTCTCCCAGATTTGATATGTTGAGCCAGATGGTACATGCATGTTCCAACATGATTAATAACTTCCTATAAAATGATCAAACCATATATTTTCCACGTAACTTATTGAGGTATCACTGCTATTCCACTGTGAAATTGTTCTTACCAGCTTCTGCAGTTCCCAGTGAAATATGAAGAATAATAAAGGAAAATAATTCTGTTAGCTATAGATACCCTTTTCAAGCCTTTAAATCCTTAAACCAAAAGAGAAGTTGTTATCAAACCAACAGCAGTTGGTGACAATAGAAAGACTCCACCAAACAGAGTACTTCTGAGCGTTGTTCTCTGCAGGAATTTATCCATCCATATCTCTATATATCTCTATTTCAGTTCTTGGAAGAAGGAAAAAAATTCAAGTCAGCTTCAAACTTTCTAAATCAGAATATTCTGTGATTCTGTGGCAACAAAACAAACAAAAAACACTTAAGGTCAAATAACCTTTTGTGCATAGTCTGTGCTTTAATCTTTTTAGACATTTGCAATAAAGAATTGCACTAGCAGAGAGCTGACATCATAAAATAATTTCAAACTTCCATCACAAGAACACAAAAGGTTGGAAATGGGCCTCTTGTCTCAACAAAAAGGATAATATTACTGTGCTACCATTGAAAGGCAGCGAGATCCCTTGAATTTTGAGAATTGTGTCCTTATTCCTGAACATTTATATTTTGGGATGTTTTTCCTTCATCTTGAGTTAATGTGTGTTTTCGACCTGAAAAAGAAATAAAAAAAGTTCATTAGATAATATTTCTGTATCTTGTTTGGGGTTCAGTCTCCTAATCCAATAGGATAAAAAATACTTTCAAAATTGTTTTCAGGGCACAATTTCTGTTGAAAGACAGCTTTATTGATTATTTTAAATACTATTTTAAGGAATACAATTAAAAACATCCAATTTCAGATGGTAGAGTCCTGGATTTCTCCATCATGTGCTCCTATGTTTTAATTTAGGCTGGTTCTCACCTTATTTAAAACAAGTAAGGCATGAAAAATGCATTTTATCTATTGATTTTGTGCTTTTCATCTTTATAGTCCTTGAGGCCTTCAAGAAGTTTCCAATATTTCACTTCAGAATTTCTATTTCAAATACCATTTTTGCTGTTAGTAATTAATGTTAAGTTATTATTTGCTTGGACACATAAATTCCCATTTATTGCTTTATAATTATTAAAAGGAGATAGCACCTCTGGTCAAAGTGGAATTTCCCAGCACCTTATGGTCTTTGCCACCCCCTTCACACCTCACACATAACCTGGAACCACCTACACTTTTTTTCACAGATGCACCACCCCCTGAAGTGACCATAACTCCAGCTTTCTCCTGCAAGGGAGGTGAGAATTCCCAGAACACTGCTGAACAACATCTCTATCTCTCTCCTCTCCTCTCCTCTGATAATGATCCACTGTCACGAACAAGCCATCTATTTAGAAAAAAACAGTTCTTACAAAGTAACAAATCACTTCAGTAAAAAATGCAATTTAAAATATTCAAGTAGGTCCACCCAAGGAGCTTTCTTTGATAGGGGTGCTGTCCCTTCGCCAGGTTCCCCTCCCTTGTGCCTGGGCAGTTCCTTGGCCAACTTCTCTCCTAGGAAGAGCTGCAGGGTATCTTTTTTATCATCTTCCCAGCCAGCAGAACAGCTGAGTCTTGTGGCTTGGCCACATGCCACTGTCCTGCAATTGCCTTCCTGAAGTTTGTTGTGTGGTTCCTTATCTACACTGCTTTCAGGCTTGTTTTTCCCGTTGCAGCCTATTAAGTCAGACTGCATTCACTCCAGAAAGTTTATAAACCAATACTCTCTTCACTTCTCTGAAAAGGTCAGGTGCAGGGTTTCTACTACCAGTACAGCTCTGCATTCTAAGATGCTGGCATATTTGAGTCTGTCATATATAGATAAAAAAATGCTCCAGCAATTTTAGTACTTAATACTTAATGGTTGCCTGAAATAATTATTAATTTAGAACATTTAAACTGATTTACACTATTATTTTGTATAGACATCAAAAGCAAATGTCAGGCATTGAGATATCTTTTTGTTTATGGAGACATGATGCACACTGATGAAACAATCTCTTGACTAGCAATATGTTGCCAAATTAGCAGAAGAGCTTGTTTTCATCTTTAAAATAAATAACAAAAAAAACCAAATCATAAAATGAGCTGGTACTTTTGTAGATGAAGATGTTTTGTGTGGTGGACTAAATAAAAGGCAGATGTCTTCATAATTATTTTGATAATGATCAAATTTTATCACTGTGCCATTGGAAATATAAAACTGCTGTCAGAAATAAAGCCAAGTGTCTTCAACTCTTACAGATCTAATCACTTCACAATTAAAACTGTTGATATGCTAAGCTTTGTTTCCTTGTTTGCTTTTACATCTTTATTTTCAGGAAACTCCTTCATTCTAACATAATTTCACCCAGATTTAGGGTTCAGTGAACATGTTATCTTTGCACAGGTTTGTGCAGCAATGCCTTTCTTTGTTTTCCTAAATGATGTGACTCAGTTTCCCAAATCATGGTGAATACTCTTATGGCTCTTTATGAAAACTCTTTTCCAAAGGCTTTGGATGGGACTACTTGTCTTTATTGAGGGGAGGAAATCCATCCTGTCTGGCTCCAGGGGCAGTGGACCACACCTGTGCCTCATTTGCTGTCACTGCACAGAAAAAGGCTCAGGGTTAAGGCTGCAGCCATCCTGGTTCGCTGTTCTAAGGCTTCAGCAGACACCAGTAACTGGAAGGGCTGTTTGTACAACCCTGACTTGCAAATATTTCTTTTTGGAGTATGTATTACAAAGTAATTCGTGCTAAAAATTAAGATTACAGCATTTTTATTAAAGCTGAAAGAAATTAAAGATACTAAGGACATGGAGACGCCTCCAAAATATGCATTCCAAAGGATTTTTCGTTTGAATGGACCCCAGCTGGCATAATCTGTATACATTCCAAAGAAAAGTATTCCGGGATTTTCCAGCGATATGCACTCAATATGCATATACGATAAGATAATATGCGTCGCCAAGAGACTTATTCAAGCGATAAGAACTTGTCCCAGTGATAGGATAAGATAATATGCATCGCCAGCAACTAAAGGTATGCATCTACTTGTTCCAGGAACTGTTATCAGGTGCAGCAGCATGACAGGAGAAATACATCAATATGCTAAAGATTAACAATGCCCGAATATGTATAAAAAGAAACCCCAGAGAAACAGCATTTGTGAACTAGAGGGATTCGGAGCGGGTGATGTCCGAACTCAGTTCACCCAGTGCCGATTGCCTGGCTCGGCACTGCTTTTGCTCGTGGCTTTTTCAAATTTTATACTTTGATTATTAAATAAATTCTCTTTAATTATAAAATTGACTGATTCATTTGTAACACTTTATAGTGGTTATAAATGACCTGCAGTGCAGTCAATATGTCCATTTGCACAAATGAGTACAGTTCAGCAACAGCTACAGAATTACAGCAGGGATCTGAAAAGAGCAACAGCTCACATACGTTGCTGGAGAAAAGGTAAAGGCCTTTGAAATATTATAATGACAAGAGCAATTTAAGTGACAGTATAAAAAAGCAATCAAAATATTGCAAATTCTACTCAAGTTCTAATGAAAACTATCCTTTGAGAACATTACCAAGTAGTAAAATTTAAACAAATTTTTATAATAAATTTATATAAAACCATAGCTGAAACTTGCATCAAAAACTGAACAAAACTTTCTACTTTTTAGAGCAAATCTCTCCAGGTTACATGATTTATTCAACTAGTCATAGTACAAAATCCATTCTACAAAACAGTGAGTGCAGGTTTTTGTCTGCTAAAACACTGGTGGTTGCCACAGTAATAAGACAAAATGTGATTAATAACTTCTTTCCTATGAATTTAATCTTTTCTGTGCTCTTTGTTCAAAAGGAAACAAATTCAAGGGCTTATATCTGTGGTTTTGGCAAACTCATAGCAATGCAGATGCCAACAAAAGACATTTCCTTTTTCTTAATCACCTTCAGTACTGTCACTGGAAGACAGTCTGATGAAATTCTGAATCATTGCTATAAATTAATGTCAAGACTGTTCTCTCCATGCATTTTATAAACTTATTGATTTTCCAAAATATTTCCCTTACAATATCTTGAATATTTAGAGGAAAACATTTTAATATTTTCATTGTTCAATTGCCCTAATTTTGGAAAAATCTGTGTTTCATAGTTTATTCCAAATACTGAATATGCAGGATAAATCTTTTAATATCAGTACAGCCCTTGCATTTCAAGCTTGCAAGTAGATACATTCCCTTTGACTGTGGGCAGATACTACATGGGCCAAAGAAGTCTTCAATTTTTCCTCCTCTGAGGAAAATGCAGAGAATCCTGACTATAGGTGCTGTAGTGGCACAGATGTGAGGAATAGGGCATAATTACGGAAGAATGAAAAATATTTTTACTTATAGAGAGAAGTTTTTCAAAAGGTAGATTCTTCATTTAACATTCTGAATGGGGAACTGGATTTTATGTGAAGCAGTGACAAAAATAAATACAGCTCCTAACAGCTGTGAGACAAAAGTTAGAACTTGTTCAAACATAAGCAACAAACAAAGTTTGCTGGCTTGGTACCTGTACATCACTTCACTGCATTGTCTTTTACACACTTCATTATATAGTATGCATTTCCATTTCTACTCAGCCCACTTTCTCCACCTTAGCAAGAGTTTAAATACAAAGAGAGGACAGAACAGCTAACGATCCCAGAATATTCTGAATTGGAAGGGACCTGCAAGGATCACTGAGTCCAACTCTTAGGTGAACAGCTTATAAGGAGATAGAATCCCCAGCCTTGGCATTATTAGCACCCTACTCTGACCAACCAAGCTCATCTCAGGTTTTGTAGAGCTTCCATGTAGATTAGAGATGTCTGAGATGTATTGTAACTTTCTGTATTGATAAAACTTTTTGCATTTTTAAATGGTCCCGCTAGCAATAAATAACGTGGCATAATCAACTGGCATATTTTAACACTGATGTACTATGACTTGCTATGATATATTGGTCTGCCTTTTAAAAATATTTCTTATATATCATTTAGTATTTTGGGATTTTTAATTTTTTTTTATATGTCACTTTTGCAAAGATTTTTGAACTGTATGTTTCTTCATATTAAAAAGAGATAGAGCTTTACACGTGCCTGAGTTGTAGCCTCTGAAGTAAGACTTTTGTTCTGAAACCCTTTATTCATGCAGAAACTGCTACATGGTTTTGTTTCCATTTTTTTCTTTAAAATGCAGAAGGGAGCCAGCCTGATTAGATGACAATAACAGTTTAATAAGCACTTAAAACAGCTTTTCTACCATTAACTCTTCATATTCCAGGAATTATGAGTGTCAGGACAAAAATTACTCACAGAGATATCTTTCATTTAATGTTAACATTTTTAGGAGGCTTCATCTACTGCAACCAGTTACCATGTTTGTAAGATGCAATGCTGAGTTATAAAAACACAAAAAGATAATGACTCCAGCTTGCTGAGGGCAAGGCTGGCAGCTGAGCTGTCTGCCGGGGAAGGGTGGATCCGAACAACCTCGGGAACGGTAAAATGGATGCCACCTCAAGACAGTGATCCGAATATCACACTGCTGAACTGATGGTAAAGCAAACCAGCCAGCACTCCCACCAGCACACAGATCCTCTTCAAACTCCTGATCTTGTCTTTAAGGGGCAAACAGGGCCTGTGTTTTGTTTGTGCTGGGGCTGTTCAGGGACATTGTGCAATCTTTTCAACCAGGAAAGGCAGAAAAATACCTGGGCTGCAGACTGTGCCATGCTCAGGAGCAGAATTGCTAAGGGGCATGGAAAATAAGGAGGCAATTTGTGACACTACCATGGCTTCACAAAGGGCAAATTGTGCTTGAAGAACTTGATGGCTGCCAAAAACTGGAGTTTGGCATTGGGGGATAAGGATAGAACACCTCTCCTATGGAAACAAACTGGAAGACTTGGGATTGTTTAGCCTGAAGAAGAGAAGGCTCTGGGGACACCTTCTATTTTAGGTGCATTCCAGCACCTAAAAGGAGCCTACAAGGGAGCTGGAGAGGGACTCTTGGCAAGCGAATGTAGCAATAGGACAAGGGGCAGTAGGTTTGAACTAAAAGAGTGTAGGTTCAGATTAGATATTCTTCACTATGAGGTGGTGAGGCACTGGCACAGGCTGCCCAGAGGAGCTGTGGATGCCCCATCCCTGGAAATTTTCAAGACCAGGCTGGATGGGACTTTGAGCAACCTGGTCCAATGGAAGGTATCTCTGCCCATGACAGGAGTCTGTAATTACATGATCTTTAAAATCCCTTCCAACTCAAATCATTCCATGAATCTGCAACTCTATGAATTTCGTTTGGAGGAATTTCATAGAATGTAAGTGTCTATATACTTATATACCATGTTAAAGTTCAAATTTTGGGTGTACATACTTTTGTGCTGCTTTGATCTCACAGATGTGTCCAAATGTTTTCCAGCACTCCAGTAACTAGAAAAATAATGCAGCTCAGTAAAGTAATAATAAAAAATAATAATATGGATCACTTTAATATTTAGATTTTACTCCCTGACTACTATTCATGGAAAGTGCATCTGCTTTTTCATTTCAAAGTACAGGCTGCACATTAGATGTAAAACAGAAATCCACAAATATATATCTTATTTGAAGAAGGCAAGTTTAGTAAAAGGTACTTGACAAAGGTGAAGGCACACAAGTTGCCATCAGTTAAAAAAGATTGAATGCATAATCAGCTGTCATTGAAGTGAGTATATTGAAGTGCCTTGCTGAGAGGCACTCCAGCTTCTCGTGTCTGGGATAACACTCACCCTACAAGTGTTAACGTCCCTCTAGGTGTAGGACTCTGATGTGCACTACATACCAGCTTCTCTGGTTTCTTTATGAAGGAAGACAAGGTATGAGCCTCAAGAGAGAACCAGAAGTCACTTTGAAGAAGTGAAAGTTTGGGCAGACAAGAGGCAAAAGCTGCAGACCTGCATAGCCCTCACCAAAAAAAAAGTCTTGGTTCAGTTTTAAATCCTGAGCTGGAGGTTACCCAGCAGTAAAGATGAATTCACAAGTATTTAATCTAAACAAGGTACAGAGAAACCAAAATATTGATCCTAAAACACATTCTTTAAAATTCAATGTTTTCAGCTTTCAGGAGAATCAAGTAGGAATACGCTATAGTAAAGACAATTTTTAAAAGAATTTGCCCACATAATTTAAACCAAGTGTTTCTGTTGAATTCAATAGATTGGCAACTACATTCAAAACACATAACCTGAATGAAATAACATTGGCTAAGGACACAATTTGTCCTTAACCTGAATAATTTAGTCTTCTAATTGTAAGTTACCCACCATTTTTGCATACATTCAAGGAGGCTTAATATAGAAGTAGACCATTTTTTTCCCTAAATGCCACTTCCTAAGTACTGGAAATTAGCCCAGTAAAAAAAACAAAAACCCTTTAGATTATTTATAATATATACAGGGAACAATTTTGACCTTATTTTTGGTGATTAGCATATGTTGAGGTTTCCCCAAAAGCTATATTCCTTTAAAGGAAATGTTAAAATTAATCCATAACTTAAATTTTATAATTTATAAATTAATTTGTACTTAAGTAATATTTATATATCAGCTCACTGAGTGATACTTGAAAATAAAAAGTGAAATCAGTCATATTGCAGATTTAAATAGAAATCAAGTGAATTCTGTTATTATTCTGTCAATAATTCATAAGAGACCTCAGGACACTGCTTCTCTCTCTTTAACCCATGGCTCTTCCAGTTAAAGATGGCTTTAATGGAATTAAGAAATAAAAAGTTGACATGGTCAATGTGAGTTTTGTTTCCAGAGTCTTTTTCCATCCATATTTTATACTTGTTCATCAGTGCTTCACTGTTAAATGAAGAAGCACCGAGCCTCCCAGAGGACAATGGGAGACAGCTCTCAGTATAAGACACAAAATGAGCGAAGATGTGCATTACATACCTGCCCTCAATGAAAACACAGAGAATTTGTATTTTCTCTTGACCTTGGGCAATATGATATTCTACAGTGATTTCTCAGGGGTCCCAAGTTATGAGGCACTGGTGACCCTCTTCATAATTTGGCTGTTCTGTGACTTAGCTCTGTAGTTGCTGCGTTTTTACTAGATAAGCTGTACCCAGAGAGAGGAAATAATGCCTGCAGTAAACCAGATTAGTAAAGAAGTTGTGGCTGGTCTGACATAAGTCTTTGAGGCGCTTTTATGCCATCACACAGCAGAATCTATTTCACATGATTCACAATGCCAGAATCACAACTTCTTCATTTAACAGTGAAGCACTGATGAACAAGTATAAAATGCAACTTCTGCCATTTAAGGTAAGAAAGGATAAGGAATTTTTTTAATGGACACACATAGCAAGCCTTGTTAGAGCCATGAAATCCTGGCTTAAGTTCTCAAGGACTTCTGAAAAAGATACTATAACAAAACTTCTGTATTTTATGTTTCATGTCATTTCAAGGATTTTCAATATTAAATAGAACTGGAAAAGCATAGGAAAGTGAAAAAAAGCACAATGCAAGAAGAAACCTGGGAAATCTTTAATAAACCACTATACATTTTCAGAGATCAGCATCAAGGGAAGAGAACATAACGTAGCCAAGTTTCACAGTAACAATAGTAAATTCAATTGCTGACCTAACAAAAAGACATGTCCTGTAAAGACTGATGACATCTGAATGCAACCATAATCAGAAATGTCTCAAAAACTATTTTGAATGCAGCCAGAGTGCACTAGAAAAATTTTCTTATTCCTCTTCAAGTCAGGAAAGTGACAGCAACTGATAGATGGATTTTTTATTAAGGGATTTGCAGACTTTCTATAATGTCTCTAAGACAAACCTTTTGTTTCGCCTTAGGAGGTAAAAAATATAGAAGAATGTTAGTGAGCCTGGTGCAGTGGAGTGTCTGGAATAGTTAGCATATGAAGTGGAATATGAGACAATACAGACAAAATTTTTAATAGCATTTAACATTTTTCAGCAGAGCCATTCAGTCACATTTCCTATTTTGCATTAGAACCGGAGACCATAATGGCTTTGTCTGTATTAATATATTAAATGGTGCCCAGGAATGTTCCCAGACACTGGTAGATGTTCATCTATACTGCCGAATGTCTGAAATGTTCCCTGGGATGATTTTGCCACATCCACCACTCTTCCTAATAACTCCCAGGCATGATATCCAAGTAGGCAGTGCTGCAGGGGCCTTTCCCAGAGGGACTTTTACATGCAGTCACTCTGTTTTTGGAGACTGGGAAAATCAACAAAAGCTCTACCAACTGGCTGTGGTGCTCGGGATGCACATGTAATTTGCTGGTACATAGTCGTGTGTCAGACACTGAAAGGTTATGGGACTGGTTGCCTTGCAGCATCACTGGTGCAAAACAGGAAAAACCCAGCTGAAGAGATACTTATATTTAAACTGGGGAAAGTAAGAAGAAAGTGGAGTCTGAAATTCAAATAATGATACCCAACAATGTTTCAAATTAACTTTGTTTTCCAAAAATTACACACGGTGTGTCTGTTATTTGACAGCATCATGGGAAGGAGTAGCGAGCAAAGAAACCAAGTATGCAGATAGTTGGTTTTCATTAATGCAATTAATGTGGGGAAGAACACAACATTACATATATAGCATATATTATTGTTGCTGTTATTGCACATACTACACACATATTCACATATAATAGTCTGCCTTAGAAGCAACACCTCACCTTTGTCATTTGAGGAATTCTTGATAGGAAGCTGAAATCGTTTAGAGACAAAGTATCTCTACAAGTTAATCTAAATACTGTTTAGAAACAGAAAACAAACCAAACATTAGATAAATAGATCATATAGAAAAATACTGATGGTTCAGAAAAAAAGCCATGAGAAGAAATCAGATAACCTTGGCATGGCCTTATTGCTTTCTTATACAACATGTTAAACCAACACAGACTCTGAAAATGTTATTCTCTGTCTGCATGATCCACTGCAGGAAGCAGGATTTAGCCCTGCAACAAACCTGCTGCATGCTTCCTATGGACTGTGTATGTGAGCTATATATCACCATGGCCCACAAAGCTCACTTGGCAAAGCATCAGACCCAGCTTTCTTGCAAGCATATGGGATTTTATTTTGGAAGACTGTTTTTATCCAAAGTATTTCTGCTAAAGTTGAGATCCAGCTCTTGCTGACTTGGTGTTCTGGAAAGCTAGGCTGTGTGCACATACTAAACAAGTGTTTCTTGGACTGGTGCCCATTCTCTGCCCTCAGGAAAAGTGGTCTGGATTGGCTCACGTCCATATGGTTCAACTATACACCTCAGCATATGAAGCCCACATCTATCCTGCCTATCAAGAAGAGTCTGTGGCCCATGCTGTCTCCAGAACTGTGGGCGAACATGGAGCTGAAGCCTGGGATTTTCCTGGGAGGGGTCACGTTCACTGTATAACTGCAGCAAGGATTATACTGGTAACTAAACCTTGTGAGTGACACAAGGATGGTGCGTGAGCCTGAACTCCGCTCCAGGTTAGTTTCCCAGCACAGGTGCACTCCTGCTGGCCTTATGACTTTTGAAACATTTAGGTCTTGCTGGCTTGCTCCTGCCTACCTTTTTGGACATTAAGAAATGCTTTGCCAGCAGACAGGATTTCAATCAGCATGAGGAAATTTGGTTTTGGTTGGTCTGGCATATAAAGACAGAACATCATGGCCTTGACAGAAATTAGAAAATATGTTAGAGTAAACAAGGTTCTTAAGAGAACCTTAAGAGAAAGAGATATCAAAACTACAAGTCTCAAAGCAACCAAATGAATAAGGAAAAATAACTCAGCCTTTCAAAATAAATGCATTTATTTAAGTCTTTTGCCTTGATAACAGTGAAGAAAGTATCAAGCAATTCACCAGTTCTTGGTGCCGAAAAATGTAGGAAAGATGAAGCTAGTAAAGTAACTATAGAGCTGCTTTTGGAGAAGCAGAATAGTTTGGAAATGCCTAGAAACATTAGATACTTTCCAAATGACCATAAGAATTTTTGCGTATTCAGAATCACAATCAGTGTTCTTGATGACTGCACAAAATCGGATCTCTGTTAGATTTCAAATCATATCAAAACTGTATGAACAGCAGTGAAATTATGATCCCAAAGAATAGAAGTTCAGAAATAGTTACTGTTTCTTTTTTTTCTTTTCTCTTTTCATTATTGATTCTATAAAAACCAATACTTGGATGATTTTACCTGCTTCTGCTTACACATATATAACTATGCATTTATACATACATGTAAGCATCTGAAATTTAACAGCTATTTATACAAACATAAATCTCCATGTAGTTTCACGTTCTTGGTAGCACCCAAGAAACCAGAGCAACATAAACTGTTTCAGTTATATTGATGCCATGATGAGGAGATAACAGAAGAACAGAAGACTTTTGAAATTTCATTATGAGATATTTCTGACTGTAGATAAATCTCTATTGTTTACTTGGACAGCCTCAGAAGTCTAATTTTTTACAACACAATTTTCAATGTTATGGTGTTCCGATGATTAGATTCAAACACATAGGCAATATTTTTTTATAATGTTTAAACAATCCAAAAATTATCTGCTATAACACAAGGAACACCAGTTCTGTAGGACAGCCATAATGAAAAACTTTTGGCAGAAAGCCACTCTGTAAAGCTTTCTAGAAATTTGAAGAACCCATTTCCCTCCCTATTTTTTAGTAAATCTTTATCTTCTCAAATATAAATGAAAAAATGAAAATATAAAAGATATTTCTAATTCAAATAGATTCTTGAATATTTTTTTCAACTATTGGAACATTTAAATGACCATTGTTTTGTCTTCAATCATCAAGCAACAAGAGCAACAGAGCTAAAATGATGATGTTAAGAAGACACATGCAGTACACATATTCCTAGCGAAGACAATATTTTTGGCAGTTTGTCTCAGGTTTTGCAAAAGCTATCATCTGTGCAATCTGAGTAACTTCTTTAATGAGCCATCAGAAATTGTTTTTCGTAATTGCCCATTTTTGGATATTCAAATAATCTCTTCAATTCAGACTCTTCCATACAAGGGTGAATGCTCTTAGAAATTATGTGGTTTAATACCTTTCACCCTTCTAATCATGAAATAAGTATTAGCTGATCAGAACCTATCTTAATTATACGGATCACAGGCTAGGGGTCTCAGCTGAATTATTTAATTGTGGAAATGAGACATTTTCAGATACTAAACCAAATACTAGTGAAGACATATGCTGTAATAAACACACATACATACATAGTAGCTAGGTGTGAAGAAACTGAAATCTCCCTCCAGGTTGCCTGTACTTGCAAATTACTTTAAAAATTTAGATGAACAATTTGTTAGGTATACTTCCTTTTCATGGAGCTGGTTTTGACATCTAACATAAAATTCAGAATCATGATTACATTGCTTTGCTGTGGTTTTCCAAAAGTGACATAATATATCAGAATTTCAGAATCAATAACATTCATAAGATTTTCATCAGAGTCTGTTTTATGAATAATGAATGTAATGAATATGTATTTCCTTTCATACATGTCCACTTTGTTTCTGCAATAACATAACTTCTATTTAATTGTAATCAAGTCTCAGACAGTTAAAACCCTAAGTAGATATTGCAATGAGTTGTTGCAGTACAGTCATACCTATAAAGATTATGGCAATTGCTTACAATATTTGAATGCTATGTTAAAAATTGTTTTGTATCCTGATATAGTCGAATTAACAAAGATTAATGGGAGAAATTAGTGTCTTTCTTGTTGCTCAATTATTTGACCATTCACTTGGCATACTTGATCTACCTACCTGGCAGGAGCTAACAGGAATGGCCAGAAGACCTTCATATGCTTTACATGCGAAGTGAAATATACAGTGAACAGTGCCACGAACACTGCTTTGGGAATAAGGTTCTTGATAAAATTTTACTGGGATCCATACAACTGTCCCCTCCAGCGACAAAGATCACTCAGTATTTCTTTTTATTGCTTCATCGTCAGAAAACTGAAGAAAATAAAGAACTTATCCCTGGAAAAGAGGAGAAAAACTTTTTGAACTCATAGTGAGAGCACAAATATTCCTTTCAATGATAATGACAGTCAGAATAAAAGCTAAACATTATCTCCAGCAAACTGCAGCAATTTATTGCTCTGTGAAATTGCATAAAACAGTTACTATACCTTTTTTCCACCTAAAGAAAATGGTTGATGAGTGTGACAGGGTGGTTATGGGAGCCAACTTTCTTTGATATGCAAATTTTTATGTATGTAGTTAGCTTTGTTTGTTTTTCTTGATTTCGTTTTTCCTGGCAGAACTGCAGATTGGGCATGGAAAGAATAACATCTATGACATGAAAGCTGTCCACTCAGCTGGCGCTGCTTCTGGCCCCTGTCAGGAGGGACTCAGGCCTTCTCAACAATAACATGAACCATGTTTAAGTGGCACCAGTGCTGCTGTCTTTGAATTTGTGTTAAGAACTAGAATTTATTGTACCCTTTTTGTATATATTTCTATCATGAATCATAAATTGCCATTATTTTTATCATATTATTAACTTTCAATTTCTGTTTAATTATAAATTTAATTTTTACATTTTCTTACATCTAATTTAGATTATTATTTTTCTATTTGATTTTTTTTCAGGGTGAATAAAGAGGAGGGACTTAATTAGTATTTAATACATCTTAAGAACTACACTGATCTGACTTTTAACAAACCAGTATACCAAAAGAAGTGGTGCACAGTTAATAATAGTTATTGCACAGCAAAAGAAATTAAGTTCAGCTATCACATATGAGATGAATGTGGCTCCATGATTCCCTGTTGATACACTGCAGACTAGATTAAAACACACTTGCTGCCAAAGGAATTCTCTGCTACAGCAATGTATGACCCGTGCATGAGAGTGCTTTATACATGAAACACTTGGTTGAGATTAAGAAAGCCTTCTTTTTTATGAATTTTTTTTTTTTAATAAAAGGGCTTGAAGAAGCTGTCTCTTGATAAACCTGCCAGGGCTATTAAGAAACAGTGCCACATGAAATAAAGACCTTGTTTCTTGTCCTCTTGTGGGCCCTGTTCCTGTGTGTGGCCCCAGTGAACCACAAGATAAATGCCTTCAGTCAGACTGCTTCAGCCTTTCTGTTTGGCTTTATTGCTCACACCCTTTTTCTGCAGAGCACAGATTTAAAACTCTAGCCACAGGGATGGCGAGTTGCCCTAAATCAGGTGCTTTGTGTTTGGATTTGTTGCTTGGCCAAGGACTAAGGCAAGTCAAACACTCAGGACCCTGAGGAGGACACGGAACCAAGGTGTTCTGTTTCCTTCTGTCTGCCTTGGTGGAAATCCTGGGGTAAGCTTCCATGTGATATGAGCACCTAAGAATGACAGACACCTTATAAAAACTGTGATAAGTTTGAATTCAAATCCTAGACCCAAAGTCCCTCCAAATATTGAAGGAGTTTAAAACCATGGGGAAAATTTTTATGCAATTATGTAAGTGTTAACACTCATTGAATGAAGGGTGCAGCATGACAACCAAATAAATTAAATATCAATATTAGCAGAAAAATCTGATCAAATTAAGTTAGCTGAAAAATCTGATTAAATTAAATCTTTCAAATGAAAACCCTGTTCTGTCTTAATAATCTTTGGGAGCTGAGTTCACCCAAGAGCACATGTTCTTTTCTTGTCTGTCAGACACTAAATTTGTTTTGTAGTGTAATTATATCAATTGCTTATTCTGTCACAATTCTGTATGATGCTCTCCCCTCCTTGTATCTTATCATTTTCTACTGCTTATTCAAGCCTCTAATGCTTTCTAATATTAATACAAAAACCAATATAATACCACTTTTCATAGTCACAATGGTCAGCTTTTTTGCAGCTGAATACAGTGGCAGTTCAGACAAAATTTCTTGTCAGTCTTGGTAGAATTGCAAATTTCCAACAAAACAGAGCACTTTGTCAGAAGTGCTAAAAAACCACAATGGATAAAAAGAACTCTGCTTTCCAAAATCATCTTTTCTCTTTAGTTCCTTCTGTTCTTTGACTTACCACAGGAAAATTAAAACCTTCCAGAACACGTTTTGACTGCAAAGTAGCGAAACCAATGAAAATTCTATTTCCTCATAACTTGTTTTAGAATATAATTAGAATTTTCTCTCTCTTGAAATCCATTCCACCTGCAAGGCAAATTAATAACCATGTTTAGACTTGAACTGGCATGTTTTTGTTGTTAAAGGGTGTTATGAAAAAGTTTCTCAAACTCTTATATTTTTTCCTGTAATAGTCTTAACTGTTCTAGGTATTATATCCTCATGTGATGCACTTCTGGTAACGTTTGTTCTACAAGATTTTCTGCGGTGTTTGGAGGTAAACACAACTGGCAAAAAGTGTATTTGCAATGAACAAGTGTTGAAGTTAGTGCCCTTGAGACTGTTTTGATCTAGAATAATCAAGCCATTTCACAGTAAAGTCCTGAACAACCTGCAGCCCACTGTAGGAAGTGGTTTCTGCATGAGTGAATGCCATTCATTTAATAAACAAATAAGCAAGAACTCTTCATTACATTCCTTCAGAACCAAAAGGAATATTTGGATCTCAGTGCTGTGCCTTGAAGTATCTTCAAACTGTCTGCAGCCAGAGGATGTTTGGTTACGGGAATCAAACTACATCTGGTCAGATGTAAACACCTTGAGCAGCCTGCTCAAAGTCTCCTTTGCTCTACCAATCTGCTCCCATCGTGTTAAATTATTTGCTAAGTTAGATATACCTGATCTACGGGCATTGAGGAACTCGGCCCATATTTAAAAATAAAATTGGTTAGAAATTGCAAGGAAACAGCAATTTTAAACAATAAATCCACTATGCATGTAAGTGCTTGATTAGCAACTTGGTATCTTTTGTAAAGGTGTCCTCAGGCTGTTTGGTTTGGTGATCTTTTTTAAGAACTTTACATATTAAAAAAAATTCCTAAGTCCTTTCTCTGTAGAAGGAATATCTGGCTGATTTTGGAGGAAAAAAACAAAAGCATATTAAATGCTTCTAGACAGCTCTAAGTAAGAGTGTAGGTCACAGAACATACTGAAAACATAAAGAAGGGCCATGCCCAAGTGTGCTTTGAATGAGAAATTTTTAAATCTTCATAGAGAGTGGGTTTTAAAATGTAGTTCTCTGTTAATTATAACTTGACAACATTTGGCTGCACTCCTTCCAGATTAGGTTTTTGGCTATTATTTCTAGCACAGGAAATGATTTAATGCTACTTGTTGGTTTTGCTGTAATATTTAAGTGGAGGCTGGTGTTTTTCAGAAAACAGAGAAAATCATGTGTTGAACTGTGCCCTGGTCAGACTGGGGAACAGCTCGCTCAGGGCAGCTCTCAAAGTGTGCCGCACTACCTGTTTTGACAGGTGGGCATGGAATGCTGCAAGGCCAAGGCTCCATGGGTGCTCCCCTCCCATTTCCAGCTGCATCTCAGGGCCCAGAGCCATCAGTAGAAGGGAACACAAGGCAGAGATAACCTGTGCTGAACTTCCAGACAATGCTGCAATGTCCCTGGAGACATCAAGTCATTCTTCTCAACAGCCCTCTCACATCTGCTGCTCTGGGACAAAACGACATTTCTTTACCATCAATAAATATGATATACACTATGAATTATATTCACTGTGCAATGTATATATTTTATCTGAATATAATATTTCTTTTTAAGTACAGGTGGACTTAGAGACCATTGTGTAGCACCCCAAACAAAACAGCTCTACGCTAGTGTGAGCACTGTGGTCACTAGTTCACTAGCAAGTCAGTCCTGATGTGCACTTTGCCCTTTTCCGTTCTGCTCATAAAGTTTCATCTGTAGCATCTAAGACCTCTACTTCCCATGTAAATGCCAGAAATTTTATGATGGCTTGCCATAGTTCCAATGGTTTTATCCAGATCATATTTACTATCAGAACTTGAAAGGAAATTAACATAAAAAATTTATTGATTTGAACAAGTGGAATAAGGGAAATATTGGAGGGACAGGAAGGAGCAGAGACAAAGAGTTGGTATGATATTTTGTGCTGTTTCTCTGATAATAGTTGTAAGATGAAATGCTTATACTAACTCTTACCCTATTATGTTGAAGTACATTTTTAGAAAATGAAAAAACCCTGCAACCAGTAATAAGGTGAAGTCTGATAATATGGATAACAGTAACAATAACAAAATACAGGAGCAAAGTCAGCTGAAGCAATGAAAGACTAAACTATACAAGAGACTGTACAAAGGCCAAGATAAATTTTTATGTGCCTGGGATGCAGAGAACACTAAGAGATATACATAAGGTCAGACATGTAAGTACAAGGAAGGTTTTGTCTGAATTAATTGGTATCGTCCCCATCCACTTTTCTATCCTTTTATTTGTCAACCTGGCATTATCAGTGATTCCATCCAAGAAATCACTGGTCAGGAAAGGCAAACCCAGCATAATCAGTAGCATTTTTTTTTGTCCATTTGGTAATTAATAGAAGGTAAAAATAATAGTGTCTCCGCTTTTCTCCACATAATACGTAATCTGCTGGGATTTGTTCCCTAATTTAGAAGCTCTACCTAAAAAGAATACTGTTAAAAGAAATTTTAATTCTATTCATTTTTTGGAGATTGCAAATCCAGAATCACTTCAAAAAAGGTAAAAGGAAAAACTGCTTTGGAACAGGCTATAATGGATTATAAAAGATAAAGAGCATAAAATCTAATCCACCATCTAATCCACCAGTTTTGCTGTTTTGTTTGTCCTGATACAGGTTGTTAGTTTTACCAATTTATTTAGTACTGAAAATTCATTAAGACATAGAATGAAGTTCTGGCTTATCAATACCTTGCAAAAGATACCATAAAGAGTGTACCAAGTCTGAGAGAGTCCCTATTCAGTGTTCAGGCTGTACAGATGGCCAGCTAAATCTCACAGCACTGCTTGCAATCTCCGGTCAAAAATGTAATCATAAAAAGCTGTTTCCAGCCAAACTGAATTTTTAGTACTAAAAAGAGACATTTTATTTTCATGAAGCTCATATGGTCAAATATTTGCTTGACATTACCAAGTATATGAGCAAAGTCTCCATCCTTTCTAAAGCAGTGGTCGAATTTTAGAAAAGGTAGTATGAAAAACAGACATAGTCCAGAGCAAAGGTATTCAGATCTGGATGTATTTTGTATAATTTTTCAGAGAAATTCTTTGTAGGCTTATTAGGACTGGATCTCTTCTTTGCTTTTTTCACTCCTATGTACTTTATTAGGATTTTTGTGTATGTAAGTGTGAGTTTCTAGAATGCTATTATGTTTTGGTGCGAGTCATCTGGGAAATAACAACATTTACATGTTTTCAAGATTTTACAGTCAGGCATTTGAAAAATAGCTAGCCAGTGTTCTCAAATTCATGTAATTAGATTACTGCCTGATGTAGATTGTTCATATTTGTATGTTTAGATTACCATACATTTTTGTGAAAGATGTAAAAGAAAATGAAACTGTACAGGCACAAAATCTCAAGGTTTTAGAACTAGAAAGACAGGTAGTTCTGGGACACCTTGTAAATCACAATTTTTTTGGTTACATTTCTATATTACTATACATTTTTCTGTGGGTTTGTCCAGTTTATTTTCACAATTTTCAAGTGTCAAAGATTCTCCTCTACAAAGAAACAAGGTGAATCCAAGTCCAGTGAGTGCTGGTCATTACATTTTTCTTTTCTTTCAGGTTGTAAACCCATAATATTATCAATTGTTCTACTTGCATTTCGGCTCATCTCTCTGAAGCAAATAGGAAACTCAGAATAACAACTTTTTCAAGAAACTAAAAGAACGTCCTGCTTTTCACATGAGACAGGAATCCCATCCCAGGGAAGGACTTCTCAGAGTGGGAAACAAAAACAGAGAGACAACAATAGCGACTTCTCTCCTCCTTTCTTTAGTGGTAATCTTGCTTCCCTACAAGCCCTTCTAAAAGCTTCTCCTCACTCCATTAAACCAGCTTCCATGTCCATCATACCATCCCTGTGACCTGAAAAATTGTCTTCATCTCCTCCTTCTCCCTGAGCTCTTGAACATCTGAAAGACATGAATGGAGCAGATCAAGTGACAGTTGTGAGTTTTTAGAGAAACCACTCAAATATCAAAGGTCAAAAAAGAGTTTAACTTGTAGCCAGAAGAGTGGGAGAAAGATTAATACAGAGCCAAATAAAGCCTGGACAGAACAGATAAGAACAACAAAAAGTATCTTTCTCCTCAAACTTGCATTTGATGCAATGATGCTCATTTTCAAACCAGTACACAAACATTAATTATTTCTCACAATACAGAAGTGAGATTAAAAAAAAGTTACTTAATGCTAGCCAATAAAGTAATAAGGAAGAGAAAGATTTTTCTTTTTCAAATGTATTAGGACAAAAGGTCACAGTGAGGGAATGTGCTAGAATGAAAGCTGTTTATGAACAAATAAAGGCAATAGTTAAACTAGAGATAATTGTTCAGCAACAAGATGCTGAATTCTAGTCACTAATGACTGGCTCTCTAATCAGAGCCAGTCTGTCCAGTCTCCTCTAGAAGAGAGGAAAAAAAATATTTATGAGAAAAAAAATGTTGCCTTGGATAAAATAATGACTTCTAAGTGCAGTTCACCCCACCTGGATTTCTGCCTTTGAGAAATTCTGGAGTGGCCCATAACTCCTTTTGGCTATAAGAAGGACCCAGCTGAGACCAGGGATTTTGTCCTAATTTCTGCATTATTAAACGAGAAGACACAACTCAGTTGTTTGTAAGTATTTGCAGCCTTTCTCGTTTTACACTGAGAGCTTCTGGAAAAGGTTGTGTTTCATTATGTGTTTATTCAATGCATGTAATACTGTGTAGCTTTTACCTCTGCCTAGAGCTCCCCAGAGTTACCACAGGGCTGACATATTTCTGAAAAAAAATTTCCACCAGAGAATGAAAATTACAAATCAGCTCTTCCCAATACATGTGAAATGACAAATATCTTGAGGGAAATGGGGAAAGAAAGGTGAATGTGGCAATAATAAAGCTATGTGATAGTGTAATAGAGTGTAAGTTATCATCTGCATAGTTTGGGATCTTTTGATGCAACTACCAAATGGTTTCGCCTTTTAAAGTGAATAAAAATCCTTTTTTATAATGGCTAAGGGCGCTACTACCCCTACAAAAACATAAAACATAGTGAAATCATTCAAACCACCAAAATTGTGGTATTAATCCAGATTCAATATTATTACTGTGATTTCTAATAATTCACATTGATATAAACCGACTTTGCTGAAGGAGAGTATTTTACATCAAGTTGAGTATTAAAGTCATCGAGTTACTATACCGTATGCCTAGAATTTTCCAGGAAAAATTCAGATTCAGTCTCATACTTTTTTTTCCCACAGTTAGACTGTATTTCCCAGTTAAAGGAATACCTTTGTTCAGTAGTTCAGTAGTTAATATACATATTTTAATTCTTTTGGATTTAGCTAAAATGTGGCATAATAGTAGCCCAGAGTTTGATTGTCCAACAGCAGCATTCCTCATGCCTGTAGATTCTATACGGAATTGCTGGATATGACTGTAGTGAAGTTCAAGTGCACAGCACAAAAACCCCTAGTTAATTCAACACATTTATGCTTTTCAAAAAGGAGCAAACCAAGGTCCAGTTAAAACGTGCAATAAACCCAAATGAGCATTTGAACCCAGAGTTTTCACCTTGCATTTCAAGATAGGGATTTTTTTGACTTATTTATTGCAAACCTCTCCTGAACTCTCATCATGGAGGTATCTGAATCATCAGCTTACAAGTTGAGTCATTCCATTAATTTGGGCTTAATACTGTTTAGCCAAATCTAAGAACAGTAAAACATATTTGCAGGAAAATTACCAGGAATAAATAAACAAGGAGCTAGTAGACAAGCCTTATTCCTAATAACTATAATTAGGAGCCCTGTGGTTATCTGAACATTCTGTATTTTGATCCCAGTACAGTTTTTGTTAGTGAAAGAATTGGTGTTCCATCATTAGGATATTGATCATTTTCTGACTGACTTCTTTGCTTTGAAACAATTCTTGTTAAATCCTGCCTTTTTCAGGAGAGTTTTCCTACAAGGCATTGAGATTCAGAGCAAAAAAGGAAATGCAATGGAGGGTGGGAAACTCGCCTCTCAAAGAAATGTGTCACTGCAATTCACCTCATCTGGGCCATGTGAGAAGCTGAAACTTTTGGCTCCAGATTCAGATCTTAACAGGTGTGATCCAGAAGTGACTTCAAACCTTTGTATGAACTGGAAGCTACTGAGGCCCTGCCTTAGAACAACCTCTCCCTGTGACAGCCCATCACACACCAGTCAAATTCTGCCTGGATATGATTTTAAATGTATGTGCCAGAGGCTACTAAGCTGCATCCTAACAGCATCTCTCTGTGTGGAATGGCATGGCTGAGCACACAGCTCAGTATAGAAACATCTGAGAGCTCCAAAGGTTCAGGAAAGTCTTCTTGCAGGGTACAAAAGAAGGTATGTACTTTGGCATTTACTTGAAAATGTCCAGAATCTGCTCAATTTCAGGGTTTATCTTTAAAAAATATTAACAAAATAAATGAAAATATAGGCTAAAATATGTATTACATATATTATATATTATCTTTTCTATATATGTGAACATTCCCACTTGGGAAATTGGTCCACAGCATTACCCTGAGTATTTATGCAATTTATACTTATAAGTTGAAGAGGGCAATATTCACTGAAATCTCTGTCTTGAAACAAAGCATCTTTGGGCAAAGAAGTCTTTCACAGACATTCTTTGAAACCAGACTGATTCACACACACTGTCAGTGAAATCATCACTATAATGTAGAATCATTTTGTGATACTGACTGGAATAAAGCACTTGTTCCCAGAGAAAGGCAGTGGGAACCAAGCAGTTACAAGTACGATTTTTATTGTTTCTGTTCCTGACCCGGAACCAAGAAGGCGTATGTTGGTCTACACATTTGTAAGCATCACCATTTTACATCATTCTCACCAAATTAATTTTTCTCTTGGGGACAGGTTAGCTTGCCAAATTGAACTTCAGAAGCAAACACAGTACAGACTGCTTGAAAAAATGCATAAAAATTATCTTTCCTTATCCTCATCTGTGATGAGAAACTACAGTTTCCTCTTGCTGAGTATTTGCTGGTGGGTATGTTTTTTGAGGTATCAGTTTATGAATGCTGGATCTATAAGAAAATTAGGATTATACAATGTCAGCATGGATTATGCTATGACGCTACTATATACCACTACTAAGCACAATGAAGTATGACCTAGAAAGTTCCACACACATCAGCACATTGAGTGTGAACAAATTCCTTCAAAGCATAAGACTGCTAAGGCCTCTGTGCTGTACAGCTTGGCTTTCAATGACTTTTTATCCTTCACAGGCATCAAGACAAGTCTTAGAATAAAAGAAGTGTTTAAAGAGCTATTTGTGGCTGTTAAGATACATAAAATGACAACACTTTCTGGGCTGTTGTGATATTACCAATGAATTCCATCTGTCCTCCCATGTTCACTGGGCATACCAGAAAAATTTATCAAGAATAATTGTCACCACAATCCACTTTAATCTCACTGTGCTTCATTTTCAAATATGCTCAGATACATTTATCGGGATGCTGCAAGTGACAGGAAAGATACAAGACCTTTTTTCTCATAACTGGAGTTTTATACCTAACTTTAAATGAATGGCCTGAACTACATGTCTTAAACTTTATTACACTGCATTACTTTTAGAAAGATAAGACATGTCATAAAAGAACTATTATAAACTGAATACATGCCATTATTGAAAAGTGATAAAAAAAAGAAACAGCAATATGTGAATAATGACCTTACAAATGAGAAATCATCATGAAACTTACAATTCTTTTTTTTTAAATAATTATGTTTTTGATGTAGTATCTTTAATATCTTTACTTCAGAAACTCAAATTACTGAGAAAACTGCTCCATCAGATTTGAAGGATTAAGCCTGTAAAAGCAAAGAATTGTTGTCATAACTGTGGATTGTCTCTACAATGATCTGGTTGTCAAGCTTCCTCCCAAAATGAAACATTTATTTTGGTCCCTACATCTTAGACAATAATATAAAAAATATTTCTGACTATTGGTCTGCTTCCTCACAGCTTCCTTACGACCTATGATCAAAGTTACAGTGCAGGTAATTTTTTCCAATTTATTGCTTTAATGAAACTCTCTTTCAAAGTAATGTTTCCTAAATTACTTCAAGCCTCATTATAAGTGTAATACAATTTCATTTTGGTGCATCTTAAGGTATAACAATTTCCTAATAAAAATTTCATTCCAGGATATATAAAGTAGCAGTCTATTGTCTCAGATTAGTCTTATTATCTTGTTTTTCTGATAAAGAAATTACACTGAAGAGAAGCAAGCAAAGCATGCAAAAGCTAACAAATCAATCCCACCACTACAAAGTAAAAAAAAAAGCTGGTATTTCTCATCAACACGCACAAAACTAAATTGGACATAATGAGACATATGTCAAATATCTTTGGAATGAGTTTTCTTCACGGCATTTGGCATCTACAGCATAATTACTAAAACACTTTCCCAGAGCAAACACAGCAAATTTATCATGAGATATTATTTTACATGCTAATTACACTTTTTGTACATCATTAAAATGGCTCTGAAGTCTATCTGTTTGAACAATTATATGCCTTAATAATGAAAAAGAAAGTAATTATTATGAAGATTTCTTCTTCAGACATCAAAAGACAGCAGGTATTTCAGGCCAACATCTGGTAGCATATTCCTGTCAGGCACAGTCATGGCAATCAGCAGTGCTGGCCCAGTCTGGGAGAGCATAATGTCTTTTTCCTGTCTTCTCACGGCACTCATTGTAACCTCATCCCACATTTTTAAACAGCCTCTGCTAACTGTGAGTCAAACCCACTGAGAGAGTAATTTAGCCAGAGCCATACTCATTTATAACATAAAGAAATCTTGCAGAAATCTTGCACCTATTATCACTGACAGAGTCCAGGAGATTTAATCAAGGGTGGATTTTCTTGAAAGACAAATGAAGTTCATATTCTTCTTGCCCTACGGCCGTGGAGAGGCCGTGGTGTGCTGGGCGCCCTCTGCAGCCAAGCTGTGTTCAGAGGTGACAAAAGAGTAGAGGGAATAGAACACCCATGCTCACATTTAGTCTTATGGAGATGTCCCCAGAGCCACCCCAGGAGGTGACCCAGTCCTGTATAACCCAAGTTTCTGCCCTGCTCTGGTCTCCACCCAAGGATCCATCTGAAGTGGCTGCAGTGAAGCCTGGGACAGCTCGGCATCAGTGCCACCAGCCACAAAGGGCAGCTCTGAGGCTGCGCTCCACACCAAGGCTGGTCGGTCCTGCCCAGCACTTGCACACAGGTCTCTCATTTCCCCGTGCAGATAGGTGAAGGCTCTCTGGAGCTATTCCTCTGCCTTTGCTCCTCTTGGCTCACGGCTTTCAACCTGGGTGGTGTAAAGGAAGGAAATTTCCCCATATTGGTTGGGATCAAGGTGGGTGCAGGAGTTTGCACGCAAAAGCACACCTATCCAAGGTCCCCTTAGACATGTGTTTCTGTCTCCCATACACACACAATATTTGGCAAGGCTGTCCCATACATACCTAGGTAACCACATATACCGAATTTCTAAGCCATATTGAACCACATAGACACACACATGAACGCTTGCAGCAGATGATCCTCCCTAAACATGAGAGGCCAGAGTGAGTTAAGCTTTCTAAACCTCCTTAAAAAAAGGCATTCTGTAGCCCCTTAGTGGACTTTTGTCCTGCTGCTCCAGGCTTCAGTGAATACCATTCTGCCACACTGCAGTTACAAGTCAGGTCTGGATAGATATTCCCCACTTTCAGCTGTTAGGTATTTTTTTAATAGAACAACATTTTGTGGATCACAGAAGTATAGAAAATGCCGAGTTGGAAGGGACCCACAAGGATCATGGAGTCTAGCTCCTGGCCCTGAACAGGACATCCCAAGAGTCACACCAAGTGCCTGAGAGTCTTGTTCAAACACTTCTTGAACTCTGTCAGGCTGGTGCTGTCACCACTTCCCTGGGGAGCCTGTGCCAGTGCCCAGCCACCCTCTGAGTGAAGTATCTGTAACTGGGCTTTAGTGTTGACATAATTTACTTTGAAATTAAGGAATGAGGGAAGACTGGACTGCAAGGGCAATGCATTCTACTGAGTGAAACAAGTACAATAAAGCTGGGAGCCTGAGCACTTTCAAGACTACTCTTTGATCTCCTCATGCATTTATCTCAGTGCACATACTGACTCCTTGTGATAAAACTGCATATAGAGATGCATTTTGTGCTTAATGAGAAATGTGGCTTTATGCCACAGGACAGGAAATTAATTTTGAAACCCTCTTAATTATTACTGTGGTCAGTCTCTGATGTTGCTGCCTCAGCAGAGGTAAAAACCACTACAAAACATGTATTTGCTCTGGCTGTAATGTGATTTTAACATACTTGTATGCCAGACTTGGAACAGAGGTAGTCCCAAACAGCATAAATTTCTCAGGAGAAGCTGTGCAGATGATGACCCTCCTCTCACTTCACACAATGGCAGCATTTTGCCTGAAAACATTTGCTTATCTAACCAGGAAAGAGCCATGACAGGTGACATGCCAAACACTTAAACATGCCATCAGTAAACACCAAATAGAAGGAATATGGCTCAAATTAAATTTTCTTGTGACCAAAGGGAATTTCTGCAGCCTCAGGTATGAGAGATTTGATTTCACAGTCACAGGTACTTACCTCAATATCTAAATCACCCTTTAATCATAGACAACTCAAGCACTAGTGATTGTTGTGCCCATGACAGATATAGTAGCCAAAAGAGGGTGATCAGTTATGTGTAAAGTGAGATGACACAGAAACCTGTGTTTCATGGATCAGTATGGTGGATGAGGAAGTATTTAAGCAGACTTGTTTGCCCCATTTTTTTACTATCTCTCTTGATATGGCTGTCTTCTGGCAGAGAACAACTTTCTGTAAAACAGAACATGAGGCTGTGATGTGCACAAGCTGTGAGTCACAGAAGATCCACAACCCTGCACAAGAAGCTGCCTCACACGGGGAAAATTGAGGATGTCCCTTCTGCTGAGAGTTGTGGTGCAGTAGAGCCCAGCAACATCTGCACAAACAAGCACAAATATAACCTGTAAAAGGGGAGTTCTGCTTTCCAGACACTTCATGGTTTGCGCATTAAACATGCCAGAGCCTCTCAAGAACCAGGCAGGCACTCCACTGTCCAACGTGCAGAGCTGTGCTCACAGCTGCTCTAGCTCTGATACCAGAAATCTCTCACTCCCATCCCTGCTGCCTCAGCTGGTGCAAAAGCAAGAGCAGCATTTGCTGCTTTTGCCAATGGCTAATATACTGCAGAGCACGTATCCAGTGTTGCTTGCAGAGTTGAAGCAGCCATCAGGTGCCTGGCAGTTGTACTAAGGGAGGGATTAAACTGTAGTGGATTAATGGGATTAAGACACAGCAATGCTTATCTAGTGAGGTCCAAGTATATTTTGGGTTGTAGGAGGAATGCAGACACTGAGATGGAGAGAACTTATGGCAGCTGCAAACTTCATTCTCGGTACTTCGGTACTCAATAGTGTGCCTGTATGCTACCATCATCCACACCAGGAATTGTTCCTGGAGAGCAGCTCAGGTGCTGTGGAGTGGCTCTTGCCCATAATGCAGCAACCTAGCCTCTCTAAAATGGGTGGTTTTTCACTATTCATGATCACTGTTCATTTGAGAAGTGTCAGAAAAAACATATAGGTGAATGCAGCCTTAATGATGGAAAAAAAGCCCCTAAAATGACAGTGTATGGCAAGTTCATTCGGAGTTAAAATAGGTTCTCTTTATCGCACTGCTATTTTCAGTCAGCCTTCATAGCACAAATGCATGCACCTGTATGGACCTAAACACACTAACTAGCCATAATGTAATTTTTTATTATAATTTGAAAATATTATCATGCCTGTGTGTTGGGAGGAAAAATTCTGATGATGATTTAGCAAAAGTAAATCCATAAAGTCCATCTTAATCTAGCTGAGGATGCTCAGATACCCATAATGTTCAAACATCCTCAGCTGGCTCACCTGTGGTCCCAGGCCAGGACAGCCTTTGCTGTGGAGAGGGACCCAATGCTGTTTAAGTGTTTTTAATAAGAAGTTATAGACAGATGGTCCAGATGAAGTCATGGCACTTAGTTGACATTTGATCAGGATTTAGACTGGAGTACCATGTGCTGAGATGAAAGAAAACATTTCTGTAGGTGGGACACTGGCTCCTGTGACAGCAGGGTTACTTACTGCTCTCATACGGGAGCGAGCCCGGTGGTGGGACTGTGATGAATACCCTGAATACCTTCTCTTTTTATTGGAAGGGTTTCTAAAAGAGACTCACTTTATTTTTTTGAAAAAGCATCTGTGGAACAGCACTCTCAACCTCACATTCACACACATTCAAAGAGAAGGAAATGTTACACTGGAGCCTGAATATGTGATGATAAACCTACCCCAAAGAGCTGGGACACGGCATTCAGCTGGGAGATGGCAATCACTGATCCCTCTCACGAGTCTCACAAGCTCTGCTGTATTGTTGAGTCTTGTCAGGCAATAAATGAAGTGTTCATTTATTTTCTGGTTTCAATCAAGTTTCATAAACTTGAAGGAACTGTATTTGGATTTTGCCTCCAAGCAGTGCTAGAGAAAAGAAGATGCTTCACTGTAGAATTCCAAAGTGCTTTTTATCTAAATGTTTCATATACAAAATTGAATAAACTGACCATATCATTTCTACCTCTACAAACATTCCCCTTTACTCCTTTTAAAGTGAGTTTTCTTTTTAATCTACTTTTTATTTTTAATCTACACTAGGGATAAATTACTGTCTTTAAAACCAGCTCTGCGTCATTTTTCTACTTACTTACTGTCTGACGAAATCATTGCTTTTAATCAATTATTTTTAACATTTATTCCCACTGATTTTCCCTTGAAAAGCACTTCAGCATTTAATAGCCCTAAGGTAGCCTTGGGACTTCTGAAAAAGCAATCTGAATGAAATTCACCTCTGATTCTGGGAATGTCAAAACAGGAACTGAATTTTCCAGCAATCTGATTTTGTTGAATGAACATGCTTGCAACTTTGGAATTCTCAGCTTTACACATATCAGAACATTTTTGACTTCTAGCTGTTGCTTTGCAAAGCAATTCATTGTCATTAAAACATGCCTTTTTAGAAATAACTTTTTTAATTCTTTGTATTGAAGGAAATATATTGAAGTTCTTTCACATTGCTTTATCTTGAGGGCAAGTTATCTTTTATTTTTTGGCAAATAAACTGGGAAGCAGGAATGACCTTTAAACAGACAGTCTGTGATTATGTTAATAAATCACTCTATCTTATAGTAGACATGCTCCAGAATTGCAATTACAATTCACCATATAAATTGTCATCAATGGATTCTTATATTACTATAGAAAGACAGATTCTAGAATCCAAATATAGTCATTATTGGCAAAACTAATGTTCTAGAAGGAAAACAATGGTTGAAGATCTGCAGAAAAACTTGCACATTTAAGTGTCTATGCACAATTTTAATACTGTGTAAAATGTATATTTCAAAACCACTGAGATGATAATTTTCTTTTCAGGAATCACTGTGTGGTTAATGAATAAAGGTTATGTATTTCTTCAAAATTAGGTAACTTCTCAAATACTCACTTTCTTCCTCTGACATTATTTATTTGTCTGACCTGTGGTTACAGATTGATTTCCATATTAGTTGTCAAACAAAATGAAAAGAAGGAGGACAAGAAATGAAAACCTGATCCACTGAAATAAATACCATTTCCACTGACTTCCATGAGTCCAGGTTTCTAATAATTGTGAGATCTAGAGCACCTCGTTTAAAAAAAAAAAAAAAAAAGAACAAAAACAAAATAAAACAAAACAAAAATCAACAACAACAACCCAAAAAAAACCCACCAAAAAAAAACAGCATATCTTTCCAGACACAGGTTAGTTCTGTCTGGACAGAACAAGTCTATGTCTGAGCCTGTTAGCAGCAGACCAATAGAGAATTTTGCCAGCAGTTTGATGTTGATTTTCTACAAGAGCATTTTTGTTTGCTTCCCTGATATCTGTTGATATATTGGCATAAGAATAGTCTGATTCTAAATGAGGAAAAATGATGGAATGATGGGTATATGAGGAAAAATAATCTCAAAAGTTTCTAGAATTGTCCCTTCCTTGGTGATTTCCAAAGTGTCTGGCAGATATCTTTGGCTCTAGGAAGCATCGAAGACAAGTAAAATATCCAAAACACAAAAAGGCAGGAATATAGCTTCCATTCAATCCTACTACACATTATCTGTCTTTACCTAGATTATCAGTCCTGGACAAATTTACTTTGGACTCAACTGCAATTGTGGGAGGAACATGTTAGATGCCATAACTGCTCCCCATGAAATGCATTAAAGCATGAGAGTAAAAGGCCAGACCTAACTTCCCATTGTCCTTGTCCCATTTTCCTTGGTGAATTTGAAAAGGCAGGATGCTATACTGTATGCAAACACAGAAGTTCTAGAGTTATTTTCTGGAGATTCTGCATCAGCTTTGGCTTGCTTTCGCTTCTGCTTTTGCTTTCACTCTTGTTGTTGTTTCTGACAGTTTAAAATGCTTTTAGAGGATTAGACCAAAATACTTCATCATTCTTTACTGGCCTGTATTTATCAATTCTCCTAGAAGGAGTTTCTTAACTTTACTTCTCTTCTCCAGTCTTTAATCCTTGATCATTTCTCTGAATCCTTTAATATGTTGAGTAAGTCCTTCATTGCCTCATCAATTTTTATAGCATATTACATATTTGAAAGTGCTCTAAATGTCAGCAAACTGCTTTATTTTTTGTCCTGGAAATCTGCTGGAAAATAAATGTCTGACATTTCTCTTTTTAAAGCCAGCTAGCAGGCTGAATACACACCAAGGCAGAAAGGACAAGGAAAAGGAAAAATCAGAACATTTGACTCAACCATTCACGCACAGACATTTACACTTTTCAGTGTGTGGCTCAAGTTGTCTTGCCACCAACAAAGCCCTCCAAAAAACATGAGAAGTGGCAGCTGGCTGCTGCTATGAATCAGTTAGAAGGATGCTGCCCATAGCACTTTGCCTTCACAGTATAGTACCCATGGGCAAACAAGGACCTCTCAGTCCAGACCACATATGAACACGATTTAAGAGGTTACATAAATCTCATACTGTACCCTTGTGACTCAGGCAAGGAAAGCAGGAGCTATAACAGTTTTGTTTTGAACCGTTTGAACTAAACAAGTGGACTTAAACTCAAAATGCATAGCTTAAATAAGACAAAGTCCAAATCAGGCAGATTCCTAAACTGCCTTGGGCTCTCCTCAGATGTCTGATATTTGCTGTCTCCCCATATCCCCCTACCCACTATGTTCTTAGTGCCATTTCTAAAAAGGAAGGATGTTCTTGAAAGGCTTCTCAATGGACTGGATACAAGTCACTTTTTGCTTCTAGTTTATTCCTCTGCCTAATATAAAAAAAATATAATTTCCTTCAGTCTGTTATTCCAAGAGCCAGCTATGTCTTTCAAAACATTTTCCTTTTAGACTTTCCAGTACATTTCCAGTCATTGGATATCAAAGACTCCATATGAGATTGCACAAAGACTGCCTGACTGTATAGAACTTCTTGACCACAAATTAATGTTTAATCAGCTCCCAAAAGCTAAATAGACCATGAAAAGTGTGCTGACTTCACATTACTAGTTAATTATTAGAAGCCCCGAAGGCCAAAATAAATTCTCTGATTTTCTAAAAAATGCCTGGTAAGTTTTCCCCCTAAATTTATTATAATATTTTTAAAACCCCATTGATTTGAACAGAAATGCTTACAAGCTCTTAGAAAAACTCTCTTCCTCCATTAAACAGGCATATTCTCAGATCCACTCTTTTTTAAATTTTTACCTATTTTTTAAAAATTAGTCTCATATAAGATCAGATCTTCTAAAGAGAAGAGAATGTGGCAAAAATTTTACATTGTTTTTTCTCTTCAGTTTTTGCAATTGTCTGGTTTGCACTGCACTGAAATATTCATATATTCATATTCATATACTTGATATTCTTTGTCCAAGTGACAGTTTTCTGGAACCAGGAACCAAATATTTCCAGTTAAACTAGGACCCAAAGTCTGTCTAACCATATCTAATGGGTCTTCTTTTTGTAACAACATTTGTGGCTGCAATATTTAATTGGGGACAGAAAGGTCTTCTCTTTTTAATTTAATTTACATGCTCGAATGAATCTCCCAGGTGCTTCTTAAAATCTATCATTTCTCAGAGACAAATGTACCCTGGGTGGAGGAACTGCTGAAGGTTCACTGCAAGAGATTGTCCAGATTAATAAAGAGAAAATGTAACACAAAAGCTGAAGAGTAATAAAATTATAAAGCTCATAGCTTCAGAGAAATACCCTCAAAGAAACAAGTGAAAGCTAAATACTCTGTGTAAACCATCAGCAAACTGTTGTTTCTCTTATCTGACTAGGTGACCTGTTCTTTCTGGTGAGTAATGAAGGTCAATATTTAAAAGTTAGACTATATTATCATATATTACTGTATTATCATATATAATTATCATATTAAAACAAAATGGAAATATAATGTAGAAAATAATTTCTTTATTTCCTTTTATTATGTTAACATCTTCCTTGGAAATTATCTGAGTACATGAAAACAGATAAATGAATTCAGACCCAACAAATGCACAACTGTTTTCAATGATAAGGGAATCAAAATCAACAGAAACCTGCTGAGAAATGTAGAATATGGCAACTCTTAACAAGGATCTAGCTATAGAATTTAGCTCCCACTAAAGAAATTAGCACCTTATACAGTGAGGGAACTTAAGCACATGTGAAAATACAGATACGTTGATTAGGCCCAACACTTTTCCTGGATTTGGTCCCTACTTCAATATCCTAAAAAATACACTTCAAACAAAGAAGAGATAACTGCACAGGAAGAAGGAGTCATCCCTTAAAATAGGTAATTGCTAGATTCTGAATAAAATAATTAATTATACTAATGTTTTAAAACCTTGCTAATTCAGGCAAGGAAAAGCAGTCTCAGCAGCTCTAAAAACCATGAAATCAGGTCCAATATTATCTAAAGTATCAATTAAAGAAACTGTAACAAAATGCTTTTTTGTTCAACTCACATGAAAGGAAGCTTTATGCCTGCAAATTATTTTTTTTTATTAACACCTCTCACTCTAATTTGTTAAGGATAACAGACTAAATGCATTTATGTAATTGATAGGGTAACATAACACCCACTCTGATTCTCATCCAAATGGGGGTGAAAAAAGCTTCAGCTGTTTCCTAAAGAGATTTTTATGGGACATCTCATGGGATGAATATGATGGTTAGGGCATGTTGGTGAGTGTCCAGCAGGTCACAATGATGATCAGAGGGCTGGAGCACCTCTCCTATGAAGACAGGCTGAGAGAGCTGGGGTTGTTCATCCTGAAGAAGAATAGGCTCTGTTGAGATCTTAGAGCACCTTCCAGTGCCAGAAGGGGCTACAAGGGAGCTGGAGAGGGACTTTTGACACAGGCATGTAGTGATAGAGCACAGAGTAATGACTTTAAGCTGAAAGAGAATTTGCTTAGATTGGATATTAGGAAGAAATTCTGGTGAGGCACTGGCACAGGTTGCCCCAAGAAGTTCTGGATGCCCCATCCCTGGAAGTGTTCAAGGTTTAATATGAATGAATGTTAAAAAAACCCCAATAAAATAGCTGGAGACAAAGGTTGTTTTAGCTGTACTGTTGTACAAACAATAGAATTTCCCAAGAATTCATTCTTGTCCTTTAAAGGCTGAAGAAATTCATTTGGTATGAGACTACCAAAATATGGAAAATTAATATTTATTGATTTTTTAATTTTTTTTTCATCTGTCTGGTTAGAACAATAAAAAGTCAACCATCCAAGTATTTTGTGAGGAGTATTTGTGAAGAGGAAATAAGTTCTAAAGCACCAAATTACATGTCTTAATTCAATTTCTAATGAATTATGAAAGAGAAAATAAGCAGTAATGCACCAAATAGCATCTCTTATTTAATTTATTAGTTTTTCATTTCCAAGTTTCATTTTTATTCAATTGGTTCAAATTTTTCCTGATATCCTAGAAAGAATATTTCAATTGAACCCCTTACAGAATCTTTAATGACAAACACCAAATAGGAGTTTTCGGAAAGTATTAAAAGATGCAGAGTTCATCACTTTCATGTAGATTTTTTTTATCCTTAAGCGTAGTTATGGATTTGTTTCTCTATTTATAATCCAAATAAATTTACATTCATTCAAATTCTGTCTAGGCCTTAGCTGTAGGATTATCCTCTCTTCACTATAGTAACACATTAGTTAATAGCTAGTGTTTTTCTCTGTGAAATTACTTGTACCTGCATTTAGGTTAAATTTATTTGTTTTCTTTAATAACTTAAACAGATTAAAATCTGATAAGAGCTTATTTGCTTTCACTGATTCATTTTCTTGGGTAACTTCCCTTTTATAGATATCCTTGTAAACATATATAAGAAAACTAAATACAATACGTTAGTATTTAACTTAAAAATGCAGCAGTATATAAAAATATACTTCCTCTCACTAGTCATTGCTCTTTATTAATTTATCTTTTTTTCTTTTTTTTAGTTTTTGTCTCCCCCACATTAGTGTGTTACTTCAGATCAGTAGTGTACCTTGAAAGTGAATCTCCTGTTTTCTCCCATGGACTACACTTCAATTTCTATCATGGAGTGCCTAACAGCAACCTCTTTTCAATGAAACCAGACTGGAAGCTGGAAGCATTTGAAAGCAACTGGAAGCAATTCTAGGTGTACATCTAATGCATTTCAGGCACAAATGGATATAGTCCTTGATGGCAGGGAAAAAACCCAAACCAAACGAGAAAAATTTAAATATATATAGTGTGAATGTCAGAGCTTCACACTTATCATAAATCAGCTCTATCATTTTATAGATTCAGTTCTACTGGTCCACTCTATTTCCTAGACACATCTATAAGCCTAAGATTTTTCTTAAAGCCCCTATAGTTTAGTGCAGAGCAACTCTTCCAACATTATGAGCTGTAGTCCACATTTTAATGCCCAAATCCATTTAGATACAACACATTTTGTGGAAAATATCCTAGAATAGCAAATGGCTGTAGTCCACATTTTAATGTCCAAATCCATTTAGGTAGAACACATTTTGTGGAAAATATCCTAAAGTAGCAAGTGACTCCAGACAGATGCTTTCTGTTCTCTTCGGTACTTCCCACACAGAGATGATGTCACCCTTATTCATGCAGAAATCCACCTTAGCTAGCTTAAAGAGAGGAACTGCATACTTTAGAGGCTACATCCATTTAGACCTCCTCTAAAAAATATTTCAAACATAATCCATGGATTCTTATCAGCTATATATCTCTGATGATTACTGACAGGAATAGCCCTTATTAGGAAATGAAGGATAAGGTGCAAAGCAGTGACCAGCCAGTTCAGGGAAGATGGCCCATAAATAAGGGTAGAGTTCAAAGGCAGGACTGTGACCTTTGAAAGTACCATCAAGCTGACACTGCTGCAGTGCAGAGGAGAAACAGGGCAATGAGGATGGGAAATTTATCATCACATTATTTATGTCAACAAAAGAAAAAAAAAATCTCATTTTCTACATTTATTCTAGAGTTACCATAGTACATACCTAAAGAATGGTAATTAGCAAGGATTACACAGAGCAGGTCAACCTTACTATTATTAAATTATTTGCTGTGACAAATTCACCCTTTGTGGCATTAAAGACTTATTTGCAAATAGACTAAATTCAGGGTTGCTTACTGAACTGTATAAAAATATTTTTAATTAAAATTCAAATTATCAGAAATATTTTCTGGTTTTTTTATCTACTTCTGACTTTCAACTAATTCGACCTATACAGTATTATCACATATTGGTGATGCTTGTTCACTGTTCCTGCAATGTATAATAAGTTTTGTTTGCATGCTGTGGTGTGGTGTTTTGGAAAGCGCATTGTAGATAATCCCAGACTAACATCTATACAGCAGCTTTTTGTAGCTGTAGGTTTGTACAATCTGATTTTTCCCATCTAGTCCTATTTTCTTATATAATGTTCATGGATTCTGAAAAGGAACAGAATTTCTGTGTCCTTTTTGACTCCATAAAAATTTAAGAATAAATAAATGGAGTCACAGATAGGTCTTCTTTTCTAAATAGTCTTTATCCAAGGGTGATCAAAAATGCATAAAGGTAGGCATAAAACAAGAGCAAATTTATATAATGTCCAAGATAACCCATGAGTTTTGACACTGAAGTTATGATATTAATTTGAGCATTATCAAAATGATGTATTATTATTGTTAGTTTTCTAGTCTTCCTCTCTGGTCCCCATAGATAGATATGAATGTTCCCTTTATTTCCCTCTAAAGTTCCCCTAGATAAAATCAATTACAAGAATTTCCTCAGCCTTTAAAACAAAAGAAGGAATTCTTAGGAAATTGCATTGTTCCTAGAACAGCAGATCAATACATGCAAGAAGGAATGAAAATATTGAACCCAGAGAAATAGAAAGATAAGTAAAGCCTGAGGTTGATGGGCTGTTTAGGAAAACATTGTTAGCATAGCTACAGAAGTAGGAACTGTTTTCCTGGGCAAGAGAGTGGTCTGTAGAAGAGAGGGAGAGACACATATACAGTCAACCAGTCAATATAACTCACTAAAGAAAAGTGTTTCTTCCTGCCATTAACAGCAACTCAAAACTACTGCAGCAGATCAACACTTACTCCAAGCTTGGTGTCATCTGCAAATTTACTGATGGTAGACTCGATCCCCTCATCCAGATAATCAATAGATATTAAACAGGACTGGGCCCAACACTGGTCTGTGGGGAACACTGCTAGTGACTGGTCATCAAATGGATGCAGCATCATTTCCCACCTCTCTTTGGGCCTGGCCATCCAGCCAGTTCTTAATCCAGCAAAGAGCACCTGTCCAAGCCATGGGCGGCCAGCTTTTCCAGGACTATGCTATGGGAGAAGGTAGCAAAGGCTTTGATGAAAGTAGACAATGGGTACAGCCTTTTCTTAGTCTACCAGGCAGGTCACCTTATCATAAAAGGAGGGGCCAACACTCACTGAGCTCTGTAATGCATCACCAGGGACTCTGTACAGAAGACACCGACGTTGCACTTCTCTCACCTGATTCAAACATCCAGATTCTGTTAAAAGGCAAGGCAGGTCTTCTGGAAATTATTATTCATGAATAATTTTTTTTTTCAAAACCAAACAAATTCTATACTAAGCATTAAGTGAAAGAAATTAGCTTCATTTCAAGCATATTCAAAATCTTTGCTAATAAGTTGCTTAAAAGTATCTATGTACCCCTAGCTTAACAGTTCCTCTTATTCTTATGCAACTCTATTTCATTTTTGAAACACCTTTTCCTGTGCAAATAGAAATCCTATTACTTATACAAGACTGCAAAATTCTCTTTATTATGCAAACTTCAAACTTGCATCTGGGTTTAGGACATCAGGTGATTCAGTCTTTCTAATTTATATTCCCATGTGTGTATGTAATCAATGAATGGTTTCTCTGAGGACTTGTAGGAGAGGGACTACTCTAGCTAAATTTAACTGCCTAATTAATCCAACACCATGTAACTTTGCTTCAAACAGTTTTTGTCAAATTAAATCTTTATATGGCACTGTGGAAATACCAACGGGAAGTGGGGGACACACAAATAGAAATGGAAGATAACCCAGAAAAAAATGGTAGAAATAAAGAACAGAGCAATGAACAGAGGAGAGACTTTGATGCAGCAAAACAGAAAACTTCCAGAGATCATATTCCTAGGAGCATTTCCACTTTTGGTAAAGTAAAAATGTAAGGAAACAACTGTTTGTCCCAATTCAGCTGCATTTATTTAGGCAGGGAGAAAAACAGATGTTTTCTGCTGCTTCACCATTTTTGCAGGTATACATTTCAAAGCACAACTAAGCCTTTAAAACACAGCACAGGAACAACCTTTCAATACTGATGATGAAGAATATTTATAGCTGACATGGAAAAAAGAAAGCTTCAGGGAGAAAAAAGCACTGAGTTCTGTACCACCTTTCACCTTAAGAAGATGACAGTTACAATTTGCGAAGCAATTGCTAAGCCTCATTTTTTGGTTTTGAAACTGTCATGCAGCAATTTCAAGATGAGTTCAAGTTAACTCTGGCAAATCTTAAAGGAACAATTTTATACGAACCAAAGGTTCTTTCTGAAATTAATTGCGAGGAGAAAGAATACCATGTGATGGGAAGTATTCCTGGAAAACATGGACTGAGGTGCATTTTAGGAGCAGAGGAACTATGATAATAACAGATGAAAGTAAAGCTTTTACAGAAGGATACAGATTGAGCCACAGAAAACTCTGCCCATTGATAGCCTTATACTGAGAAACCTCACGTGAGGAAGAGGTTTGGACAAATTTCAACCAGGTCTGGGAACTGGTCCTGCAGTTAAGAAATTCCTTGAGCAAGAAAGATTTTAAGCTGTCTTCTTGGATGTGAATTTTCAGTCTCCCTAAAAGCCCTTCTGAAAAATTTCATCTGGAGGCCTTTCTTCCAGTGAGCCCAGCTGCTTCTGCTGTCTCGGGCAGAAGCTGTTTCTCCTTTGCAACTGAGGTATTCTGAGAGACAGGATTCAAAGGAGACAGAATCCAGGGGACATTAAACAGCCAAGGGACTTCAATATCATGTCACAGAACTTCCAGCAATGACACAGTGTTAGATGAAATACAATCCCCAAACCAGACACTGTGGTTTTGGATGAGTTTTTTTAAAATTAATTTCTTCATTACCAAACGTATCTAGCAGGACTATTTGCCTCCAGTAGGCTATTAGTGCAGAGGACAATATACTTCAAAAACAGAGAAAGAAAAATATTTGAAATATGTTCTTACTGATGTCACTAAGACATCAACAGCACTGGAAATAGCAATTTAATATTCTTGAACAATAAAACAAAAAAAGGGACACCAAAAAGAAAGACAAAACCATATTATGGGAATAATTTGCAATTACATGATTGAAAACTTATATTTGAAAATGATTTTTTTCCAACATTTGCTAAATACATTCAGAATCACTCTTCACAATTCAATATATGCAGAGATTGCTCATTGATGTCAAATTATGAAGTAATTTTATGTTATTTTCTTTTCTTTTATGGATGAATGGAGTTATTAGAACAATTACTCCTTAGCAAAAGTACCGATTTTGACTTCCCCATGCTCTTTCTTTCCCTATCAAAGTAAGTAAAACTGTTAAAAAATACTTTATTTTTTTTTTTATTGCATTCATCAAAGTAGTAAAGACTTAAAATTGAACTCAAAATGTGTTAAAGGAAATGACCAAGACCAGTTGTTCTCCAAGAAAATTTTGAGCACAGCAGAACCACAAACAAAAGTGTTTGAAAAAATTTAGAAAAGATACCACTGCAATAAGAAGTTCTGTGCAATTTGAAATGATCATTCCAGACAAAGAAGCTGATCTCTTTATGGAAAAGCATGTTTTCTAGTATTTCCTTTGTTAAGTGATTAGGGTTTATGTCTTTAAAAAATGCAGTCTAGATTCTTCCTAATTTTTTTCTGTATTCCAGAATAAATTGCATTTTCTCATTATATCCCCCCCACTTGTTCTTGGTTCTCTACACAGACAAATCTAATTGCTGATATAAGTCTTGTTCTGGAGATACCTCCAGAATACATTTTTATTATCGCACTTTTGACTAACATTGGAGCCAAGTGTGAATCTACTCCTACTCTAATCATTTAAATTAGGAGTTAAGTGGGTTGATTATACATCAAAACTCTTCCTTATTTTTCTTTCTGTTATTACACCCATGTCACCTAGCAGATAGTTAAAGTGTTGAGTCTTGCAGCTTGTGTTTTGTAGGAATTATCTGGTGATAGGTTAGGTATGTGTTTGGCACAGTTCTGTTTGCTCATAAATATTGTGTGAAGCTTCATTTTCCAGACATTTTTGGTGAGAAAAAGCAAGAGTAGATAGTTCCTTCACCCACAGGTCTAAGATTTTTTCAACAGGATTCCACCAAAATACAGGGACAGGTTTAGTTTTTTCATGTCACCCTACAAGTGTTACCCTAGTCATCATCATTGTTGTCGTCACCATCATCATCATCATCACCATCATAATCATCCTTTTGGAGGGAAAATTTTGCCTCCCTAATTCCAGAGGACTATTGTTTCCAGGGCTTTTGTCCAAATTCTAAACTTGATCTGGAGCCAGGCAGGCACCATTGGACATGAGGCCTCTTGAGACTTTTGTTTAACCTGTGAACTGCCACTGACATTCATCTATCAGAAATTCAATTTTACTGAAATCTAAATGATTTTAAATCTAAGCATAAGCATCTCTTTCAGAATATTGAAAGTCACAGAAGTTCTTAATATATTTTCCATTAACATTTTCTCCATTTTCTTCCTTTCTGACTTAATTCCTTCAGGGAAAATTGCTTGAGGAAGTACTGCTTTAAAACATTATTAATACAACATCTCCTACTTTGAGTTAAAAGGTAAACATATTTACCAAACACTTCCCTAATATTTGGTATTCAATTTAGTGTTCCCTATATGCTTAGAAATTTGTGTTCAGTTTGAAACCAGACCACCCAGACATTCTTTCTATTTATGTCTATTTATCTCTATTTATTACTATCTTTCTATTTATTTCCAAATCTTGCACAGGAAATTCCAGGGAGAGAGGAATGATTCCCTATGATGTTACTGGAAAAAGAGATAACTACATCTCAAAATACATTTTCTGAACATGGGGTCCCTCCTGTACACAATACACTACTGAAGAATTATATGTAGATTTTATAAAAGAAAACAAAATCCTTGGGGTCCATGAATTAAGAAATGTTTGACTGTTTTCGTAGAACTTAGAAGTTTAACTGTGTTATAACTGTAAACTGTACAGTATAGCTTCTGAATGACCAATTCTGTTCCCCAGGTGAAAAATTCCAGGTCTGCAGAGTGCAGTCTAAAACAATCCAGACAGGATACCTGCAGAATCATTGCCAGTATGTGAGAAGACTGAACAGCTGCCAGTATGAATTTTTTTTGTAGTAAGAGTTGTAACAATGTCTGATTGTAGTAGCGAATGGTTGTGACAAAAGCGAATGTTTTGTGATTTGAAGTAAACTGGGTGTAATTCATTTATCTCCATTGAAAAGTGACTCACAAAAAGTGTCATACACTAAAGAGCTACAGTTTTCTGCATCATCTACACAGCTGGGCTTGTTACTTCTGATGCGCACTTCCATATTCTGGAATGTGATGGGTATGTCTTAAAGTTTAATGATTTAAGTCACTTCAGCACTGGTTTAATCTAATCTGTTCTGAAAATACCTCAAAAAGAGTAGAAGAATTTTATAAAAAATAATGCTCTGAAATAACAGCCCATGTCTTTATAATTGTAGCATATTTTTAAGACATACTTCTCTCTGAGATACAGGGATCGTGTGTCAGAAATAAACAATGGTGAACTGAAGAATCAGGGGGATAAAGGTCCGCACAGTACATAAATTTTAGGAAATCTCCCATAAGACTTAAACTTCTAGCTGGACATAATGCAATAACTCCTAATAAGGAAAGGTCCAGAAAAAATAGTTCCATGAAGAATTACATGTGAAAAGAAATATTTGAAGTCTGTGTATCCTTGGCCTTCCAGGCAGCCTCCGCTTGAACTCAAAGTGATCTTGGGGCCTAATTTGGTTGTCCCAGTAATCATGTGGATTATCAGGGTTGAGCTCTTCATTTCTTTATTCATTGCAAGCCCTGATGAGCTCTTGATTTCAAATGCTGCTTTGAGATACTCTCATTAAATCAATGATTAACAAATGGGTCAGTATAACTGGAAACACATTGAGTAGAAATACATAGCAATATAGAGAATTTGCTTTTTCTTAATGGTATGCACTTTTTCATAAGAAATTATTTTGTTTTATAGTCAGGCAAAACAATATATGCTCTAGAAAACAGTTATCATCAAAGATGTTTAAAGGTAGCACAATAAAGCATGAAAATCACTTTGCCTGAGGGAAATTAAGCTCATAATGGAATACAAAGAGCAGGCCTACCATGAGATGCCTTCATGAGCTGTCATGCTGTGCCTGTCATTATCCGAACATTGCCATGAGGCATATCCAGCTGCCTCATCTGCCCATCCTCTTCCCAGCGCAAGGCCCACACGTCACTGTGTAATCACCTTTCTCCAATTTGGTTGTCCTCCTTTGTTCAGTATTTTTTTTGCAAGGTGACATGTCAAAAGACTGGAAGAGACTCTTTATCGTTAAAATTTTCTTTCCCGTTATTGCAGTCTTCTGCGTGCTAAAGAAATAACACTTTGTTACAGGAAGGCTGCCATAGATTCCCCAAAAAATAAAGGATTGGTAGCGAGGTTCCAGTGTTACTGCTGCACTGCAATTCCACTCTCATGCAGACCAGGGCAGACTTCAAAATCCCAGAGGAGATGGCCTCAAGAAAGAAAGTCCAACTAAACAAGCACCTTCTCTGAATTAAGGATAGCTCCACCACATCTCCCACAGTTTTTGGGTTGGTAATTTAATCGCCCAAATAAATTAATCCTTTCAAGTGGCATGGTCTAATCCCACTGCCTCTGGGTTGCTTGTTTTAACTTTCTTCTCCTTTTCCATCTTCCTGTTTCTTTTACCATGTGCCTTTTAAAATCTTTTAAGCACTTCAGGGTAGAAACTGATGCTGCTGTGAGACCCCAGGTCTACTTAGCTGACCTACTTAGTACAATCTCTGTTAGCAATTGAGTGTTGTTCCCCTGAAAAATTCAGTGTTGAACAATGCTGAAAATCACCAAAGCAGATTTACTTCTTTTCTTACAGTAAATCCACATTTTCCTATAGCATGCCTGGTATCTCACAGATGGTACATGTGCCATTTTTTATGTATTTTAAAAGGTTTTTTTTCTGTGCAAGCCTTAGGGTGCAATTAAATAAAGCCAATACAACCAAGAGTAGTGTATGAAGGCAATGCATTAAGCACTTTCTATCCCAGGGCTGTACGACATATGGATACTTCTTTTCAAAATCCCCATATTTGTCATAAATATAACTGGTTTTGACAGAAGGTAAATGTTTAAGCCTGTCCTTTTTTTGACCTGAGCATCTCTTGTAGGGTTCCATATTCTTGCTGTACATAAATAGAGATAACTAATGATGCACTGGAGAAACAAGGAGTTCTAGAAACTGTTCTGTATACAACTTAAAGGGGAAAAAAATTCTTGCAAAATTAAGGCTGAACTGTCTATCCCAAAGTTATGAGCACTCCTCCTTGAACACAATTATTTTTATCTTCTGCTTTTTTTCCACTTGGGCTTGGGAGATTTTCAGGCCATCAACCCAATTAGTTCTGCAGGAGGGAAAAAAAATCCTTTCCCTGCTCTTTCCAGTGCCCCACTGATTTGACTGATAAGGTATCAAACACGTATATTTCCTAAAAGCTGCAGAATGACAGAATATGTTGAGATAGTAGTGAAAAGGCTGGTGAAAACAAGCAGTGCTTGTACACAAAAATATTTTGTTTGGAGTTCTTCTTAACTATTTTCTAGTCTAATGTTGCCATCATGCAAAAAGTGACTGCTGGGACTGTGCCACCAGAACAAAAAATCTAATGATCTGGCACTTCAGTTAAAATCCAAGACTTGGATTTATATGAAACTGCTTAAGCCCTGGTGTGACCTAGAAGTTACGTTGTGCCTGGACTTTATCCCTCCATCCCTATTCTCCGTCAGTTAACATTGATCTGCTCGGCAGTGCCCAGTCCAGACCCCAGGCCATATCACTGTGACCCTCCTGGCTCTCACCTTAGCTGTAAACTCCAGGTACAAGGGAAAAGGCAAGATCTGGCACAGCCAAGGTTTCCTTCCAGAAAGCTATGGAAAGCACAAGAAACATAATTTACCCCTTCAGAGGGCAGGGTGTGAAAGGCACTACAATACTACAGGGACTGAGTGTGTTTCCTAGTGTCATCTCCCTGGAGGAGGCCTGACTGGAAGAGTGTTTGCCTTAGCAGCTAGGATTAAGGATTTCTGAAATTCTTGTCAGCTTTTCTCCTGTGTGAAAGACAGAGGAAGAACAGTATTGGGCAAAGCCTAAGTAAAAATTAGAGTTGAATGCACAATGCCTATATAAGTACTAAATTGATTTACTTCAGTAAGGAACAAAATGCTCAACAGGCTGCTTCACACTTAAAACTGAAAGTCCACAACTAGTCCAATTAAGCCCCAAATAAACACTTCTCCAGCTGACTTGATTCACTTTAATGAAGGAGAGAAATGCTGTCTGGTGTGAAAATAGTCCTGTCCTGCTTTGTATGACTTTGGTGAAAAAAAATAGTCTGGCCAGTTCTAGCTGAGCCAATTGCATGAGCTAACTTATGATATTTCATTAGAACACAAAGCAAAGGCTGATCTAAGTTTTTCTGAAGTTTTCTAGTAATTCAGTTTTGGTTTTGGAAAAAAAAAACAAAAATATAT
>VZTX01013218.1:110734-146099 GCA_013400915.1 Pardalotus punctatus
TATATATATATATATATATATATATTAAAAAATCCATCTTCACTTAAAATTTTATGGAAGAAAAGGAATGCATTCAGTGAAAGAGCAAATAGTTTCAGCCTTGACATGTTTTTACTTGAAGGTAAGGCAGAGACCATTTCTAGTATTGATACCTTTTCACTGGTCCTAAAATCACAAGCCAGACACAGTTAGTTGACAAAAAGGCATTACCTTCATAAGAATCCTTAAGTGCATAGCACTCTAGATGGAAAGTGCCAAAGATGCACATGTAACAAAACCAACACAACTTTTATATGTTTAGAAAATTAGCATAACTGACAAGAATCCCCAATTAGAGACATAAGTAATGAGGTAATTCATTCCTGGTTCTACCCTTTTTTGAATTCCGGCCCCCCACCCTTAGATATTTTTAGAAACTTTATAAAAATGTATCTCAGACAACTGGATTCAACCTTGGCTCTCAGAGAGCCTTGGATCCCCAGGGCCTGGAGATGCTGGGCAATTTATTTTGTCTTTCTGTCTAACAGAGTAGGTAAAATGTTAGCTACACATACTATAATAGGCTACAGAGATACAATTGTATATGTTATGAATATAGAGAATATATAAAGGCAAAAAGGCAAAAATCAATTCCGCATCAGTTAAAATCTGAGACTATGCCTCATAGCTACTGGAAGATCAGATGAGTTATTAAGACCACATGGTGAAAACAGAGTGACTGTGAAAAAGGTGACTGTGGTATTGCTAAGGAAATGTGTAACTTTGCATTATAACCTTCAACACACAAAGCTGCTTCCAGCCCCCCTTCCTCCAAGTTCACCTGCTCTCCATTTGTTGTTTAGTAGTTCTGTGTTTTACACTGTGTTAATTGTCTTTAGATTTTCTGGTAGAGAAATAAATCTGCTGTATTGATTCACCACATAAACATATTTTCTTTGTGGGAAATCACTCTATTTGCAGAGGAAAAATGAGGATGACTTTTTCTTTCTTTCTCACTCCTTTTTCTGTTCAATAGTTCATTAATTTTCAGGAAAGATCAAAAGTTTCCACAGCATTCTGAACAAAACTGATGGGCACTGTCAAAACATCCATGAAATTACATTTTTTCACATGGGTATAAAAAGAGCTCATCATGTTAAATTATGAAGAAATCCAAATCTGCCACTTACTCTGAGGCAATGCATCTTGCAATTGCCTGCTTTTAAAAGCTGATGGACACAAGATGCTGCTCTACAGGTGCAATATTGTGAACAACAAAACCCACAGCAAAGTGTACAAGATTTCTGACACAAAATAAATCTGTTCAGGTCAGATATGACTTCAGGAATTTTTAAATGACTGCATGACTAAACTTTTAAAGGAATGAGAAATGAAGGTTACCACATTCATCTTGTGTTTTTGTTATAAATAGCTGAACTTCTTTAACTCTCTTGTTGATTGCCATAATTCTAGAGAACACATCACATGAACTAGCCTTTGCTTTCAGGGACACTTTGTCCCTTTTCAGGTTGTCATGAAGGAAGCCAGGAAGTGACATAATCACACTTTATCCGGGTGTTATTCAACTCATTCAGTTTTAAATATTGCTAATGTATATGTTTAAAGAAAGCTGTTAAGGTGCTGTTCATTTGTGTTGCCCATCTGTGCCCTTCAGCTCTGTGCTGTGCCAGTAGACAGCACTGAGGGCTGGCCACCATGCAGACAGCCCCACCAAAAGCAGTAAAAGTGGGGTATGGGCAGCTAGAAAACCTCCTAGATAGTCTTTGAGAGTAGTCAGGTAAATATTAATTCTCATCATCTGTTTCACAGCCATGGCTAACCGTGTGATCATTAAGATTCAGCTACTTGCTAACACTTTAAATAAAACTCAGTGGAGATGCTCTTAAACAGCATATGTGTTGAAGGGAAAAATATTCTTTTATTACACTGAGTTGTATCAGCAGATAAACTGACTTGGTTTCAGATAAAAAGCATTTTCTTCAGGCTTCATGTGCAAAAAAGCAAAGTCCAAGCAAAACATAAGAGAAAAAAGAATTGCTCTAAATTGAACTTCATTATGTCAAATGTGTATTCATTTTAGCATGAGCATCTGACAGCTTGTGAGGTGGTACAGGAGAGCCGAGGAGACTGAGAAACAGGTATTGCCTTTACCCATGTTAGCAGGAGAGCTGAGAAAATTCACAGTCACAGCAGCCTCAAGGGCCAAAAACATGGGTGTGTGATGTCAAGTAGCCTCTGGTTACCACACTGCAGTTTGCTTTACATGTCAAACCCAGATAAACTCAGCTGCCAAGCTCAGCTCACAGTAGGGATTACAGGTTTTAAACCCTGAGGGTGCATTTGACCCTGGGTTTGGGTTTTGAACCGTGTCAGCAGTGAGTACATGAAGGCTCCAGACTTCCAGACATCTTCTTCATCATCACTGAGTCATCAAACCCTGCACTTGCCTCCCAGCAAAGACTGAGAGTACACACACAGACAGCAAAAAGTATATGAGTTGCACCTTTAAGAGCAGCAGTGTATTTAAAGAAATTAGATCAGTCAGAACTGTGATCCATTTTACATTTGGCATTTCAATCAGACATGGATAATTTACTTCCCCAAATAAATAAGTACTTTCATGTATCTTACTCTAGAGTGTTTGAAGCACACAGTTCTATCAGTGAAATGTAGTAGTTATTTATTCTGAACTGGCATAACATAAATAGATAATGACTAGTGACCTACTTAAATATATGGGTGAAAACTACTCAAGAAATAATATTTGGCTCCAAAAAGACAACACACATGTGAAACCATACTCCTCCTCTAATAAATCACTGCTAATTTAAAGTATAATGTTCTATGACCCATAGAGGTGCTTGCATAAGTATTTGTGTCTCATACATTATGAAAGATTTCCTTTCTATAGCAATTTATATGGCAGGCAATTCAGTCATCACTGTTGACAACAATAGAAGCTCATTCTGGAAATGCATCTATCTGCATAGTGGTCATTTTTTTATTTCAGAAAGAAATTAATTTTGCAAAGTTCACATATTGTACATTTAACCTTTGAAAATTGCAAGTGTCAAGACGAGAGCTACAATGGACCACAGCATCTGTGCTTCAATATATTACCAGGTTTGTTTTCAAGGAATCAAGGGAGTCCAGATAATTCCTAGAATTTAATCGCACAGTTTTGTAATCATAAACACACAAATCTACAGTAGAAAGCATTAAAAAGACAAACTGTCTTCTGGGTAAGTGTTATGAGATAGTGGAAGAAAGCCACAATGTTCCTAATTGATACTGGAATGGAAAAGCTTTTAAGAAATGTAATTATTCTTGTACTGATTCAAATCTTTCTTGTCATGACAGAATTTCTAAAACATGTTTTTCACAGCTATTTGTCTTTATAGAAAGACAGTAATCATCATTTGAAATGGATTGCACAGAAAACTAATGGTTTAGTTTTAATACACTAAATCAAGAAAAATACTACAACATTGGGATGTTCAGCTCTAATGAATATTTGCCACAACTGAGGTTATTGTTAAGCTTAAAAATAAATATATATCTGGCATATGTAGAGCAATTATCATCAAGAAATAAACCATGCCTATGCTTTTATGATTGACTTATTGTCAAGGCTTTCAGCTGAAGAATAGGATTCCAACTTGAGCTGTCCAGGAAGGAATTGCAGAATTTCAAGAGCTTACATTGTCCTAGACAGTACCTCATTAATGGAGTAAGGACATTTTTATGGCTTGTCTGAATTTAGGAATTCCTGGAAGAAGCAATTTTAGGGAGTCAAGACTCATAGGGTATATATAAGGCAAAGCAAAGATGTAGTAAAAGAATGAGGCAAACACTCAAGAAAACAGAATTTCAATGAGAGTAAGGTCAAGACACCTGTCTCACTGTATAGCATGGATCAAATAAGAAGAATTAATCTCACCTGCCTACAGATAACTGGAATGCAGGTCTTCCTCCAGAGCTGAACTACTTAGCTATGTGGAATAGCTGAACTACTTTTCTATGTGGAGAGATACAGGCATCTCTGAGGAATTTGTCTCATCCTAAAGTTAACATGTAACTAGATCTGAGGAATCATGTCCTGAAAATGCCTGGTTTTTTTCCTCCTCTGGCAATAAGAATGCCTGGTTCAGATGCAGCATTGACATATAGGCAAACCAAAACCCACTGAAGCTGTTGAGCCTCAGAGCACTGGTATGCAGGAGACATCTCCCCCAGAGACAGTCTAGGAGAGCAAGCTGCAGCACTTCTGATGGAGCATCTGCTGTCAGGGTTTTGCAGGGCAGTGTTGAGATCTCACTTTGGCCCAGAAATAAATAAATGATGAACTCTTCAAGTATAACAGTCAAAGGTCTGTAATTCCCAAGACTTTGTCCAATTCTCTTTCTTTAAACAGTTAGGGCATAGTTGTAGGCTAATAACAGAATGGATCTATCCTGTAGACTTCTACACCTGAGGTATCATCAATAATTCCTCTGATAGACAAAGGAAAGAAATAAGCTTTTTAATGTCATACCTTATTTCTTTCTAATATGACCTTCTGAAACAGGACAGATTTGGCTTAGAAAATCATTGTTTTTTTCCCTTGACAACACTTGGAGTTTGAGGTGGTAGCTCAGATGTTTGCCCCTAGTCTGTAGACTTGATTGGATGAGATGAATGCCAACCCAAGTTTGAGTGAAAAAAAATCACTTAAGTCAAAGGAGGAGAGACCTGAGCTTTTATAAGGAGGATTTATAAGGGCTCAGATACAGATATGTTGAAGAGACAATTTGAATCCTTTATTCTGAGAATCTCCTTTTTCTAATATATACATTTTCCTCTGGACAAAATGTACAGAATGATGTGACAAGTTACTTCCATTGACCATCATATGAATGTATACAAGGCTAAGAAAAATAAAATTGGGTATATCACCAAGAGGCAGAAATGTACAATTACTGAAATGGAGAATTTCTATGTTGTTGATTTTGTAGTACTGGCTGGAAAAAAGAAAGCTATATCTCTAGTAATCCCCATAGCCAGTCCACCAAAATAAAGTTTGGCTCAATATATCAATTTTACAGCCTCTGCCATTACGAACACACTGAACTTTATTAAAAACTCAATAAATGTACTCAATAAATGCATGACAGGGAACTACTAGAAACTATTTAATCAATATCAGAGAACAATCAGCTTCAGATCCTGATACCAAGGCAGGAAATATATTATTTTTATATAATTTCCTTGTCTGAGTGACCAGGGACATGAATTCTTAAATCCAAAAATGCGGTATAACCCAATAAGTTTTTTCTAAAATCCCATTTTAGTTTTAGACTAAGTTAAATTCCAGCAAATGTTTTCAGGGTGACGCAGTAAGAATCACAGAAGATATGGATGGGCCTCAGAAAGTGGTCTCCATTCCAGCATCCTGGTATTAAAGGGGAAAATAAAAATCAAATACAGATGTCGCAAATGTAGTAAAAGGAAGAGTCACAGAATTCCTATCGCAGCACCTTGCTGAAGCCTTATAAAATGTGAAAGAAAGGTGAAGATATTTTGAGAAGGACCACAGAAGAAAGACACTAGCAATATGACAGAAATTTACAGCTCATTTAAAACTATGCTGTATATCTACAGAAGGCATTATCTTATTAAGAACAAACATTCTAACTTTGCCTTTATAACATCAAGAAAGACAAATCTGATTTGGGAGGCATTCCCTCAGATGTGCCTTAGTGACATTTGAAATCAACTACAAAGGTACGAATAGGACTAACACTACTGAAAAGGCTGAGAGAAACAAAATCGATTTTATTGAAACCTCACTTTTCTATTTATGTTTTGGTGGGTTAACAGTAACATAACTCTCTGACATCACTAACACTATCTATACGTACCATGTTTGAGGATGTGACATTTCAGTCCACTGATATGTCTCTTCAAAGCAGAAAAAGCAAGTCAGCTTGTTTAATGAATAAACTCAGGGGAGTATGTCAACAACATTTGTTTTGCTTTGGGGCCATGTTCATAGCAATAACAAAGTGCAAAGTAGTCAGCTTGTTAACATTCTTATTATACATCCTCTGAACAACAACTTCTTTTATTAAGAATAAAATTTTTTTCTATTTCCAGAGACAGAAAATTCAAAAACATTTTAGTCACTTAAGTGTTTGTCACCTACATTTTATTCAGCACACTTTATTTCTATTTAATTATAAATGCTCAGTTAAACAGCAATGCTGGATTTCTTTTTCAGCATGTAAATGGATAATATTATCTCAAATATTTTGATATTACCATAAGAATATTATAAGATTTTCAGGGAATTATATTAACTAGACTTCTACACTTTTGTGTTTAGTAGCATAATTCTAGTTGAAATTACTTTGGAAAAATCACTAAGTTAATGGCAACCTTTCATACATGTTGTAAAGCAGTGTTGATGAAGTTACAAAACCTGTCATGCGGCAACTCAAGATATCTTATGGTTGGATTATTTAATTACTGATAATTGCAATTTTTCAGAAAGCTACAGAGCTGCTTTGCACACCAGCCAATCCTTTGGGGGATGCAATAGTTTGGAATTGTTTTAGCAATAGAAAGAGGAAAGTAAGTATTTGATTCAAGGAAGATACAAAGTCATTGCACTGAAAATATTCCAAGGAGGCACACGCAGCTTCTGGCATACCACGGAAAAAGAGCTTTAAAAACAGCCAATCCACGCACTGCTGCATCGCACACCTCTGCTGCCCCAGCTTCAGACTGTCGTGCACAGGGAAAGTGAGGAAATATAGAGGTTAAAACCACAACTCCTGATTGTTCTGACTTCACTTTTTTTAAGTTGCAAACCTCTTGAGACAACTAGTGAATGAACTGGTTCCTCAAAATAAAAATCAAATGGAGTCTTCTTCCAGCAGAAAAAAATCCAGTACCTTTTCATCTTCAGAAATGCAAGTGCACACATGGCAGCGGTTGAAACAGCAGTTGTTTCAGAAGAAAAAATTAACTGATGCTCAAATTCTGTATCACAGCCCAAGTGAGCAGTTTTAGCAGAAAATGGCAAGCATCAGTCATCACTGGCATAAAATCATAAATCCTCTGCCACCAATGCCGCTAACTGCCCTTCAGATGTCCATGGGATGTGCCTGGGTAAGGAGGCAAGTGTCTCTAGATCAGTAACACCAGCAGATCAGCAGCTGCACTGTGCACAAGACTATCCCCTGTCACTGGATGTAGAACTCTGTGCATGATGCCTGAGCTCAGTAGAGTTGTTAATTGATTGTTTATCCCTCTATCATCTCCTGTCTTCTCTTCTACACTGTCTAAAAAGTTTGTTTCCTAAAAAGATGGCATGCGGGAACTCTGAATGCTATTTTTTTTCTGTACAGAAACATTGGAAAAATTCCAACAACAAAACTTGGAAAGTCCTTTCCTTCAGGGCTTCAAGCACAGAGGCATCTGTGTGACCTTCTGAGAATTTTAGTTGAAAAAGGATTAATTTCAGTGATAATCAGTTCCAGAGATGAACAATCTCAGACCAAGGATCAAGTTCAACAATTCACTATCAACATTCTCCTGGCTTAAGGATACTAGGTGTTTCAGACACAACGCTATTTAGCTCTGTTATTTATGATAATAACTCTGAATTTAAGTTTTGGTCATCAAAGACATGTTGGGGCTTTTTTTTCTTTCTTCTCATCCCTTGTACATATTTCTCTAATTCACATATGGCATAGATATGATATAGATGACCTCTAATGATGTTGCTCTTCCACAAACTATGGGAAAATAACCTTCTGAGGAATAAAATTAAAAAGACAAGATTTTTCAGGGAATTTCAGGGAACATTTCATAGCAGTTGGCAATAATATGTCTTCGATATGGACTTGAGAACATTCCTAGATACTGCTATATTGTATTTCACATTTGTAGAAAGAGACAGAGATCCACTGCAAAGTGATTTGCAAAATTAGATGCCTTGTGTACAGTGTTTGCAGTCTGGTCAAAATGCCATTTTCTTTCTTGGCAGGGTTTGTCTGGACCTACAGTTTACTATTGACTGCATAGATCAGTGCCTGTTTTTGGATGACAAAAGTCCCTTTTGTTCAAAATCTGTTACAAGTACAGAGTTTCTCAAATTTATTGTCCACTCAGTATCTAAATGAGATGGAAAAAAATATTATAGAACCAACTTTTTGGTGGTAGATCAGCAAATGTTTTTTTCTTTTACTGTAATGCTAGGAAATTTAGAGTACATGGAGATCTCCAGCATCAGAAGAAACCACTCATTAGTTTAACACTGGTAGATGTGCAATATCTTGACTAGTTTCTGCTTGGGTGGCAACTTGGATCAGAACTATTTCTTTGTTTGAGTAGGAAGTTCTCTACCACAGAAACTGCATAGTAACTCACAAATTAAATGGCTGTATTAAGAGTTTCTAATAACTAAATGCTCACTTGAAAAATTACTTACCTACATTAAAGAAACATCTTGATACTGAAGTCTGTCTTTCATAAAATACAAATCATAATGAATCATGAATAAATAATTTCCCCTAAATTAATTCCTGGACAATTCCATGGGATCTTATTATGTTAATCATTTTTTAATCTCATTTCATGATACAAGTAGCTGTGACATGCCTAGGTTAGATTTTATTTTGATACCTTATTCTACAATAGTAGTCAGCTGCATATTTCAGGTAATGATAGAGCAATGCTTGCTATGCTGTGTTTAAATAGCCATTAACAGTACAGTCTGTACAAGGGATGTGTTCCTTCTTCACTGAGTATGCACAAGTATTTGACATTTACCGAGTGTATATTAACTGAATTATATTAATTAAAATACAGCCAGGCTGATTCTTACGTGCCACCTTGTGGAAAATCAATGAAACTTTCTTACCCAGCAGCTGATAGTAAAAATTCTGAACTCACAGAGAGCTGTTGGAAATTATAAAAATTGCTGTTAGAAAGAAGGATATAATATTGCTGCAACAAGATATATGTTCTGATAATTCATTTGTATAGCATCTCTCAGCTACAACAAATAACTGAATCAAAAAAATAGGGCATATTTTTGTCTGAGGCTATTTTCACCATGGATTTCTCTAAATGTGGTCAAAACACACTTCAGAGCTGAAACAGTTAAAAGGTGTCATTCTTAACCAATGACCATAAAGCAAAATGTGTTAATTTAGTTTAAAAATGTCAATGTCAAGCAAAAAGAAAGCTTTGATGTACTTTAAAACCATAATTATGGTACCAGTGTTCTAATGTCTTTCAGATATCTTTTGCTTTATTTTTATAGCACCATGGCAATGGCTCAAGCATAATCGGCTGGTAAAACATTGAACATCCATAGTTTACATGTTAAAAAATGCAAGCTCTCAATATTAAATTAAGAAAATTCAGTTTCTGCAAGAGAAATCAGAATTATTTTAGGAGTGGTAAAATCTCACTTATTACATGTAAAATTGAAACCGTTTCCAGTTTTACTTTCTCCACAAATTTGCAGCACCTTTTCCAAGTCAAATGTATGGCCTTCAAACAGGTATCTGGAAGGGAGTATTTTGTAAAAAAAGTTGTCCTTGCTTAGATTAATGCACAGGAATGGGAATAGAGATAGTTAATATAATTTCTTAAATGGTCTGTGGGATAATTATGACATATTAAGAAGTCTAGCAAAAAAGCAGGGAATATTGTGATCCACTTTTCAGAAGTTTTGATCTGAGACTTTAAAACTTCGTATTTCAAAAACGGTTGAAAAAACTGCTGAGTACAATATGGATGGTATTGTTTCTCACACAGTTAATTACAATCACCTTTGGTGTCACCCCTGACAGTAGTTAAGAAGATGGTACCTTAGGTAATTAAATGGGCATCTTGCAAGCCCTTTAAAAAACATTAAGGTAAATAATGTAAATCATCATAGCAGTGACTCAGGCTAAACCTAGAAAACAATGTGCTACCATGCAACCTAGAAAGAACAGAAAGTTCTTGTTTTACACAGTGGATTCCTTGAATCTAAACTAAGGGAATAGTTCTGTGGCAATCAGAAGAACTTACAATTTGAAACAGTGTTTAATCCTGCCTATTTTTTTAACTACCTTCCAAACTAAAATGGAATTATTTCTCCCAGCCTATAAGTATTTTTTTCATAATGACACATATTAAAAAGATTGTGTGTACCTTATGTACTGAGTACTAACTAAGTAGACAAATTATGGCAAATTATGGGGGATTTTTTATTCTTCACAAAAATCATGCATATATGGAATGAAACATATCTGATGTTCATGCAATTTCACACTCTTCTTGGTATGCTCAGAGAAAAGATTTAGATTTCTTTATGACTGCTCCAGTTTCTGGGAAGGGGGCAGTTATGTGGGTTTCTAACTTGTACTTTTCATAACAGTACATTGCCAAAAATATTCCAGTCTCCCAAGGGCTCTAATGAAAGGCTATGAGTACGTTAATGGATTATAATGAAAATCCAGTGTGTTCAAATGTGAAAGGGGGGGGGGGTGGTTTTTCTCTTTTATTTCTTCACATCTTTTATTTTCTCTGAACCAAATGGCTTGCTAATGCATTTAGAGCTCTCTCCAGTTGAAAAAAGCTGTGGCTCTAGCTGTGAAACAGCCCAGCCTACTCAACAGCACGTTTGCCCTTCTCCCACCTCCTACACCTACCACTCTTTTCTTCCCAGAGACTGTACCACCCAGCTGGCTGAACACAGAAGCATAGGAAATTTTGGGTCCCTTTTTATTGGCCTTTCTGGATAGAGAGGCTTATCATAATCTACAGCCTCCCCTCTCCTGAAAATGCAGAGGTACAAATCTCTCTTGCTTCAGTTTGCTCACATTTCTTAGCACAGATGAATGAAAAAGCCAAACAAGTCAGGAGGATTTCTGAGGAAACCTAGGAGGGAACAGACAGTATTTAAAAGCCAGGAAAACACAGAGAAAGACACAGAAATATTTCTCTGGAACACTAACACGCCAGTCCAAATGCATACAGCCTCCCCAGGTCAACTGCCAGACCTATAGCAAAGGGAAATAATTTTTTACAAAGCAGCTACACATTATTGTGCAAGCTGTTCTAGGTAGGTTCAGCCCCAGTGCTACTGAAGGGTCTTTCTTGAGGGGGTAGCTGAGAATATAAACTACAGAATAGCTCATTTTAAAAGGTTGCCTGAGAAATTTGGAAATCCTTTTTCAAGATTTTATCCTTGCTACACTTTGAGATGGCCAGTAGGATTTGTCTGGAGGAAAACAGAAAGATTAACATTTGACAGACACTTTCACTGTTCATACATACCAATGACAGAAGCAGTAACTCTAGGGTAAAACAATTTTGTGTATCTTCAGTAATATGTCTGTTACATAAAATTATTATTTTCTAGGTGATGTGGCAACTTCAACCCCATAATTTGAAGTATAATGTACCTATTTATTTCTCATTTTCTCTGGCTTTGTGTCCATGATTTACAATGTTCACTTGTGAAAACAGAAACTCAATTCCTACAAATGCATTAAACTTCTCACTGGGAAGCTCTTTAAACAGATTGACAAACACTGTCTTTTTCTTCCAAAATATAGTTGAAACTGATGATCACTAAAATGCTTCTCAGTGAGTCATTGCCTTCTTCAGTAACTTCTTCTCAGAGAGCCCCCCAGTAATGAAATAGCCTGACCGTGTCCTGGACAAACTCCTTTAGAAATGCAAGCTTTTTCAGAGGGCTGTTACATACTGGGAACTTGTGATCAGACCTGAAAAAGGGCAAAACAGTTTCAACTGTTAGAAAAGCATCTAAAATATAATGCTAACCAGATACTGACCTCCTTCCCGAGCTCTGCCAGTTTATTTGCCCTGAAGTATTTCCCCCTTGCAAAATCACAGAGTAGGAAGAACCATACTAGTAAATAAAGATATATTTAATTATGAAAGGTTTGTGAACAACAGCACATCACAATGGTTTTGACAAATCCCCCAACAATCCTGGAATCTGGCAGGTGAGAATTTTCAAAAGACTGGCAGCAGTATCTTTATAAGGTTCAGGAAAGAAAGCCTGTACAGATATGAAATGGTAGATGATATCTTATTCAGCTGCCCTCTCCTCCCCACAATCACTTGCAAAGATATAAAATGTGGTTGAAAAGTTTTGAACCTGGGTATCTGTATATAGGGTAGATATTGAACTGACCACTTAAATAGCTTACTAAATCACACTCTACTTGCACACAATTTAGATACTGCTATTTGAAATTTCACTGTCAAGTTTAACTGCAGCAGGATATCTGGACACTAAATCACTTAAGTGAAGATACCGTCACTGATTCCATTCAGGACTGTAAGAAATAGATAATAATTAAAATGGGGGGAAAATTAATTAGCAAAATTATTTTCAAAGCTTGATGACAGGAAGAATTCTGTATTCTCTGATGAAATTCTGTAACTTTGCTTAGTGTGCCATGATGACCTCTATATGTGTGTGTGTGTGTGTGTGTGTAGATAGATATATATAAATATGTGATCTTTCTGATTATGATCTGTAGTACGACAGGAAACCTAGCAGGATTTTTCAATATGATGAACCTTTACAGAGAAGTCTGCTGAAATTGCATCTTTGATTTGAACATGAGGGCTACTTTCCCCTCACTGGTAACAACTGATCATTCCCCTGATCTTTTTTTTCCCACTTAAAATACTTCTAATGTAATGATCTTCAAGAAAACAAAATCAAACCATTTTCCATACATCAAATGATTACATTTATATCCAATCTTTATTGCATTACAAACAGAAATTTTATAACTATCATTCTGGGTGTTGTAATTCATAAACTGAGCAGACTCACATATTTTCATTTGTACTGGGATAAATAACTCTAATGCCTGGTACTTAAGCAGTATTCCCTATAAAATATATTCAGAGTGACTAAGTGCCTTCCCAGGTGTTAGCAACACACAGCAAGACTAACAGGCAAGTGAGGAAATTTGTTGTCCCTTGCAATATGACTTTTGATGTGTTCCCTCAGTTGTTAATAGGTTTGCCCATCCTACTTTCAGCAGCTTATTTAGGAAGATGGCATTTTAACAAAATACTCTTCTTTTTATTGTTTCAGTCATTCACAAACTTTCCCACTATGGTCTGACTTTTTTTAAACAAGTCATTTAAATCTTGTGTAAAAAACAACTAGTCATTTAAGTACTCAAAACTCACTGCACCTTTGATCCGGTTTAATGTTTTTTTCCTTAAAAATCATGGTTGCTAAGATATGTCTGTCTGAAACACACACACTCAAGCTGCTCTCCCTTAATCTGTATTCTTTACTGGAATTCCTGGTTTCCAGGAAGCCAGACAGAATCTGAATAACTCATTTTGCTGCAAAGGCAATTTTATTTTCTTCCTTATTAACTCTAATTCCCAAGTATTTTATTTCCTTCTGCCTCTCAGCTGTACTTCCAGCCTGCAAAATATGTACAATAGTATTCTTATTTAATATGTAACACTATGAATTTATGACAACAAATCTCACATTTTGCTAAGATCTGCTAAATTCATTTGATTTTTAGAAAAGGTTGTCTACAGATCAGTGACATACAGTGATATTCATAGAGAAAATATTCCTATGGTGTTATTACCAGTGGCAAAAACAGACTCTGTGGGTCTCTTGTTATTTCTTTAAGTTGACTGGTTCAACTGCAATAAAACAAAACCATTCCGCTTCTGCTTGGAAGTTTTATCCCATGCAAACTTTTTCAAAGAGTTCAGTTCATTAGATCAAAGGCTTTTTCTGAAATAAAAGAAATAACTCTTGGTTCCTTTGAACAGGGAGATTTTAATTTTTTCAGTTGCACTTTATGTGGGATAAATCTAGTGGATTGGGTCAGAGAGAACTGGAACACATTGATTCCTGACAGAGATGATGATATAAACAGGATAATATCTTGGAGATATTTAACAATGGAGACAAGAAGCTTGAATTTAAGGCTGGAAAAAAACCCATGTATAAATTTTAGGTATCTTATTTCAACTAGACTGTAAAAGCAAAAAGAACAAGATTAAAAGAGCAGATAACCAGAAAAACTTATAGGTTTATCTTAACCTTGGATCCACAGAATGCCAGAACAACCAAAGCTGGACAGGATCCTGCAGGTCATCTGCTGCAAAGCCCAGTCAGAGCAGGGTCAATCAGCTCAGCAAGCACAGGGCCTTTTCCCACTGTGTTCTGAGCATCTCCAACAAAGATTCCCAGCCTCTCTGGATAATCTGTGCCAATGTCCAATCACCCTCAGAGAATTCTTTTTTTTCTAATATCTAGTCAAAGCTTCCCTCATTGCAACTTGTGGCTATTGCCTCTTGTCCTGTAGCCATGCTCTTCTGGGAAGCCTGGGGCACCTCCCCACACGCTACCAGCACAAGCAACAAACTATGCAGGGAATGATGTACACCTCAGCCAGAATGTTCCTTCAACCTATTTATGCTTAAAGCATCTAGGTTAAGATAAGGCAGCAGGACAAATGTTGGGAAAGTCTTCTATTTGAATACATTAGTATTTATTAGTATTAGTAGTTCTCCTTTTGTCTTCACATCACAGAATCCCAGCCAAGGCCAGGGTAGCTGATGTCTGGTCTCATGCTTTCCTTGCCAAATTGGACTAACAAGTTGAATGCAAAGGTGTTTGAAATTTGTCTGCCATTACAAAAGAAATATTTCTTAAAAGACCATATAAAACTGCTACTTTCAGGATTGCAAATCTCACACTTTTTAAACAAATCTGTCTCAGCTCAAAATAATTTTCTGATTCATGAGCATCTTTTGTGTTTGTGTCAATTTTATTCCTTAGGTGACTGCTTAGAATGACTGCAGATATAAAATAGTAAATGAATTTCAGTAAAACTAAGCCCTTCCTGTGGATTTGTTATGCTCCACTGACACATCTCAGTTTCTGTCCTCCACCTTCATTCTGTATTGGTATTCTCCAGCTCAGAGAAATATCACAAAAAGGATTATTGAATTTTGTTGTACTAAAATGTCATATCTTGCTCTCTGTTTTGACATTTTCTTGATCAATAAGTTGTCAATGCAAAAAAAGACACAGCTATTTAACTTTCTGCGTGCAAAGAAAGAATATGAGCTCTTACTGGATTTCTCAAGGACATGAAGGAAGCAGTCCATAATGGTGGGGAGCCTCAGTGAGAGGAAATGGGACAGACAAGGCAGAGCTATCCCACACTTGCAAATGAAGCAAAAAAACAAGGTTGAGGAAAATGTTCTTGTCTTCTAAGTGCTTCTATGGATACACAAAATGTTTTTCTCTCTTACAATAAAAAATTCAGTGAAAGAGGATGCAGGTCTGGTGATACAACCATAACAAATAAGATTTGATGCTTTCTTTCTTCTTACCTGGTCATCCATACACAAATTTCCAAATACTTGTGACACAGGCAAAACCACCTCATTATCTACGGTATGTACATGATAGAGTTATCTGGCAATTCGAAGAAACACGTAGTTACTATCTGTGGTCCAAACATCCTCTTGGGTTTCTTTGCAGGCAGCATAATCAAGCAAAAGTCACAGCCAGAGAACATGCTTTTCCCATCTGTGCTTAGCCTGCCTTTGCTGGTGCAACAAAATGGAATTTTCATCTCTGATGCTTCCAGTTGTTACCATTGCAGCAACCAGTTTCTCTGTGAAGACTACTTCATCACTCCTGACAGAATCAATTAACGCTGCTGATTTTCAGACAGAAAACATCAAAGTGTTTTGCATGTATGCCTTTCAATCTTTCATTGTACATCAGAATTTTAGGTTTGATCTTTAGAGTCTTGGTTACTTTACATGTCAACAGTAAAATAAACCACGTGTGTGTGGCTCCAAAAAATGATGTCCCAGTCCTTTGCAGTTACAGAAATACTGCATCTCATTCTTGCCAAGGTCAATGAGTCCTTGGAAAGCAGCCCGTGAAACAGGACCTTTGGACAGGGAGAGACTTTCCCAACTCCATCTAAAGAACAAAAAGGTAAGAGCAGAGATCCTTTATTACATGTTCACCACTGTAGTTTACAACAAAAAGCCTGATTACACTTCTTAAATACTTGTGGTGTTTTGCTTATATTCTTAAAGAATAATTGCACAGCATCATTTTATTCTCCTATACACAATTCTGCATGAGACCTTTCCATTTTCAAAGAAGATTTAGGGCATTATGCATGATAAGCCTGTTTTTTTCCTAATTTTATTTAGATATGGTAGTGCTTTGCATTTGAAATTTTAATGAAAAAAGAACATACAGTTCTTAAGGAGAATTATGCCAAAATCTTCCATGTTAACTGATTTAAATAGTATGAGAATTTAAAAATGCATTGGTTAATCAATCAATCCTTAGCACTAAGGTAAGCAGGGAAGGATTGATTTTAGAAATGGATTAGGGAAATGAAGCAGGCCCAAACACAAATCTGTGTTTTCTGTCCTCACTCTTACTTGTTTACCATTTCTAATGGACTAGGATGTGTTTCCTCACACAGTGTTTTCTTCTTCAGCTTTCTACTGATGTTCTGATAATTTGACTACTGGCAAAGCTGTTAAATCAAAATCTGTGAATAAACTTCACATCATTAGGTACATACTTAATTACTTTTAGAAATGCTGAGAATATCTGCAAGGTGATTAATAATACTTGGCTTAATATAAAATCAAGCTAATGACAAGTAATATCTTTCTTGGGCTTTCCACATTGAGAATGTAAATCCTTACTAATGAAATAAAAATGTTTTATATCAGAGTAGGATTACTATACTGAACAAAAACTTCAGCAGTTATATATACATATGTATCTCAGAAACTATTTGCACATTAAGAAATTTACAAATCCTAAAAAAAAAGCCACAGCACACAGTTACACCTACATATTTTATATATAAATATACACACAACAAAGAACAAGAAAAGTAGGGAAATTTACTCCTCACACTCCTCTATATTATTATAGTGGGTTTAATTTTTGAATGCAGGTATATTACATCCAGTTCTCCTGAGCTAAAAATTTAACAAGTTCTTAATGCTTGATGTTTGAGCAATAATTTTTCAATTTCTAGTCTTCTTTACTTCTTTTCCAGTCCTCTTTAGCTAGAGCAAAGGGATAATTCACTAAAACATCCATATTTACTTAATCACTATGCTGCACAATATCAATATTACCCAGGGAAGAATAATACATGCTAAATATGAGACAGAAATTCGAAAAGCAATGTAAGTAGCCATAATTAAGGTGTGATAAGTAATAATAGCAAAACATCACCAAAAATAATTTGAATGTTTTTAATCTACAAAACATGCAGGGAGGTTTTGACAGACTCTCTTTCACTCATTATTTCGATGACAATTAATTTGATGTATCATGCATCCTGGTGACAAGAAGATTCAATACTTTCTGTGTCAAAACCAATCTGCATTGTTAAGCTGCACCACTGAGCCACCAAACACAAATGGGGTGGAATACACAAAAATCAGACACATGTATGTGACATCCCTCAATAATGGCTAACAAGAAACAGGAAGTTTAAGAATGCAAAATATCTGAAGGCAAACATGTCAGATACTGCAGGTGAATCTCACTTTAGAAGAGTTGTCTTTAATGGGAATCAAGGCAACCTGAGTGGGATTCAGTCAGAGGTTATGATCACCACAATCTAGATGGTTAAGCTGCTTTACTCTGCACAGATGCAGACACTGTCCCTCAGACGAAAGAGTGATTCAGCTGTCCAGCCACTCCATACAGGATTTAGATGTGCAAGGGTGGAAGTTTGGGCCATTTTACCTGCCACTGGCTATCCTGGATTTCACACTGAGAAGCACGAAGGGTTCAAATCTCTCTGAAGTGTATCATCTTTTCCAGCCCCATGTAGTGGGCTTAGATCAACAGAGCGTTTCAAACGGCACCAGCAAAATTACTTTCAGGTAACTGAATTCTGTCCTACCCAAACACCACTACCCTGCAATGATCTAATTGCATGAACAAATGAGAGCATAGCAAAATCAGATGTTTCAGGGGTTTCCACAACCTTTTTTACAGTGGGAAAGAAATGCATAATGTGAGACCATTCCAAGGAATTCTTCAAGACTCCAGAAACAGTCTGAAGACACACCATCATAAGAAACACAATCACTAAGAAATTTGTCTTTCTAACAGGATCTTCAGCATGGGTTTCAGACTGCTCAAGAGCCTCAAGAAGGAAGTCCATGTGATAGGTCTGGCATGAAGATGGCACATGCCATACCAGTCCATGATAAAAGGCTGTCTCAATCTCCTTGCCTAGTTCCTCCATGCCAGGTAACAAAACAGGACCTATTGCTGATAAGAAAGTCACACCATCCTATTAATTTTTATATTGAGGTACGAGGTGAAAAAATTCTCTGAGTTGATCAGACAAGGCTTAATATGAGGTAAAATATGCATTATTTGAACAAGCAAAGCAGAGGTTAACACATTGGTTCTAAATATGTGTTGCAAACAGAAGTTTAAAAAAAAAGATACTAACTAAACTGTTGCCAACAGCAAAATAACTCTCCTCAACCAAGGAATTTGCAAATATTAAAAGTAGGATGTGTTCTTTTTCAGTTTCTATTAATAATCATTTCTATGTCTTTTCAGCTGAATTTACTATTTCATGTGGATCAAAACTAATCCTTTGCCTTTTCTAAGGGTTTGTAGAAGCATGTCTTACAGTTCAGTAAATGTGACTAGTAAAGTATATATTTAGGAAACATTTTCTTTCTTTTTGTGCTCTTAGCTGTATCTAGCTTGAGTATTAACCAAAGTTGTATGAACAGTCACATGAATGGGTTAAAATTAACCCATTATAAAGATCTACTGTTAATCAATAAATAGAAATTGATTTTCATAAAGGTCTCACCCCACTTTTTTAATAGAATTAGACAAGAATTTACAGGAAAAAAAAATCCAAATTAAAAAAACCAACCCAAAACCGTAAATGCTCCCATTTTTCAGTTCTTTTTTTTTTTTTTTTCCAGTTACAAATATGTGTAAGTGAAATTTTTGATCTATTGAAGTAAATTGCAAAACTCCCTTCAGGAATCTAAGATGTGTCCTCTTCTAAAATTTTCTTGAAGATATATATTTTTCTATCACTGGGTTGGAATATCTCTACATTAACCTCTACATTTCTCTCTTTCTTGATGTGTATATGTACAGGGAGAAAGAGAGGAGCAGAATTAGGTATGCTAAAGCACAGCATCTAAGATGAAGGGTTTTTTCAGTAAACAAGGTAGTGCTGAGGGAACTGGCTAGTGTCATGGCAAAGCTACACTACAGGACCTTAGAAAGGCTGTGGCAATCATGGAAGGTTCCTGGTGACTGGTAAAATACAAACATCAGACCCAGGAAGAGTAAGAACAACTGAGGAACTACAAAACAGACGTTCCAATGTCAGTGAGGAGTTTATGGAGCAAATCCTCCTGAATTATTTATCTGGGGTATATGATGGACTCAAGGTGACTGGGTACTGATTTAATCAGACCAATTTAAAAAGGGCAGACTCTGTTTGAGCAACTTAATAGCTTTCTATGATGAGATGATCAGCTGATGGGAAAGCACTGGATATCCTTTACCCTGTCTTTGCCACAGTTTTTAGGGTGGTCTTCTATTGTATCCTTTAAGCAAAGTGGTGATATGGTTTCAGTAGGTGGACTATAATGCTGGTGGAAAATTAGCTGGACTGCTGCACTTAAAGCACTTCATGGTCAATGGCATGAAGTCCAGCTGGTAGTGGTGTTCCTTGGAGATCACTGAATATTTTTATTGAAAACCTGAAGAAAGAGAGAACACACCACAAGGAAGCCTGTGGAAAATCACAAAACCAGGATGCTCGAGGGTAGGACTGCTGATTAGGGAGACAACAAGAGAACATGGAGGCTCTCTCATTGTCAAGAGACTGGAGAATGGGCTGACTGGAAACTCAGAAAGTTCATCAAGGGCAAATGCAAGTCATGGATGCCATCTGGGATGGAATATCATTGTGTAACAAAACTGGTTGAGGAAGATCAGTTGTGCAGCAAAGTAAGCAATGAAGGCCAAGTGCATTACTGGGCTACAATAGAAAGAGTGAGGTGAGCAGATTAAGGGAAGTGATTCTCCTGTACACAGCACCTGAGACTGCATCCAGAGTATTCTGTGCGGTTTTGGGATCACTAACACAAGGAAGATTTTCATAAATTGGACAAATCAACTTCATGCACACAACATACAAAGAAAGGTCAGGCAACATGGGCTTATGGGCTTATTCAGGGGTAAGGAGAGAATAGTAAGGGGATGGATTTACTGCTTTCTTCAGCCAGCAAAATATTCTCAGAGTATTTTGTTCCTCCAGATGTTACACGATTAAGTTTAATCCCCTTTTCTTCAGATCGTTGCAGGGCATAAACACTGGTACTGCTAATTCTTGCTCCAGTACAGGCCTGGTCTGGCTGGCTTGAAAGCAGTTTTGCAGAAAATTACTCAGAGAGCTGGTGGACAACAAGCTGACCATGAGCCATCCATGTGCCCAGTGGAAAAAGAGACCAGCTGCCTCCTGAACTGCATTAAGGACATCACCAGCATGCCAAAGGAGGTGATCCTTTTCCTGTGAGGGGGGTCAAACACTGCCATAGGTAGCCCAGACAGGCTGTGCAGTCTTCATCCTCAGAGATATTCTAAACCTAACTGGAAAAGGACCTGGGTGACCAGCTTTAGGTGACATTGCCTTGAGGAGGAGAGGTGAAGTAGACCATCTCCACAGGCACCTTACAGCCTCAAAATTCTGCAATTCTGAATAGAATAACGTAGGTAACAACATAAAAACCTTCAGTATGCCAGAAAATAGCAAGATTGCCTCTTTCCTGTAATGTTCATGTTCTGAAAACCATACAAGCAGCTTTAACAGAATAATTAACTCAAGAATTCAATAGAGTTTCTTAGAAAATCTGCTTCCACCGTACCGATAAAGCCTTTGATAAAAGATGCCTTTATGGGCTTTGAAACAGAGTTAATAAGAATCTCTTTGAAGTGAAAGAAACTAGTTTAGTCTGACAAAACATCAATAGGAAGCAGGACCATTTTACATGTGGTGCCAAGTCACTCAACAAACACAATCATTGCACTTCAGAAGACCATTAGTTTCTACAATCATCTTCCTGTCAAGGGAGCCAAAAGCAACTCTACCTGGAACAGACATGTTCTACCTCATGCATTATTTCAGCATAGACTGTGCAAGAAAACAAGAGGCAAAATAGAGCAAATGCACTCTTATCTGATTTTGGGGTTTTGGCTAATCTGAATCTGTAGAATAGACCACAGACTTCACTTACTACCTATAAACACTCCTCAAAAACCTAAACTTAACTAATACTTCTCTGACACTCTCCCTTTCAAAATAAACGCTTCTAATTAGAAGTCAAACTAAACTAAACTGAACTAAAATAAAATAAAAATATCCCAAATCCCCTTAACCACCTAATTAATTTCCTATAAAAATGACAAGCTGGAGGAACTTTTGAGTGGACAGGATTTCCTTGAACTAACAACACTTTTTCCTTTACAGAAGCTTTTCCACAGTAACTTTATTGACGGCGAACAGTTTACTTGTGATATAGGTAAGAGGAACGTGGATTAAAAACTATGCTACAGATCTAACAGAAGCAGTAAGTCTAACAAAAGAGTTGAAATTATTTCTGGGGGTATTTATCTTTAGTTGTTAATTTACTTGTTAGGATTTTGGAACCTACTAAATTTTGAATGCCCAATTCTGTAAGAATATGATTCCTGCTACAACTTGTGTATTAAGAGCAATTATTATGTCATAATGAATGTCACATTATCATTTCGTTTCTGAACTTCCTGCCAAAACCACATTTCATTGTGAATCATAAAACCACAAGGAAAATTGTTAATATGACACATTTTACATTTTATGATAGATGTTAATATGATACACCTTATTGAGTACCGTATAGCTTTTCCATGTGGTATTTTTTAATTTTCAGAATAGGTCTTCTGTGTTTGGAAATCTGCTGTTTTTACAGCAGGTATAATGTGATGTATTGCCAAGAAAAGACACTAATCCTCTTTTCAGGCAACACTTACATTTGCTTCTCCATACAGGTGATTCATTTGGGATACATTGTCTGAATCTGCATCACTGATTACTTTTTATGGGAAAACAAACCAGATCCAGGAGTTTATTACCCACATTGGACAGCACACTTTAATGTAACAGATAATACTATAAATTTAAGGTTAGATAACAGTGTTGCAGCAGCCATCTCTTGGCTTATATATTAAGGAAAAACAGATGGAAGGTGAGGAATGGTGAAGAACTGGTAATTTGTGCAATATAAACATGACTGAGTACAGAGAGTACAGCACGGGGAAGGCAGAGAGATAAGCAGAAAAATATGCCTAGAGTGAAAATAAAGTAGGGAACAGCAAAAGAAAGAAGGAAACAAAGAGAAAATGCAAATAGTGCTGGAATTATTGAGAATAAAATATTAATTTTATATAGAAGAAATATAGACCTGTTGGCAGAAGATTTTGCCAGACTACAATAAAAAAGTGTCGAAATGGAGACAGTACAAATGTAACCAATAATGAAACTATGAAAAAAAATGCAAAATTCAGAGAATTTTTTTCCTCTATCACTTTAGTTTTGGGTAGATTTGCAAGTTAACAATGTGTTTGATGTTATCTCATATTTGCTCATTTTGTTTCCCCACTTTATGAAGTTTCAGTGACCTTACTACTTCATTAACAATCCTTGTGGTTTTACCATTTTGGTTCCACTCTTCTGAACAGTAGACAGGTGATACCCTCAAATTTTCTCCATTCTTTTCCAATCTAATTTGTATTTCTTTCTTCTGCCATCATTTTCCCATACAGCTCATTTCCTTTGAATTGGTGTATTGAACCAGAGGCAATGGGCACAAACTGAAACACAGGAGGTTCTTCCTGAACAGCAGGAAACATCTTTTCACTGTGAAGGTGACCAAGCAGTGGAACAGGTTGTCCAGGGAGATGACAGAGCTTTCATCTTTGAAGACATTCAGAAGACAAGTACACATGGTCCTCTGCCACCTACAGGTGGACCGCAGGATCTCCAGAGGCTCCCTCCCACCTCAGCCATTCTGAGATTCTGTGATATCTTCTTTCCAGTAAATTTATTCAATCTTCCTTTTGCATTTTTTTCCATTGAACTTCTTTTATTTGGTTCTATGCTACCATTTACTACTCTGCATACTACTCTGCCCTTCTAACAACCATAATCCTGGTTTATCTTTGGCAGTGTTCCCAAAGCAATTGCTGAAGGAAATAGGTGCAATGAAGCTTTCAGAAAAAGAGAATTCTTTTCCTGAATCTGCTAAAGTTGGAACTACAATAGCCCAAACTGACTGTATGTGGTGGGACAACCGATCCCAGTACAAGCAAAGTCTTCAGGATAGAGGGCATGAAGGTAAGACATCTATGTGAACATTTAAATCATCATTAAAACAATGGTTTCTCTCTTTTCATAGGAGGCAGACTTAAAGAGCTTAATTCTGCGGATGAAAGATGCACTCTTCTGTGAAGGCATCANTCACTTTAGTTTTGGGTAGATTTGCAAGTTAACAATGTGTTTGATGTTATCTCATATTTGCTCATTTTGTTTCCCCACTTTATGAAGTTTCAGTGACCTTACTACTTCATTAACAATCCTTGTGGTTTTACCATTTTGGTTCCACTCTTCTGAACAGTAGACAGGTGATACCCTCAAATTTTCTCCATTCTTTTCCAATCTAATTTGTATTTCTTTCTTCTGCCATCATTTTCCCATACAGCTCATTTCCTTTGAATTGGTGTATTGAACCAGAGGCAATGGGCACAAACTGAAACACAGGAGGTTCTTCCTGAACAGCAGGAAACATTTTTTCACTGTGAAGGTGACCGAGCAGTGGCACAGGTTGTCCAGGGAGATGACAGAGCTTTCATCTTTGAAGACATTCAGAAGACAAGTACACATGGTCCTCTGCCACCTACAGGTGGACCGCAGGATCTCCAGAGGCTCCCTCCCACCTCAGCCATTCTGAGATTCTGTGATATCTTCTTTCCAGTAAATTTATTCAATCTTCCTTTTGCATTTTTTTCCATTGAACTTCTTTTATTTGGTTCTATGCTACCATTTACTACTCTGCATACTACTCTGCCCTTCTAACAACCATAATCCTGGTTTATCTTTGGCAGTGTTCCCAAAGCAATTGCTGAAGGAAATAGGTGCAATGAAGCTTTCAGAAAAAGAGAATTCTTTTCCTGAATCTGCTAAAGTTGGAACTACAATAGCCCAAACTGACTGTATGTGGTGGGACAACCGATCCCAGTACAAGCAAAGTCTTCAGGATAGAGGGCATGAAGGTAAGACATCTATGTGAACATTTAAATCATCATTAAAACAATGGTTTCTCTCTTTTCATAGGAGGCAGACTTAAAGAGCTTAATTCTGCGGATGAAAGATGCACTCTTCTGTGAAGGCATCACATCGACCTCAACTGAAGTTGCCCCTGAAATGTGAAATGTGGTTTTGCTCTTGCAAAGCTGGTAACCACTACTGTAATTATCAACTGAAATCCTATTTGCACTATCTTCTTCTTCCAGATCTTAATGTGATTTTACTTTCATGCCAAGGAATGATTGTTAAGCAGTATTTTGCTGGGTTTTTTTAAAGACTGATATAATGTTTTATGCTTTGTCTCCCTATATTCTAATGTGCGAACCATACGAAATCAAGTTGAATTCAATTGGGTACCTGAAGTTTTACAAGAGAAACAGTGGAACAGGGGCCTGAATTATGAAGCTCCAGAACAACCTAGGGGCATGAATGTGGTGTAGGATTCATGTCACCCAACCCTGTTGTTTGCACAAAATAGATGCCAATGTGAGAGCTAGCCAATCTAACCTCTCCCTGTTGTCAGTTTGGGAAGAAACTGGCACTTGGAGGAAATAGCTTTTTCAGATATCTAATTCAAAATGATACAAATTGTGCACTAGAAGTACCTTCTTCATGTATTGTCTATAAAGGGAACACAAGGCAACTAGCTTAGGTATAGATATTTACAAAGCTGGCACCAAGATTTGGTCAGCTGAAATCTACAAATTCTGATGTAGTTCTGGATTTGCAGTTAAAATTTATTGCAGTCAGAGGATTTAAAGGTGCTAATATATTTTCCTAAGCCTCATTAAACAGTAGCATTTAGGAGATGGCACAAAGATATTTTAACAAGATAATAAAAAAACCCTGCAATAGAAAGCACAAAGTTATTGAAATGAATTATACATTCCTCATAAACTCATTTGGCACAAGAAGTTGTGACTCTGGTCTTCATTTGCTAGCTAAGGTTCATTTTCTGTTCTCTGCACGTTTCTTGATTATTTCTAAACAGTGTTACACTTCAAAGCTTAAAAATCTCTTATGCCAATGCAATTTTGCACTTACTAGAATTGATTTTGTTTTATGGGTAATGGTCCAGAAAAAAAGAAGTTTCTTACCACGTCTAAACGAAAGCATCTTAAATGTTCAGACAAATCTTCAGCATTGTGCTAACAGCCAGCACCACACAAGGAAGCATATTTCCCAGGTCAGAACATTCCAGCTAGACCTCCGATCAATTAAGAAGCCCACAGGAAGGCAACATGCAGAGAAATACTTGGCTTTGTACCCAAAGAAATTAGAATGCAAATCCTGATAAACAGAGCCACGATTTGAAGGCTGGTGTCCTGAATCACAGCAGGTTAGAAAGGCCTGTTCTAAACAAAGAAAATTAAAGGTCATGTTTATCTTTTTGCAAAAAAAAAAAGCTTTAGCAAATTAAAAGTCCAGACTTTGCAAACACAATGTAGGTTTTCACTTCTCTTTCATTTTCACAGAGATACACCACTTTCTGTAAATCTCTCTTCTAGTCCCTTCAAACACTAAACTAGTGATCTGTGTAACTTCAGCTGCATGACAGAGAAAACTGTCCTCTTGCAATACTTGCAGATTATATAAACTCTCTTCTGGGCTTGCCATCAAAGAGAAGAAAATGGAGAAGAAAAATACAAGAGGTATCTTCATAACAAATTATTGAATAAGGAGAATATATACAAGGTCACCTTGTTTAAAGAACGGTGATGGATATCACAGTTGAAATCTTGTACTAAGCCTCTTGGAATCACAACTTCCTGGATCTGAAATTAATTTCTTCTTTAGTCTCCTCTTCACCAATCTTTACATTCAAAAAAGGAAACACAATTTGGCCTAATTTCTTGCTTCACTTCAGCAAGGATCTGTGTAGTTCTTTTTATTTAAATGTTAACTGTGAAATCACTGGAATAACCTGATTTATTTAAAGTGTATAAAAAAAATTATTCCTCATTAAAAATATCTAACAGGCTAGGCACTTTATCAACAATTAAATTGCAGTAGGAGCTGAATCACAACTCTTGATAATGTTTTTTTCATAATGGCTGCCCAAAAAGGATGAAATTTTGGTCTCTCACTGAATTTTTCATGATGTTAGTATCAATTTAAATCTCCATGTAAAAGCCCAACCTGCTTAAAAAATGAAACAGAACAATAGGAAAACTACCCTGGTAGTATTGCAAAAGCACATTGGTTGGATTTGTATTTATTCTCTAGTGCAAAGAAAAGGAATACTCCAATAAAAACAGTCTTAGCTTGAATTTATGCCTCAGTACACTCTTACGTTTCACTATCAGAGCCTGCAATACATTTGTGTGTATTGTACAATTCTCTGAATCATCTTGTAAACAAGGTGATTTTATCTCCAGTAGAAAGCCAACACCCTGTAACACAAAATAGTAGTAAAACTAAATGACAGAACTACACAGCCTGATAATGGACACAAGAACATCAACACACAAAGCAGTTTACTGGAGAAAAGACTGCATAATTAGGTAAAATAAATACTGGGCCATTTCAGAGCAGCATGCTCAGATCACAGAATTTTCTGCTTGCAGCAGACAGGTAAAAAAGGTATGTGTATTTTCTGAGACTGGTGACTAGCTGACAAAATACAATCTTCTCACAATTCTCCAAAGCACAGTTAATAACATTCTATAAAAGCTAAAGATAACTGTGTTCATTGCATAATCAAGCAAAAAGAATTTTGATAAAGTTAGCAATTGTAACAAAAAGATTAAATATTTAGATCTGGACATGCTTTCTTTATATACATATCTTCCATGAAAATGTCTTTCTTTCCTCACCAGAGGGATGGGTGACCTCCCCCCAGATTTGAGTAACTACAGTCTATTAAACACTCTCAAATGAAAAGATGGAATTTTATTTCTTAGGGCCTAATTAGAATATGGATATGACTCTTATGGAAAGGATTTTAAAAGCATTTCCTGCATATAAAACCAAAGTATCACAAAAGCACTGCCTTTACTAAAAGAAAATCCAGCATTTTCATAATGACAAAAGAGATAAAAATCAAAATACTTTTAAGATGACTGGGTTACCCTAAGAATTATTCATCTGGAAAATCATTCAGAACTAAAATGATTTCAAATAAATTCTAGATAATAGGACACAGTACACATATGTAATGGTGATCATGCCCCTACCGCATAAATCAAATTCCACAACAAAGAAAATGTCAGATACAAGAAAGAGTACACAATTTTGGTCCTTCCAGACACTTTTACCCTGATAAATGCTTATTATCATAGAATCATGGAATCATCTAGGTTGGAAAAGACCTTTAAGAACATCAAGATCATCCTGCCACACCCACCACTAAACCATGTCACTCGGTGCCACATCTATATGTCTTTTAAATACCTCTAGGGATGATAACTCAACCACTTCCCTGAGCAGCCTGTTCCAGTGTTTGACAACCCTTTTGGTGAAGAAGTTTTTCCTAATGTCCAATCTAAACCACCCCGGCACAACTTGGGGCTATTTCCCATTGTCTTATTGCTTGATTCTTGGATTATCATTTTAATTTAAAGATTTCTTAATAATTACTTTTTCAAAGCAATTGAAAAAAAAATTCAGTGCTGGTACTTCAGAAGATTAATCCTTAGTTTGATATGTGGTTATCTGTACTATTTAAACACAAAAATGCATCAAATTAAGTTTATGGAGTCTAGAGACTTAGTATTATGATGTCTATATGACTAATATAACATTTCTATGTGATCATCTCATTTTGAATTATTTTAGTAAAATGTTTGCGACACAAGAGATCTGTAATAGGTTTTAATTATTATTTTGTTAAAGGAAGATTATGAAGATGTGTCAAACTATGATGATTAACTTCACATGGCATTTCTAAAACGTTATAATCTTCATCTATATTTGGTTTAACAACACTTTTTAAAAACCTTATGTATGCCTATATTTTACAGAGAAACACAGTGACACAACAGGGAACAAAAGTCTCATATGGGCTGTGCACTCCTGAAAGTAGAAACTCCCTATTTAAAGGAGGTTAAAGTTTTCCCACTGGGGTGTAACAACAGGCTAGTTTAAACAGGCTAAATTTATGTTGTATGTTGCACCACTAACTCTGTCAAAAAAAGAAAAAAAAAAGAAAAAAAAAAGAAAAAATAAAAGAGGAGAAAACATACAATCTATAATCATTGGGGAGTAACAAACTCCAAGAAAAATGACTTAGAATCATGCAGTGCTATTGCTTCCTTTCTGGAGGGCTGAACTTCCTACAGAAGGAAGTTCAGACTCCGTTTGAGAAAGGCAGCTGACTCCTGCTGACATAGGAGAATTCTGCAGCCAAGCAGGTGCCTCTATGTGCTGGGATGGGTGACAGAGTTACCACTGATGAGCTTGGGAAAATCAGGGGAGCGCCAAGAGACATCAACACGCAGAGCCAAAGGAGAGTTAAGGGGATGTACCAGCCAAAGGAGGACTCCAGCATCCTGACTAAAGGAAATGGTATCAATAGGAAACCTTATCCCCAAGACCTTTAAGACCATCAAGCCCAAACGTGTTAACACTTGACTCAATGATCCTAAAGGTCTTTTCCAGCCTAAAGAATTCTATGATTCTGGGACTTCCTACTGACAGAACAGGAAGATCTCCTTGCCTCCTCTGCTGTGTCAGCTTCGACCTTTCCGTGAGCTGATTCAATGCTCTGAGACAGCAGGGAAACATCCATGTCTTCTGCTGATTTGAATTGACTCATAGCTGGGTCCCCAAAGCACAAAGAGAGATCAAGAAGTAGCCAGGAGGCCAGGAACAGATTGTGAGGCAAAAGTGGGGGTAAAAACAGAACCTCTCCTTTTTCAAGGGAGTTAGCACTACTCAATCCACCTGGTAAAATCACGGCCTCACGAAGAGCTGAAGGGATCAGACTGTTATCCACGTGCTCAGTATGGAAGTGGCTGGTTGGAATAAATACTGTTTCTTCTGCCTCTCCCTCCTGTGACACATTACTTGGCAATATTCATTGTTTAATTCATTGTGAGCACAGAAGAAAAGTATGCTGGTGCCAAGACTTAATTTTCTGGGTACCTGCTAAAAGGCTTAATTCAGTGCTTTTTCACCAGATTCCTGGAAGTCAAACATTCATTATTCAGTCCAAAACTGACAAGCTAAGATCACATTTTGCAGGTGGAAGACATATTACTGCATTTCTTAAAATTTCAAATTTGATACTTCCATAGACTTCTTAGCATAACTGCTTGTGTAATAAGCTCTTCCTCTGTATGGCCACATCTTAGGTAGCACAAAAGTTGGCATTCTTCAAATGGCACACGCACTCATGAATGAAGAAATGCAGCAAAGTTTAGAAAATTTAAGTTTCACTGTGTGCTTCAGAAGCAAAAGAGAAATCTTTCAATAGTACCAACACTTAAGCTTAATTTTATGGCCAGACTCCAAAATGGTGACGTTGACTTGCTGTTGAATGAGCAGGAAATTGTGAGTCCTAGTTCTGTATCATGGGGCAGCTCTAATTGAATGCTCAGCAATATATTGTAGCTAACAGCGACTACAGTAAGGGAGAATAGGAAACAAAGCAGGAAGAATAGAAGCCAGCTAAATAACATTGCTTTAAACACAGTTCTCCAGCACTTTCTACTTTATGTTGTGGCTATTGTTCTGCTTATTTTCCCTCTAAACTCAATTACACTAGGTCCAGCCAGGTGGAATATAGGCACGTGGGATGAATAGCTTCTATGCACTGCAGTTCTTTTCTCTCTTGAAACGCTATTAGCAACTAGAAGGTCTTGCCCAGAGTTGTCAGAGGTATTCTAGTTCATCTCGGTAACATCCACAGCATCCAGGGGGCTATACTGTTATTTTCTGGTTTGTACTTTTTTTTTCCCCCATTTTCCTGAACTAAAAGCTTTCTGTTGAAAAACTGCATTTACATATTGCCAGAGATCCCAACAGTTTTAATTAGTTGCTGAAATTATCATTCCTTTTGTCATTTACACAGTAGAAAAGTCAAAGTTAGGTCTCATTCCTATCACAATATATTTTGAGTCTGGGTTGTAGCAAAGAGTCATAGCAAAAACAAGTTTTATAAGGAATTCCATTTTTTTCTCTGGCTTCACTCACAGGGAAAGGAGGGCAGACTTTTTTGGAAATGAACCAGTTGAAGAGAATGTTGTTTTATATAAACTCATCAGTGAAATACAGTCTTCTAAACCATTCTTGACTTGTTGCAGACAGGACATGTCCTATTGACTCCCCGAACTGAAAGAAAAAAAATCATGTACATTCTCCTTCCACTATTCATTGTAAATACTCATAAAGAAAAAAAAAAAAAAAAAACAACCCTGCCAGCTTTTTAAACAGGTTAAGACAGCATAGGACAATTCTGAATTTGCAGCACTGGGGAGGTCTTACTTTTGTGAAATCACTTGGTTTCCTAAATCTACATCAGAAGATCCTGACCCTGTGTGTTGGGTTTGCATGGCAAGGTTTTGGTAGTGGTAGGGGCTACAGGGGTGGCTGTGAGATGCTGCCAGAGGCTTCCTCACATCCAACAAAGCCAGCACCAGATGGCTCCAAGATGAACCTGCTGTTGACAAAAACTGAGCCCATCAGCAATAGTGGTAGCATCTCTAGGACAACAGACTTAAGAAGGAGATAAAAAACCCCAAAACCTACAGAACAGCAGAGACAGGACTCAGAATATGCAAGAAAAACCACTCTGCAAACACCAAGGTCAGTGGAGGAAGGGGAGAAAGTGTTCCAGGTGCCAGAGCAGGTTTGCTGGCAGGACTTGTGATCCCCTGGGAGGGACCCATGCTGGAGTAGTTTGTGAAAGACTATAGTTTGTGGGAGGGACCTCATAGGTGTGAAGAGGTAGAGAACTCTGAAGTGAAGTTCAGTCCAGAAGGAAGGCAAGGTGGGGGAGTGGGGAGCTTTTAATAATTTCCCCAAGTCACATCTGTTTTGCCCCAGCAGTAATTGGTGACTGAACTATTCCTGCCCTTAACCAAGGAGCCTTTCATTGTGTTTTCGCTCCCCTGCCCAGCTGAGTAACTTCAGTGGGCACCTGGCATCCAGCCAGGGTCAGCCCACCACACCCTGACATTACCATGAAACTCTTGATGCCTGCTCAGAATACAGCACCACAGCACCTTAAGCTGACCTAAGGTACAGTACAGTATCACTGCCAACTAAATGTGCTTCTTCATGTCCTTCTTAGTTGGTGGTTTGTGAAGACAACCACATTAAACCATCTAAAAGGAAAATTTTGGGGTTTTTGCCAAATCACTTTCCTGAACAGATTCTCTACCTGGTCACAAGTGTTGGTTCCATTGCTTGACAAAGGAAAAGACCACATGGCCAGAACACAGGACTACCCAGGCCTGGATTTAGACTGTTCTCAGCACTATAGCACACATATGCTCAAACTGGATTTAACCAAGTAAATCTGGGCACTAAACACAGTCCAGCTCCAACAACATTAAGATTTGGATCTGCTTATTTCCTCAGAGAGGAAATAGTTATAGTGAGAGGCCAGAAATGAAGTGCTGAAAGATCAGTCTTTTCTTTTACATCTGCATTCATGACCCTGGAACAGGAGACAGCAATGTATTAATGAAAGCTGCAGATGACAGAGCTACATAAATCAAAGACATAACGTCATACACACATACAAAACAAACAGATTTTGAAAAGGGCAAGAATAAGTATGGCATGACATTTAGCTATACTAAAGGCAAGGTTAAATATTAAGAGATGGTTATTAATTAGCTCTAATTTCAGGTGTGATCTCTTAAAAGCGGGGGGGATGAAAAAGCCATGAGATCACTAATGGATCACAAAATGTGGATGAGCCACAAATTCAATACAGCTACGAAAAGAGACAAAGTAACATAAATGCAGGAGATACTGGGAAATATGAAACCATTGGACAAGCTGATATTGAACTTCTTGGTTTTTTAAATTTTTTTTTCAGTATGGTCCATGTTCATATGGACCATATGAACAACCTTTCAGCAAAATGGTGAAAAGCTGACTTTCATGCCTGGGCTGCAAGCCAGTCCTTACAAAAAAAAAAAAAAAAATAATGACTCCAATATACCAACTGCCTTTTGTACAGCATCTCATCTATCTTAACCTGAATGTGACCTTAGCTAAGGTGAACACAACAAAGTGCTTTGCCATGACCAGTCTACCAAGCAGTGTGTCACAACAAGCACTTCATCTGCATTGAAAACTGTCCTTCCTGAAGAGAGCAGACTGGAGAAAATATGAGAGGAATTGGTCAAAATATCTTCTGTAGGGGTAATACTGACACATCAGAGTTGGAAACTCAGCCATCACCTGTATTAGCAGAAAAATTTAAGTATTAAAGACAAAAATTACTTTGCAGTTCCATGCTACCTTATTAAAGAGAAATCAGTTTGTCAAAAGTCACAAACAAAACTGGAACCTGCTATTTTTCTGCTACAAAGGTATCCATCACTATCCAAACAAAACTCCAGTTCTAGCTCCCTCATCACAAGGAAGATGTAAACACTTTTAAACATTAAGGAGACGGGAATCAGCATTTGCATCCACCCTTCCCTGTGTAACTTCAACAAGCATCAGCAGAACATCTTGGTTTGAGAGTGACACAGAATCACGGAATGATTAGGGCTGGAAAGGACCCCTGGAGATCACCTAGTCCAATCCGCTGCCAAGGCAGGGTCACCTAGAGCAGGTAATACAGAAACGTGTTCGGGCGGATTTTTAATGTCTTCAGACAGGAAGACCACCACTTCCCTGCTCCAGTGCTCTGCCACCCTCACGAAAAGAAGTTCTTCCTCACGTCGAGATGGAATTTCCCGTGTTTTAGCTCCTGACCACTGCTCCTCGCCCTGTCGNCCCACCACACCCTGACATTACCATGAAACTCTTGATGCCTGCTCAGAATACAGCACCACAGCACCTTAAGCTGACCTAAGGTACAGTACAGTATCACTGCCAACTAAATGTGCTTCTTCATGTCCTTCTTAGTTGGTGGTTTGTGAAGACAACCACATTAAACCATCTAAAAGGAAAATTTTGGGGTTTTTGCCAAATCACTTTCCTGAACAGATTCTCTACCTGGTCACAAGTGTTGGTTCCATTGCTTGACAAAGGAAAAGACCACATGGCCAGAACACAGGACTACCCAGGCCTGGATTTAGACTGTTCTCAGCACTATAGCACACATATGCTCAAACTGGATTTAACCAAGTAAATCTGGGCACTAAACACAGTCCAGCTCCAACAACATTAAGATTTGGATCTGCTTATTTCCTCAGAGAGGAAATAGTTATAGTGAGAGGCCAGAAACGAAGTGCTGAAAGATCAGTCTTTTCTTTTACATCTGCATTCATGACCCTGGAACAGGAGACAGCAATGTATTAATGAAAGCTGCAGATGACAGAGCTACATAAATCAAAGACATAACGTCATACACATACAAAACAAACAGATTTTGAAAAGGGCAAGAATAAGTATGGCATGACATTTAGCTATACTAAAGGCAAGGTTAAATATTAAGAGATGGTTATTAATTAGCTCTAATTTCAGGTGTGATCTCTTAAAAGCGGGGGGGATGAAAAAGCCATGAGATCACTAATGGATCACAAAATGTGGATGAGCCACAAATTCAATACAGCTACGAAAAGAGACAAAGTAACATAAATGCAGGAGATACTGGGAAATATGAAACCATTGGACAAGCTGATATTGAACTTCTTGGTTTTTTAAATTTTTTTTTCAGTATGGTCCATGTTCATATGGACCATATGAACAACCTTTCAGCACAATGGTGAAAAGCTGACTTTCATGCCTGGGCTGCAAGCCAGTCCTTACAAAAAAAAAAAAAAAAATAATGACTCCAATATACCAACTGCCTTTTGTACAGCATCTCATCTATCTTAACCTGAATGTGACCTTAGCTAAGGTGAACACAACAAAGTGCTTTGCCATGACCAGTCTACCAAGCTGTGTGTCACAACAAGCACTTCATCTGCATTGAAAACTGTCCTTCCTGAAGAGAGCAGACTGGAGAAAATATGAGAGGAACTGGTCAAAATATCTTCTGTAGGGGTAATACTGACACATCAGAGTTGGAAACTCAGCCATCACCTGTATTAGCAGATAAATTAGTATTAAAGACAAAAATTACTTTGCAGTTCCATGCTACCTTATTAAAGAGAAATCAGTTTGTCAAAAGTCACAAACAAAACTGGAACCTGCTATTTTTCTGCTACAAAGGTATCCATCACTATCCAAACAAAACTCCAGTTCTAGCTCCCTCATCACAAGGAAGATGTAAACACTTTTAAACATTAAGGAGACGGGAATCAGCATTTGCATCCACCCTTCCCTGTGTAACTTCAACAAGCATCAGCAGAACATCTTGGTTTGAGAGTGACACAGAATCACGGAATGATTAGGGCTGGAAAGGACCCCTGGAGATCACCTAGTCCAATCCGCTGCCAAGGCAGGGTCACCTAGAGCAGGTAATACAGAAACGTGTTCGGGCGGATTTTTAATGTCTTCAGACAGGAAGACCACCACTTCCCTGCTCCAGTGCTCTGCCACCCTCACGAAAAGAAGTTCTTCCTCACGTCGAGATGGAATTTCCCGTGTTTTAGCTCCTGACCACTGCTCCTCGCCCTGTCGCTGGGCACCACTGAAAAGTGTGACACCATCCTCTTGGCATCCGCCTTTGGGATATTTATATGCATTAATGAGATGCCCCCTCAGTCTTCTCTTCTACAGACTAACCAGGTCCAGCTCGCCTCACTCCCTGGTAAGAGAGCTGCTCCACACCCCTCATCATCTTTGTGGTCCTGCGCTGGACCATCTCC
>VZTX01013218.1:146399-228350 GCA_013400915.1 Pardalotus punctatus
GCTGCCAAGGCAGGGTCACCTAGAGCAGGTAATACAGAAACGTGTTCGGGCGGATTTTTAATGTCTTCAGACAGGAAGACCACCACTTCCCTGCTCCAGTGCTCTGCCACCCTCACGAAAAGAAGTTCTTCCTCACGTCGAGATGGAATTTCCCGTGTTTTAGCTCCTGACCACTGCTCCTCGCCCTGTCGTTGGGCACCACTGAAAAGTGTGACACCATCCTCTTGGCATCCGCCTTTGGGATATTTATATGCATTAATGAGATGCCCCCTCAGTCTTCTCTTCTACAGACTAACCAGGTCCAGCTCGCCTCACTCCCTGGTAAGAGAGCTGCTCCACACCCCTCATCATCTTTGTGGTCCTGCGCTGGACCATCTCCAGGAGCTCCTCGCCTCTTGCATTGGGGAGCCCAGAACAGGACACNGAGCGGCGGAACAGCCAATGCGACTGCCTTATTAGAGATCCTCCCCACCGTTCCCCGCTGCGCCTTTCCCTCCCCCTCAGCCTCTCTCTTCCCCAATTGCAGCGAGGCGCAGAAGAAGAACACGGCTGCTTCCTGCCCCGTAGCGGGTGGACGGGGCATGTTATCTTCCCTTTGTGGTCAGGCGCGCCAAAGGCAGCTCAGAGCCGTGAAGGCCCCTGTGCGGCGGGTGGCGCTGACGTGTCGGTGGGAGCGGCGGCGGCCCCGGCAGCACCATGTGAGTGAGGGAAGGAAGGGATCGAGCGGGCGTCCCGCGGCTCCCCTCGCTCCCTCACCAGCCCTAACCCCCTCCTCTCTCCACAGGTCGAAGGTCACCTTTAAAGTGACGCTCACCTCGGACCCCCGGTTGCCTTACAAAGTGTGAGTGCCGGGCCGGTGCTGTGTGGGGCGGCGGGGAAGTGAAAACGGGGCGCATCACGAATGACTTCTAATGGCCATCCCAGCAGGGCATTCCGCCAGCGAGAACGGCGTTTGTCTCCCGCCGTGTGGAATGACAGGCCATGTCCGTGGTTAGCCGTGCTCTCGGGGCTTTCCCGCTTTGCCCCACTGCCGTACGCGTCTTCCACAGAGTCACAGAATCATTCAGGTTGGAAAAGATATCAAATCATTGAGTCCAGCCTTTGAGCGATCACCACCTCGTCAACCAGACCATGGCACTGAGTGCCGCGACCAGGGCGTTTCTTGAACACCTCCATGGACGATGACTCTACCACCTTCCTGGGCAGCCCATTCCAATGTTTGACAACCCTTTCAGTGAAAAATTCCTCCTGATGTTTAACCCGAGCCATCCCTGCCACAGCCTGAGGCCAGGTCCTCTCCTCCAGGAGAGGACATTGCGACGGAGCTTAATCCCATACCTGAGATTTGCCACATCTGCTGAAACTAAGAGATGTTCCCATTTTCTGCTAAAAATGCTTTTCTTGAAGCATCTCACACCCGCCAGGGGCCTATTCTCCCCTTGAACAGTGCTTGCACACCTTTGGCAAAAGTACTGCCATTGGTAAAAGTGAAGTTTCGATTAGTAGTTTAATAGGAGATAAAGTTACTTTTCGGTTTGTTTTGATATCCACGTTTTTGCTTCTGTTGTGGTTTTAGGTTAAGCGTGCCTGAGAGCACACCTTTCACAGCTGTCCTCAAGTTTGCTGCAGAAGAAGTAAGTAGAGAGTGATAATGCTGATTTTGCTGACATTTTGAATGTTCTTGAAAGCAAAAGCTTTTTTAATGGTAAAAATGCGGTGGTTAATTCAGCACAAGTAACTGCTGTTGGTTACAGGATGCAAGCTTTACTGGCCTCAGGGCCCAGCAGAACTTTCAGAATCCTAAATTTAGCAATCCTTGCACAATTTGTGCATCAGCAGCTGGCATTGAGGTGCTTTCTGGCTTTTTTTTTTCTTTGTAATTAAACTGCTTTGTATCAGTGATGTAAAAATTTGTGACAGTGAAGAGAATCAGAATATCCGACTGTTGGATGCTTGATATTAAAATTGCAGATGTGGAATATCAAGAAAATTCTTTAGAATTATTCAGGAAACTCTTAAATCCTTTTCACATTCAGGTCCAGTAATCTCTGACTTTGGAAGGCACATGGTTTTTGATTGTGGAAGGTATTCAGATCAGCCATATGGGCTAGATTCAGAAAACTGACTTAAGGGAAGAATATTTGGGTAGTGTGTTCTTTGGCTTCTGGGTGTTGATCTTTCACATGGAATGCTATACCATTAGGTGTCTAAATTGCCCTCATAATGTATTTGAAGAGATGTATCGTGTTGTTTCAGATTAAGCATGCAAAGATTAAGAGACATTCACTGGGTGTAAACAGTAAAATAAAGTGCTCAGAAGCATGATGGCTCTCTTCTAATGGGCAAAAAATTTCAGCTGAGACTCTGTTCTTGCAATTCCCCCTCTGTCTTCTTAGGAAAACCTGGGAAATTTGGGGGTATTGCAAATTTCTTTTGTTCAACCATTGTAATTGAATTAAAATAATTAGGAAGGATAATGGACTCCATGTCTCGAGTCTCCCTATGTTGTTACTGTTACACCACGATGTGACAGAAGTTCTTAGAGGAAACACAGCTTGTGGGAGGAGGTCGTGGACTGGTTTTGTTGTAAATTTACTTGAAGAGAACATTATACAGAATATTACATGCTATTAAATATATTTTATTATTTAATTGGGGTTTCGTTTTTACTATGTTTTATTTTCCCCAATTATTTTATTCTGAACTGATGCCCACAAAACCCACACATAGCGGCCTAGACTGAAAAGTCTAATAAAACAAGTATGAGCTACTAGAAACAATTGAAGTGGGACTGAGTAGTTGGAGATACTGAGAGGGAGAGGCCACTTCTGGTGATGGGGTTCCCCTTGAACCTGTTAGCTTTACCTACTCTTGGAACCACAATGTTAATTAGTTATAGGGTCATCTGAGTAATGGATTTAGGTAATAATTACTGATATAAATATTCACATTTAGCAAACAATTATTTTAATTGATGAGAGTATTTTGAGTATCCATGGGAGTTTTGCTGTTTGCCCTCAGACTACTCTGGATCAGTACTGAAGCTTTTTGCATCTCTTTGAGACCAGGCAGAATGAAATGCTTTGTAAACAAAGAGCAAAAAAAAAGCTTATTAAACTCTTCCCCAGCCATGAAGCCCCTTTGTGAACTGGCATTGAAAAGACTGAGACAGAACTTTTATGTTACATGATTTTTTTTTTATTCTTTGAACTGCATAGCTTAACATTAACTTATGCAGTGCATTGAGATTCAAGTTCAAATTTCACAGTACCTTGAATAAAACATATATGGAAAAGATCAGCATTTGGGCAAAGTTGTGAATTGTTTTCCAGGGGAAGTACACTATCCTCTCAGTGATTAAAGCTCTCGGGGCAGAGGAGGATTTTGGTTCTGGCTATTTAGCCTTAGCAAGTTTTTACTGTGACATGTCTCAGAGACCTAAAATTTGCCACATCATAACCAGACTTGCCCTAGTTAGATAAAACCTCATTTACAGAGTGTGGTATCTACTGGGGTTTTTGCCTTCATCTTTTGCAGCTACCTGGTACATGTCTCAGGTGTACATTTGCACAGTAGTTAGGAAAAAACCTCCATTACATTTGTGAAATTACTACTAAAATAGTCATCCATTTCCATTAAATAAAGTTAGCTATATCTATAAATCTGAAAGAACTATTTCTCATTTTTTTGTACCTGAACAAGCTAAAATTATAATTTCATGTTCCCTGTGTATTTTCTTCTTTAACTATGTCTTTTATGCTTTTGTCCTACTCTTATTTTCTTTAGTTCAAAGTTCCTGCAGCAACAAGTGCTATTATAACAAATGGTAAGAATATAGTTTATATATATATTTTTAGTAGATTTTGTATTGAAGTTTCAGTGAAAACCAATACTGGCTCATTTCACAAACTCCACATACTGCAAATTGAATTTAATAATATTGCAGCATTATTTAAATTTCTTATGCATGCGGTGAAGGTATTAAACCACTAATCTAGTTTTATCCAAATATATAGCTTGGACTTTTCTGTGCTGAAGGTTTCATGTCCGTTTCTGTGCTAAGACTGTTTCTACTGTAGGAAATAGTTGCATAATGACCTGATATAATAGTTGTATCTTATTAGAATGTTTTTTGAGCTGCAAGTTTAATGTAAATAGTAGTACGTTTGTTTCATTTTCTTTTTTCTCTTTTATTTCTGTTTTCTAGATGGTATAGGAATAAACCCTGCACAGACAGCAGGTAAGTTACTGTACATGAATCCCAGTATTTAAAACCTGTTGTTTTTCTTTGAGGCCAGTGTATAGCACTTGTGGGTTGTATTACATTTTAAGTTTTGACTTCTTAAACAGGAGGAGAATCACCCAGTAGTTGAAAACAAACTACAGTCATTGTAGTGTGTAAAGGTTAAATCCAAAGAACAGTGTTTGGGTTTTTTGTTCAATGTGTGTTTATTTAGTTCTGCGAAAAAATGAGGCACTTCTGATCTTCAGAGCTTTGCTTTTTAATATGGAGTTTAAAAGCAATACTGTATTACATGCTACTGCAGTAACAAGTAACAGCTATATTTTTCCCCCTGCTATATCTAATTTAGTAGTATTTGCTGTTTTAGCAGCAGTTCTTGTGAGATATGTTAAAAAAAATACTCAGTTTTGGAGCAGGAACTCCAGGTGCTTTGGAAAGCATGTTTTCAGAAGAGGTGGGTTGGAACTGGGTGATCATAAAGGCCTTTTCCAAATCAAACCATTCTTTGATTCTTTTTTGTAGCTCTCTTGTTCTCACCAAGGGATTCCATGTCAGAAATCCCTGATTTCAAATGTGGAGGCTGGCTGTGACAGAAGAGTTTATCTCTGTCACAGAAAAGTGTAAAGCTCTTCCCCATCACCTCCTGAAATACATGGAAACATAGTACAGAGGTTCAATTGTACCAGTAATGGTCTGATCTCTGGAAGCAGATTCTGTGGACTTGAAAAGCTATACTTTTAAAGTAATTGGGAAATAATTATAGTAGTCTAATCTTAAACCATTCGAGAAGGGAGTGGAACTGAGTATTTTGATAGAAAGTTACAAACATTTCTTACGTACTAAGTACTAAAATAAATGGCTTTGGTGCTTACGGAATCCAGTCATCCAGTGAAAACTGAATAATTTTACTCCTGCTTGCAAACATGATGAATGGTTGATGGAGACCTGCTGCTGTGCTGGTTTTTGCATGAAATCCATGCATCCATCCATCTGTCTCAATTATGCCCTCTGACTGCCAGTCATTATTGAAGGTACCACAGGGGAAAAAAAAACAAAAAACAAGGTATTATCAGCAGGCTTGGATTTGTAAACTAAATAGTATAAAGTAAATACTTGCAGAGCACAGAACAGTTTGTGATGGTTAGAAGAGCAGTTGCTTGACGTTAATTTGGGGAATTTCTTGAAGCTGTAAAAAAAACCATTTAAGTGTAGACACCCATTTCTGAGGTCTGTGATTGCATCAGCAATTGAAAATGAAGATCAAATAAGCATTTGGCTTGCTGCTCCACTGGAGACTTCTGTCCTGCCTTAGGACACCTGGGTTATGGTTTCATAGGTGTATTGCCTCAGGCGGACTCCTCAGCTGATACTGTCCTCATCATGATCCCATGACCAAGTGTATTAAAAACATAATAAATCTAATAATTTAGTTTAGTTACTAGATCATCACTCACACGAAAAGCCACATTTTCACATGACCACTGAAAAATAGTTAGGCAAAATGGGTAAAGTTGCTGAAGGTATACTTAGGCTGTTTCTCTTCCTCAGAAGTATGCTTTCATTTTGGATGATGCAGCTCAAACTAGTTGTAGCTTAATCCTGCAAATTAAATGTATTTGAAAGTACTTGGCTGCTGAGTGAAAGCAACCATACAGTAGTTTATGATAATTGCAGCTGTGCATATGGAATTCACATCTCCAGCTGATTTGCTTTACCTCTCCTAAGCTCATATAAATATTGAGGAATTATTCAGTAGTGTAAGAGCATCTCATAGTCGAGGAACAGGTAAATCAAAGCCTCTAGATGCAGCAAACTGTTGTCATTGCTGTCTTAATCTGCAGATGTAAGATTAGGCACATGGATTATGTGTTTTTTTAACACAGATTTTCTGACAGTGCTGTGTGATGTTGCCCTTTACTGGGAAAAAAGACAAAACAAAACAGTCCACAGCAAAACAAACCTCCCAAATAAAGCCAGACAAAACAATCAAAATACAGCTTACACCAAACTCAGGGCTCAGACCAAAATCTCTCTTCAGTTTAGAAGTAAACATATGTAATTTAGGTTTAGTATTATGTTCAGCCTCATTAATTGGTATCTCAAAATAAAATGTACTTTTTCCTTTTTTTTTTTTTCCTTCAGAGTTCCTAGAGCTTGAACAGTTACTTTAGTCTTCAAAAACTTCCAAAAAAAGATATATGGGAATAAAATCTTAGTAATCATTGGGGATTTCAGAGGTTTTGTACTGCTTCATGATTTCCCTCCTTTCCTGAATAAAAACACTCAAGTATGACTTTCATTTTCCTTACATGATTTCATGGAGCAGGGGAAATGAAAGCTGGAAGAGCTAGGCTTAGCACTTAATCCCTATATTGATTTCAATTTTAAATCCTTGATAGTTCAGGGAATAGTATGCCATAAATTTAATAAAAACAGTGTGATGTTAATGATGGAAACAGACTGAGGTGAGGTGAACTACTGTCTACAGGAGATGCAGCTGTGGCCTGTTGGAAAACGTTCAGAATTTTATGATGGCCATTACAATAGGATATTTCTATCTAGAATGATAAGGCTAGTAAACAGTTCTCTGGTTTGCTGATCAGACAGGCTTGCATTCAGTGGATTTTATAGATCTCTTCAGTACATGGTCTTGGCAGATCTAAGATCAGAATTTCTTCCAGTAACGCATTCTTTGGAATTGATTTTCTAATGATCATTGTGTTGACTGTGTACAATGGTTTTGATCCTCATCCACATGCTGCAGAGGTGGAGTTCAAAAAAGGGTAGCTTTGTTCTAATATGCAAACAACTTAAACAGATGTCAAGTATCTTAATCTTATTTGTGAGAGCACTCCACATCCCTGGAATGGGATGCTTGGGAGAGAAATACAATTACTCTGTTTTGGAAGTTAATGCAAGGTTGACTAAGGAATCACATATAATATATTCTGTGCAGTAGCAGTGTGAAGTAAAAAAGTAAATGTTCCATATATTGATTAAATAATACATCACTTAGTGATGTGGTTTCACTTTCAAATGTTGCATTTAATAGAAGAAAATAGCAATCTGAATGACAGTCCTGAATACATGAAAAAAATATTCAAGGCATCTAAGTATTAGAAACTTCCAAGTTTTTATTATGTCTTCTTGAAAAGACTACGATGATTAAGATAATACAGTAATAAATAAGAAGTTGAAGGGGATTTTTATGCTAAAATGGGACTAACTTAAGCTTGGATATTTGGAGAACCTTCCGAAAAGAAAAGTACAATTGAGGTTCTAAAGTTAAGAGCTAATAAGTACTGAACCAAAGAGAGAACTAAAAATGAATGCACGAATGACCTCAAGATAACAAAATAATTATGGAAAAGTAAAACTTCATTTTCTGTTCTTGAAATTATTATGGCTTGTAAGTGAAATCAGGCATCATTCAAGTGTGGAACTGCAAACCTTGAAAGGCTACACTTTGCAAGGTCTAGCATTTTTGTTTAAAATAAAGAATTCTTTGGAGAAAAAGGGACAAGAGATGTTAAACATTGACCTAACATTATTATCCTTTAAATGTGTGTGTTTATTGAGGTGACATTGTATTTTCTTGGTTGGTAACACATCCTGGTTTTTTGCTTTGTTTAGGAAATGTGTTTCTAAAGCATGGTTCAGATCTACGGCTCATTCCCAGAGATCGAGTTGGGAGCTCATAACATCTTCTGCAATCTGGGGAATAAGTGACATTGCTGTACATCAGAGGCCTATTTATTTTGGAACTCCAAAATGCAACTAATGAATTGGACTTTTTTAAAGCAAGCAAAAATTACTTCCCAGGATTTGATTTTTTTTTTTTTTTTTGAAACTGAGATGAAGTTTCATTTTCCTGTTAAAATACATTAACTCATGCACTGATTCTTCCTTATCTAGTAGAATAATGGGCTGGTTGCATGTTATGTTGCTGTAAGAAAGATAGACTTCTCTATAGGTGTTACTGACACCACAAGGGTAAACATACAGCCACCACCAATAGATACTTAAAATACTGGATATTGTTGACCATACTTTGTGAAAGGGGGAATTGTGTTATGATTTTGCTACAAAGAAATTATTCCTACTATGTGCTGAAAGTTGGATTTCCCTGGTTTATTTTTTTTTTCTAAATTTATTTTCCATGTTTAGGGGAGCAGCTTTCATCTGGCTCAAGTGTTAACCACAAGTAGAAGGGAAATTCCAGGAATTTATTACTCAGATAAGTAAAGAGATGCCAAATGTTTCAAAGTAATTCTAAGATTTAATGGCTGTAAGTATTTGAAGTAAAGGAGGAAACAGAGGTTTCTATGTTTTAAAACTTCATTTTGACATACTGTGAAGTTAAATTAAACTCCATTTCAGAGAATTTATGAGACCTAGTCTCCTCACATGAAGTGCCATCAGCTGAGAAGGATTGCAGTGTAATTTGGGAATGTGTAGGTAGGTACTGGTCAAATATGTCAGTCCTTTTCCAGTAAACTAATACTGGCTATTTCCAGAAGTCTTTGTTTTGTTACTTCCTGTTACGTAGAAAACAGCATAGAATTCACTGAAATATTTGTGTTCAGATTTTAAATTGCCAGGTGTACACTGTCAGTTGTGTATTTTAAGTAGAGGAATTGCTGCTTTTTATAAGCTGGTTATCTACGCTGTGATTTAATGTATTTGGCAAAATCTCACCATATTGAATTTTTTTTCTGTTCTACTGAGTTGAAGAGAAAAAAAATGGGTATTGCAGTGCTTGCTTAAATGAGTATTGTCACAAATACAACTGTCCTGTGCAATCTTCGTGCTTTAGAAAGATGTTCAGATAATGTGTCAGATAATTCAGAAGTACAAAATGCCCTTCTGAGTGGGTGTAAGCTGAGGAAATAGAGAAAAACTTCAGAAATCAATATATGCCTATGAACATCTTCCAAATTTTAGATAAATTGTCACATTCTGTATTTTTCCTTAATAAACAATTATATGAAAAAATGCAAACATTGTTCCTCTCATATTCTTACAGTTTGACTATAATTTAAAACTATTGCCATTAACCTTCTATTCAACATGCTTTGAGATTCATTCTAAGCCAAAAGATTGTTGTTATGCAGAATTCTACAGAACACTGCCCCTGAAGGGCTAAGTGCATAGTTTTTGTTAATCTAATGCCACAATATAATTACTGTGAGTAAAATTAATTGCTTGTAATTTTTAGCTGCAAATCTCTTGACTGAATGCTTGAAAAAGCACCTGATACTGGAATATAATAAATAGGAATTTTTTCTTTCCTGTCTAAAGGTGCGGTGTTTTTGAAAGGCCACCATGGTTAAATGCATTTTGAAACTAGGATTCTCTGATGTTTAAATAATTGAGGGTTATGTAAAAATGATTTCATGTGGTGGCTAACATTTCTCACACTGTTACTTTGGTTATAACAGCATAAAGTATTTGTTTGATATACTGCATTGCAGATAGTTTATGTAACATGCTAAGAATTTGTTCATTTGGAAAAATAACTGGTATTTTTAGCACTGTTCATTACACCTTTGTCTCAATATGGTCTCAAAAATCTGAACGTGTCTTTTCTGTTTGGTAAAGAAACTTGTTCCTGTGCTAAAACGTATTTAGGAATCTTTGCAAGTTGACTTAACCTTTGCAAGTTCAGCTTGTTAAGTCATGTTTGACATGGTTGTATAGGAAGCTCTAAGTTTAGAACCAGACTTTCTAGGGCTTAGGAATTACTAGAAGAGTGTGGAAATGCTGTTCTCTCAGATTTGTACTGGTTTGTCTATCCATACTTTATGGAGTACTTTGGAAATCACCTCTGCCTAGCATTTGTGTTGTCTTTGGGTCTGCTTATAACCTGACTGGTGTTAAACTGATTTGTTAAAAGATTTGTTTGTGATTCACTTTGTTACACCTTTGCTGAAGTCAATTTGAAGGGTCTTTTTTCTGTATTCCAAATTTATAAAAGGATGGCTGATCTATGTTACAAAGACAAAAAAAAAAAAAATTTTGGCAGAAGCATAAATGTGATAAGTCCCACCAAAACTTTCAAATATCTGTATTTGTTCTTTTGGTTTATACAAGACCATAGATGTTTTATTTTGATAGAATTTGAAGATATTGTGGACATTTTTCAGGGCAGAAAGCACAACAGTCTGATGGAGTATAGTAGAATGGGAGAAGTTAGAAAATGGCCCTGATAATAAATTCTGTCAGTGGTATGGTTTTCTTCCTGTGTTCTTGTCACAAAATCCAACTTTATTCTGTGTTTGAGATGAAATGGCCCTTTTTCTTTCTTGTTCTTACTGAGTAATAATCATAAAAATCACTGACAGCAGGTCTTAAAGGTTGAGAATTTTTATTCTTTGTGTTTAGCTTGATGGTAAAAGCCCGGCTCCCACTGCTGCTCCAGTGATGCAAGGAGCAGTCGGAGTGAGAGAAGGAGCTGTGCCGGCACGGCTGCACAATGAGTGCCTTCTGAAGGTGCTGGGGCACAGCAGTCCTTTGTATGGCAGCGTGCACGTGGCCTTCAAACCGAGCACTTTAGTGGGGCACTGGGAAAAGCTCAATCCTGCAGTAATCCTAGCAGTGCTGTGGATACTTTTCAGTGATTCTAGCAGGAGTGCTAAGCTCCAGCTGGGTGAAATTCAGTCCATGTGCAATGCACAGTGTTCAGTTAAATGCAGTATACCCAACAGCATGTCTCAGCAGTGAGTTTCAGCTACTGATAGAAGGTAAATACTGGGGAGTGTTCACAAAAGCAAGTGTGATCTTTTAAAGGCTGATCTCTGCAGGCTGCTTCTGAAGTTAACACGTTAAAGTCCTTCAGAGAGGTTCAGAGTAGCTAAACAAATCTTCAGTTCTGAATGGTTCTCTGAGAAGCCTTTATCTCTTTACTGGCTAGAGAAAGAAATTGAGGCATTAACCTGCAGGGGCTAATGTTGACCCTTATGAATACCTTCTCCAACTGGTACTTCCCCGCCCTTCAGTGTTATATGTTACATACCTGTCCACTCAGTATTGTTTGATCTTGATTAACACATGATACAAAGTTCCCAGGGACTTGTTCAAAATTACAAGAACCTTTTTGTATGAAAACTGCTTTTTGATACAATTGAATGGAATCTTTTTTCTTTTTGCAGCAGGTTTAGGACCCTTGGTGGTAGTGTGAGGAAGGCTTGTAGTTCTTTACAGAAAGCTTTGCCAAGTTAAAACTATGTTCTGTTTACAAATTAAAAAAAAAAAGTATGTACTGATGAAGAAAACAAAAGATTCTACTAGTGCATCTTTTCAGAGTATGAATTTGGTCTCCTTTATCTCTGAAGTGGTTAAAGGTTCCTGGAAAGCAGATTTTGGTGGGTTTTGAATGCATGCAAATGGCCACTGATAAAAGGACCAGGTTCAGGTCTTCCTGTTTGCTACTATGAAGAAAATCCTGAGGCTGTGAGTGGGAATTGTCTGTGTCTCACTGCTTAGAAATGCCAGATGTGGTGTGTAAGAACTATAACCCAGGAGGCTTTTAATCATTTTAATGGAGAGAATTGCTCTTTGATTTTGAACAATAGATTGGTTTGTTTACAGACCTTGAAGTTAGTCTTCATCTGGTGGGAGTGAGATCACTGTCCACAATCCCTTTTGCTGCTTGTGATACTTGACAAGAAGTCTGGAACAGTCTGTCCATTAAATAACTGGACTGTGGAATTCTGTCTCAAAGGTGAAGTGTGAACTGAGAAGTGCAGCATGTTTATCTTCAGAAGACTTGGCTGTGACAAAAATCCATTGCTGTCTGATGAAAAGTTTAAAATGATAAGGGGATGAGGAATATTCTTTGTCTTTATCAAGTCTGTCTTTATTCTTTGTCAATACCTATTGAGTCACAAGGTAGTTTTGCAATTCCAGGGTCACACTGAATGTCTTCTCATAGGAAAAGCTGCAAGATTTTAGTAAATGTTTGCTGTAAAACATCTTGGAAATTCAACTAAAGAGCTCTGGGCTATTTGTAAAACAGTAAATGTGAAACAAGTAGACATATGAAGCATATCCACATCTAGTGAACACTTGCTAGGGATGATTTTAAATAGCTTGATATTAATACTGATGCATGCTTCTAATGCTTTAAAAACATCAGGCATTACTCTGAACTGCTTTTCACATCGGCTTTTTCAAAGTAATTTGTAATACTTTTGATTGCATGCTAGCTTTGCCAAAGTGCTGTTAATTTTTACTATGGTCCAGACTTAGTGCTATGATTTTTCTAGAGTTTAGAAATAGAAATGCTACTTCTGCCCCAAGGTGGGTTTATGCAGACCTTGAATAAATATCCATATGTAAGTGACTGACCTAAGTGGCGCTCGTAACTCCTCCCCTGAGGAAGAGACCTTAAAGATCATCTAGTTTCAACCCCCCTGCCATGGGCAGGGATACTTTCCATTAGGCCAGGCTTCTCTCAGCCATTTTATAAATTAAATTTTTTATGTTTAAATTGAAAAAAAAAAAGCAATGCTGGATGTAGCTAATCACCTGATGTTTATTGCAGTAGCTTTTTAAGTCGTGGACGGGGGAGGGAGTAAATAATGCTGCTGGTAATAAAGTGCTGTCAGGCAATTCATGTTGCTTGAAAAATTAACATCTTTAAGTTCATTTTTGCATTGACATTTCCAGTTAGTAGAGACCCATTAATTTGTGACAGTGTTCTGTTCTATTGCTTTGGGCTATTGAATAGTATACAAATAATACTGGCTAAGAATGGGAGCAGCCAGGCATCCTTTCCAGCCGCACGAACAGTGAAGGTTTGTACAAGCACTTAGTGTCAGCAAAGCACCCCCCGTGCAGAGCAGCTTATTAGTACATGAACAAGGGCACGGTACATCTTACCAGCTGTTCTGTAGTTGATGTGATCCATTGCAGGTGACAATGATAATCAAACGATCCTATTATTTATGTCAGGTGCATTTAATTCCCACTTCTTGACTAAATGCTGTTCCAGATGTGTGTAGCACAAAGTAAGAGTGTCCACGGTTCAGGTACTCATTTCATGACTGTTTTGGACAGCTCCAACTCTCTCCAAGAGAGATCTGTTCCAAAGTGGGACTGCAGGACAGTCAGTTCCATGGGGCCTCACATCCGAGAACCTGTCATTTAAGAGCTGGTCTGAAGTTTATGCATTTCATTTATATCTGTCATCCTGTGGCCATGGAAATTTAGGGTGGAGATCTTCCATTGATTTTCAGCCTTTGGGGTAAGGGATTGCCGAAGATTTAAGTGCTGTATATAAACATCTGCAAATGACAGGAAAGCAATTTTAACCATGTGCTTCTGTGAATTAGACTTAAATTTCTTTTGCCCTGCTGACATGCCAGAGGAACTTAATAATATCATAAAATTCTGCAGCCATGAAAAATATTTAGGGGGAAGTAAAATAAAAAAAATAAAAAGGATCTAAAAATGAGAGCACGTGGGTACTACAGGGCCTGATGAAACCTGACATCCCATTTCAGTGTTGCGGTTCTCCCAAAATGTTCATTGGTGACCACTGTCCTGTCATTATTCCATTGCTCTGATTCCAGACACTTCCAGTTACAAACTGAAGAGACAACTTGTCTGAGCATCATTCTTTCAGTTCTGATCATTCAGGGCAGTCAGCTGTCAAATATCAATTATACTTCACTTGGAAATATCATGTCTTTTGTCATTGCAGTAGTGTAGACAATTGTATCTCTAAATTATTAAAGTAATGCAGTTTACACTGGGATAGTCCTTGCACCTAAGGAAGCACAGCCAACGCATGAAGTGTCCCCTGTTCTAAAAATAGTTAAAGTTATCAGGTATTTTTACTTCTTTAAAATGAAATTGAAAGAAAACCTGTAACTTTACCACTTTATCCTGAAAGTGGCAGCTATGCATTCTTCTTCATATTGGGCCTTAAATACTAATTTTACTTTACTTTGAAGTGAGATCACCTAGAAAATGAAGCCTATTAAACTGCTGCTGTGATATGCTTGCAGTGATTGATGACCTCAAATTAGAATGGCAAGGAAAGGCTGTAACAGCCTCTAGCGTTCATCACAAAATTAAGATGTTCATTTGGCTGGTTAGTGGAAATTATTTTAATGAAACCATTGACAGCTTTTTTCTGAAGATTTGACAATTGATGATGCTTAATGCAAAACAAATTCCTTCTTATTAGTGCTCAAATATTAGTTTTAATAATGCTTCCCTGGTATGACTGAGGGATATCACTGCACACCAAATCTTGTGCACTGTACTGCAATTCATGTTCCAACATAAAAGCTAAAGTGAGACAAATAATTAATTCCCTTATTTAATGATGGTGAACTGAAACAATTCTGTCAAAAAAAAAAATCATCTTCATGTGAACTTTTCAGTATTAAAAAATGAAATACTCTTACAGATGGGGAAGATGTGCAACTGAAATGCACTGACTGTTCTTCATTTTGGTTCACCAGAAGAAGTGGCAGCACCATTCCATTTGATTTAATGCAGAAGACTATGTAAAAAGAATTTCAATTTCTTTAATACAGTAATTCTTCAGCTATTTTTGTTGTTAACTTGCATAAATTACATGCTTTCTACATATGCAGAATTTCCCAAGGGATTTAAAACTGTTCTGGAAATTTGTTAGGGGTCCAAAGTTGGAAAAGGCTGAATAAAATTGGTCTGGTTTAACTATTGGTTCTGCGGTATTTAAAGAAAAGGGCAGAAAGTGCTAGAAAGTGCTTCTGCAAATGTGGTCCTTTAAAATTTACTGCTAGTCTCCGGAAGTTTTGTAGAGCAGTGTTCTATTACGCTTGCATTTAGAAAATTGCAGTGTTCTATTACACTTACATTTAGGAAGTTTTAAACAAACTCCATTTTAATTTGCAACAATTAAGCCTGTTTCTTCTTCCTCCTTTCCCAACGTGTATCTAGGACAGCTGATGGGACCAATGCCAGTAGGAGAAGCCTGGTTGATAAGTTTACCCTGAGTGAACTGCTAGCTCAGCTAAGATGGATTCCAGTCAGGGAGGTTTTACAGAAGACAAGCATGAACCAGCACAGATGGGGGACATGATGTGTCCTGTTCCCTGCAGATCATTGATTTTATGAGCTTCCTAGCTACCCACAGTACTGCTGGTCATAAACATAGGCAGCTTAAGAATCTGTTTGAAATTAAGCTAAAAAAAATGTAGATGGTGCTTTAATGAAATTCCTGTCAGAGGTATTCATGCAATAAATTCATTTAAAATCTTATAAATAACTGTCATTTCAATTAATTTCTTGTGTTGTACATTTAAAGATGTTAATCTTTCTTCTCTAAGGTGATTTTTTCCTTAGGTGATGCTGCCATTTTCACACTTTATCATGGAACATGCTGACTTGGAAGGGAACTGCAAGGATCATCAAGTCCAATACTTGGTCCTGCACAGGGCAACCCCAAGAGTCACACCATGTGCCTGAGACAGTTGTCCAAACACTTCTTGAAGTCTGTAGGTGTGGTGCTGTGACCACTTCCCTGTTTAATGCTTTTTTTTTTTTCCTTAGAATTCTCTTCCTATCTACTTTTTAATAATTTTCTTCTTCCTATGTTTTAATTCAATTCAGATTATCTGTCATTAGCCTTGTTCCATCAGTCTGTGTGTCTGGCTTGTTCTGAATGGCTGAGCAACCCTCCTGCCTGTTTTGCTTTTTTAGTCCCCAGTCTAGCTGATACCCTGACTATTTTTTGTTCTTCCTGGCCCCAGGGTTAATTTGGTCTGTGAGGACATGCTAGAATATTAATACAGGTAGCTGAAAAAGGCTCCTCTACACCAAATACAGGTTCACCAAAAAAGGTAAGAAAGTAAAATCTGGTATGCAGAACACAGGCTCCAGTATTCTGGAAGAATAATGTATCAGTCTGGACAACTCAAACATTAAATTAGTTTTGTCTGGTTTTTCATATTCTCCCCATGGCTTCAGTAGAACTAAGTTTGTGCTACTCAAAAGATTGAGAGCTGGAAGGCCTAGGAAACCCAGTGCTGTTGTGCCTTATTTTTCTCTATAGTTTTCTCTTTGTTTTTAACTTTTTGGTCTGTTTATCTTCTCTTTTTCCATTTTTTGTTTGTTTGTTTGTTGGGTTTTTTTTGTTTTTTGGGGTTTTTTTGGTTTTTGTTTGGTTTTTTCTTTTTTGTTTGTTTGTTTTCAGTTTTTTTCCATTTGGTATAGTTCTTAAAGCATACTTTAATCCCATTATCCTACAAATCCACCATACATTATTTCCTTGCTAACTACAGCAGCTGATAATCGGCACAGACAGCTCTCATGCAGAGTGGTGAGAAAGACAATAAACAGAGTATAAAAAACTGTTTCAGGCATTTTAAAAAATCCTAACTGCAGCAAGAGACTATAAAAATTGTGGTGTACTCAATTAAGGAACATAGGATTTTTGTGTTAATGGAGGCTGTGGGAAAAAGCCCTTCTTAAGCAGTGAGGGGCTTCTTTTGGGCAGAGGTACAGAACTGTCCTCTTTGAGGAGGGAAGGAACCTCTCATGAGTGTTTTTGATTGTAAGTGGGAGATGGGCTGGGTGACGTGACCTGATCTAGGGGGAAAAAAAGGAGGTGCAGGTACAGCAGGGGGCTCATCACCAGGTGTCTGCATATCTTGAAGTAGGATACTGATGTCTCTGAACATGTGTGTTTCAACTCCTGACATTTTTGGTGCTGTACCCCCACCCCCATGCACTGCCTTTTCTCCTGCTAAACAGCATCTCCATTCACTCACTGCTGAGCAAAGGTTGGCTTATCTTGAATAAGGGAAGCAGAATCTGACAGATTGGCACCATCCCACCCCAAACACAGTGCAAATCTGCCTTCTCTTCAGAAATGTGGAAGCTAATGCAAGGTTTGTGTCATTGGAGGGTACAGCCCATGCATTTCATCCCCTGTGAGCCTTGCAGGGGTGTGCAAATTGCTGGATTCTTACTGTGTTGGATGTTGCCACTTTGCAGCGCACTTATGCTATTGTTAAACAAAACCCTTTGCAGAGCTCTGTGACTTGATGAATAGCGGTGTTCCTGTTATTAGAGGATTGTGGAAAGCAACCTGTTTTAACCTTCAGCTTTGTGGCTGACTAGCTCAAACAGAGTGACTGATTTGTTGCAGAAAACTGCAGCAATTAAGCTGTCTGCCACTAAGAAATGCTAACTTAACATTTTAATCCAATTTACAGGCAAGTGAATTGATAGACAAGTCTTTAGTTATGGCTGCTTTCCATCTGCTGCACTTGGAATACCTGCCCTTGTCTCGTGCATAAACCAATGTGGGATATGAGGGAGAAAGAAGACATTAGACCGGTCCTTTTCCAACTCTGTTCCTTTCCTCTCTGATGTTCCTGATGCAGGTCTCTTCTGTGCATCACAAAGGAAGGACTGTAAACTGCAAAACTTCCTCCCCACCCCCAAGAGAACATGTGTTTACCCAGAAAAGTGGGTAAATGTATAATAAAGTCTCTCTGACTCCAAAGGTGTGGTAACACTGGAAGAGCTTTGTTTTTCTCTCTTGAACAGTTTCCTTCAAGGCCTGAACTGAGCCAGAGACAGACACTTCTGTTCTAGAAATTAGAGCTAGATTATTTTGGAAAAATGTCTATTGCCAACAGTGGAAGCCCCAGGAAGTTTTATCTCAGGAGATATAGTTCCAGAAAGAAGCTGATGGTATCAATCAGGAGAGCCAGCAATGCTGGAGCCATTGATGTAGGTTGTATACATGTGAGAAACCAAGCAGAACAGTGTATGTATGAACCCAATAAAAATTGCTTTTCTGGTGCAGGATGTACATCAGTGAACGAGACCAGAGGAATTTTTGGTTTCTAATTCCTCAGTGGGAATTTCCTGTTGGCTCATACATTTTTAGAGTAAGAGTTGTGAGCAGTCTTGGTTTTGATCATGGGGGTTTTTTTCATCAGGAAAAGCACAAAGTTGATGGAATGGAAAGACTTTTTTCTTAAAATCTCAGGTGTGTGTGGGAGGGGATAAAATCACCCCACAGAATGAAAAGCCTCAAGTGACAAAAACTGGTGTGTCTGCACTCCTGTGTATGGAAGGCACGATGTGCCCTTGCAAGATGGGAAGTAGTTGAGGAAGAACTTATTTTATTCCTCTGAAAATATTAGGATTTATTTATACAGATCTGTGACTCCAGAAGGGGTTTAAAGTGCATTTGCTGTGTTCTTAAGAGAAAGAAAGGCAAAATAATTTAATTAATCAAACTTTATTGCTTTATTAAGGTCGCTTTCTGAATACAGTTTTTTGTGTAGCAGAGGGCAGGTGAGAGTTTAAATGGATGCTTCATGATGTAGCTTTCTGTGAAGGAAAGTGCCTTAAACACCTATAAACTCAGTACACATCTGCTTCATTTGTCTCCTAAAAACATAACTTGTACATTTTGGCACTGTGTAAAATAACAATTCTAAGCAAGACAGCCATAGGAAGAACAAAATGTGTCTATTTAAGGACCAGGAAAGCTATCTGATACAGTATCATTAGTTAGAGCTGTCTGGGAAATTTGATTTCTATTTAAAAATACAGAATAAATTCTTGTTTATAGAAATTAATATCTAAACTTGTTAAAAGTGCAAGGTTCACTACAGACTCTTACTAGCAGAAGCATTTAACATTGAAAAGAATTTTCTGAAAACTGTGGAGGGAACTCTGACAGTATCCATGGCAACAAGGTGGCATCATTATTTGACCAAGGCCTTATCTTGTGTGTCTGCTTTGTGAGATTTTTGGAAATGTGAAACACACCCTTTTTGACTAATATATATTTTTTTTTTTTAGTTTTTTTTTTTTTAATATTGAAAATACAAAGACACTAAGTAAACTAATGAAAAAGAAAACAGGCTTTTCCCATTATAGTCTTGATCATCTGCTCTACCTAATGGAGCAGGTCTTTCTTTCCAGACAGCTTAATCATATTCTGAGTTGGAGAATTCTCTGCTCCATCCCTCTGGTCTCAGGAAAGCTTTTTACCTCTTTCTGGGGCAGGCATCTTCCTCTTCCTCGCTGCAGTTTCCCAGCTCTTGCTTCTCCCACCCTGGAGCACCTCCTTTGACCCAAGCCATAGGTCTCCTAGGGAGATGCAAGCTTCCCCTCTGAGGTTACAGTTTTCCAGACAGTGTTTAAAGGAACATGATATTCATCTGGAAAGACATAACTGTGATGGATGCCATCAACTATACCCCTGAAAGATGTGACAACAAGCTACCTTTGTAGTTTAATGTCAGATCATTTATGGTGTGGAAAATTTAAAAACGGCTGTCTGTGAAAGTGGGCATGATGATGCTGGAGGTCTCTGTCCACTGCAGTGCAGAATGTGGCAATAAAAAGGGAAGCTGATTCTTTCCCACATTCCTGAATAAGTGCTCAAACCAACACACAACTGCTGAAGATGCAGAAGGTACCTATTGACATCTGTACTCAGACCTGACCCTTATTTGCAACTGCTGTAAGTGTTGGGCTTGTTAATTAAATGCTTTCCTGTAATAATGGGGACAGAGTGAGTATGTTTCTGTCTGAATTCCCATTCAATTTAAAGATGACTAAGTAATCTGAATTCCTTCCCTGTGCAGTAAATGAAATAGACATATGTGAGGAAAATTATTTCTATCTTCAAGACTATCTCCTGCAAGCAGAAATGGTTTGCATAAGCAGTCCTAGTTCTGGCATTCCCTACTTCAACTTTGCTATGTTAATCTCAACTATATATATACCTATATATATATTTTGACAAACTTCATGCAGATTAAATTTCCTGTGTGAATGCAGCTTCAGACAGGAAATACTTTTTTGAAAATAAACTCTTGGAGACGAAACCTTAAAATCTTCGTCTGATCCGTAAAATTTCATAATTTTGCTTGAGGCCCAGTTTTCACGGGTACAGATTTGTCTGTCCTGTGTTTCTGTGCAGTCTGATGCACATCTGCTCTTGTCCATCATTAAAGAAGGAGTTGTTTTGTCCCTGTGGTGTGCATGGAAGGATGTGCCTTGTATATTCTTGGGGAGCTGGTATTTCTGGACTGTTGCTTTTAAGGTCCAGTTCCTACCCCATAAACTTTTATGCTTCACTCAGATAATCAATCCCTTCACAAAATAGAATTTTATTTGTGATTTAGGGTTGCATGGGTCATAAAATTTATTGGGTCCCTGAGGCACTGCCAGCCCTGATCACAGCCCAGGACCCCCTGTCAGCCCCTGGGGCCATCAGCCCCTGCCCTGTGACGCCACAGCAAGGCTGGTCTCCAGCTCCCCACAGCCTTGCCCAGCCACAGCCATCACTGCTCTCTGACAAAATCTGCTCAGCTTTGAGTTTGCTCCACAGGCTGACACTTCTGTAAAATATTATTGAAAAAAAATTCATGCTTAAATTAGTTTGCACTGGCACAGAATTCTATTGACCTGACATAATTCTTAGGTCTGGCTGCAGGTTTTTAATTTAACCTATTACCACTAAGGGTTTTAAGTTAATACACCTTTCTAATTTCTACTGGAGCACTACAGTAATTCCAAATGTTACACAGTGATTGTTTCATTTTAAATATTAGTTCAATTAATTTCATGATGGATTTTTAGTCTGTGCAGAAAGTACCACAATTAATTATGAACCCACATTCAAGTAAATTTTTTATGCTGGGCCTAGTTTTTAAATTAGTGTTTAAATCATTTACAGATTTTTCTTTCTAAATGATCCAGCATCCAGGTCTGTCCCAAACCAGCTGCTCTGACTTTACATATGGCTGGCACAAGGGCTGTAATGTCAAGGACGTAAAGCTGATCGTGCACAGCACTGTGTAATTCCTGTAGTGACCTAATTGTATGATTAGAAGGAAAACAAAGAATCATTCTCACGTTTTGATTTTTCTGTTCTTCATGTTATGGCCTGGAGCAAGGAAACCATTACTAGTTAGTAGTGCCTGTGTAATAATCACACAAGAGGGAGCAGAGCCTCCCACTTTCTGCAGTCTGTTTTGATGCACTGCTTCTAAGATGGAAGATGTTTCTTGATCATCGTGGCTAAATATGATTAATCACAAAATTGGGTTTTATACGGCACAGAGTCTGCTTGGTAATAAACTAGAAAAATAACATCATACTGGTTTCATTTTCTTTGGGACGAAAGTCTATTTAATCACAACGCGATTCAGCCACATACCTCATTTCTTTTTGTACTGTGATATTTGTAGGAGCAGCACTCTGACCACCTGGTATATTTCTACACTCAAGAAAGAAAAAGGAATGCAAATCTCATTTGAGGGAAATGCAGGTTAGAGGTCAAAACATATTCAGAGAAATTTTCTCTTTCTTTTAGTAGCTCTAAAGCTTCCAATCAACGGCTGCAATTCTGAACCCCATGCTCCCCAAGCAATTTCTTGCCCTCTGCTACAGTCCGAGGTCCTGGGAAATGTCACGATTTTATTTCTATGCCACTCATACAAGTTTTTTATTCTTTTGGGCTACATATGTGTCTCCACACAGTGTTTTTATCCATTGCTGTGTCTGAACTGGACAATCTTCAATGTAACAACCAAGATGCACTATATTAAAATATTTACCTAAAATTTTACTATCTTACTAAGTTTTAGTCCCTCAAATTACTCATATCAGTGGTGTCCGTTTTCTTTTCTCTTCTTGTTTGTTATTAATTTCGTTCCTAAAGTTAATAAAGTATTTTTGAACAGGAATATCATCACACCTTCCTATCTATGGTTACTATTTCTTCCCTGCTTGGAAGTGATCTCAAAAAGGAGGAATCAAATTTCTGATTTTCTATCCAGTATACCAAACACCAGTGCTGATGCTATCATGCTGTGGTATCTGGTATTCTATGTTTGGAGTTTATCAATCTGCAGAATGGCATACATGCAGGTAAGCATAACGTGCAATTACGCCATGTTTCCAACAATGTCTCTTTCCACACCACTCCTCCTCATACATCCCCTCCATTTTTGTGTCTTCCGGAGCCCAATGCTTTTTCTTCATCACATGTGCACAGATGCACCATGTGCTCCTCTAACAGCTGCAGTTTTAGGTCAGGACAGGTTTCTCACAGCAGATTTGGAGCTGCCTACAAGTGGCTGTGACCAGCCCAGGGCTCTTCTTGGCCATCTCCTACAAAGACCCTGCTGCAGCCTCCTGCTGCCAAAACCTTCCCAGTTATGCCCACGCACCACCCTTTCAAACATTAATCATTTTAATCAAAAACCTACACTGCTTCAGCTATTGGATAGGATAGAATTCCCATGGTCTTCAGCTTCATAAGCATAGGGAAGTTTTGTGTTTGAAGTGGCACCATGGAAAGGGAAGATGTCTGCAGATGGGGAAAGCAGAATCTGTGGTGTAAACAGGCACTGGCCCCCACTGTACACAACATCTGTGTATTCCCATCCATGGTCTGAGGGCCCAAAACAGGAAGGTTTTCTTGATCAAAAGTCCTGTGTTCGTTTTTATAGGTATTTATAAATATATTTTATGCCCACGGGCTTTTGTTAAGTGTTTTCCGTGTATTTACCTTGGCTTTATGTGTCTTGTCAAGAAGGACAGGTTGGCGAACAGTGAAGATGTTTCCAGATACTCTATAGATAACCTTAGACATTCCAAGTTGCTAAAACCTATTCTCTTTTACCAGCTCACATTTTTATTAAAACGCTAGGAAAGTGAAAACCAGCTACTTGAAGACACTTCTGAGAAGTGCTTGTGTATGGGCTTTAAAGGCTATATGAAATATTATGGTCTTCTTGGATTTTTCTTTTTTTTTTGAGGGGTCCTATATATATTTAGGGTGCTTTTTTTAATATTGACAGAGAACTGAGAGACGAATGAATGAAAGAGAAACATTTTGCACTATTATTGAAAGAATATGATGAAAGGAATATAAATTCTGTGTTATTGAAAAGGAGATGTACGGAGGATTGACACACAGGCAGTTTATATTCATATATAGTATTAGAAAATCACTAAAATGACAAAAATGTCACTGCTAGGCTTTACCACAGAAATTAAAAACAAGATAGATCAGCTGAATCTCCCAGAAGGAGGCCAAAAGAATAAGAAAAAAAATCCTTGAAGAGAACAATTCATATTGTACTTATTGGAGAACAGATGAAGAGGGGAGTTAATTACTTGGTTGGGTGATCCTGTAAAATCATTCACAGCTCTTCATAGTTCTTCTGTCATCAGCTCTTCTTCCTCCTCTTTTCTCTGTTGGTCCTGTTCCTGCATCCCATGCCCTCACTAACCTACCCTGGCCATCCTGCCCACCTTGCTGTGCCTTCCCTCTGCTCCATCACCTCTTCTTCCTTTCCTTTACTGAGCTACCAGCTGGAGCGGTAGAACTGAGAGAGCTGCTGTAGGAGGACCCTACAGGGGTTGAGAGTGTTTTCACGGAGTGTGAGGTAGCTCTAGATCATATCCTGTGAATTGAACTATATAAGAAAACCTTAAGGTGTTGCTAGCTGAGTAAGTTCAGTGATGTAGCTGCTCGGAGGATGGGAAAAGTGACGTTTTAGAGACGTCTGGGGAAATTGCTGCATCTTGAGCAATGCCTCCTTGGAACACCTTTGCAATGATGTATATTAATATGAGTATTTCCAAAAATATCTGGAAGGCAAAGAATATCTGTGCCCATAAAAAAAAAAAAAAAGTTCTTTTACTATGAATCAGAGGAAATCTGGAGGTCAGAAATGGAAAAACTATTTGCTTAAAGAAGAAAAATTACATTAAATGCAAGAGAAAAAATAAGTGGGTATTTTAAAACACAGTAGGGAATGTACTTTGAGATCAATAGGTAATAACTGGGTACATAACCACTATCGTATATTCAGCCATAAAACACACTCTTTGGAGCAAGCTGTCAGAGTGGCTGTCATGTTACCAATAATTGTTCTTGCATTACTTACTCCTGAGAGGATAAAATAGTCAGAGCTTAGTTCCCCTTAATATTAATTGTCATAAACCTTAAAATAAGAAGTCAGAGTCTGTTTATGGCACCACTTACTATTCAGGTTGAAGATTGAGGTTCAAGCAGTTACAAATGAGAACTGCAAAATCCTTTAGATGTGGGAGGAAAAAAGTGAACAGTGATCAACACAGCCTGGTTTTAAAACAATCAGCCATAAGTGAAACAAAATTAATATATAAGTGAATGGAATAAAATCCAAGTACTAAAAGACGCACTCAGCATTGAAGGGTCAGACCTCAGATCACATTTGCTTGTTCAGAGGAGTTGTCTTGTATAGACTTGACAAATTACCAATTTCATTCTTCTGCAAGTGTTGGATTGGTTTTACAGGACTTTGTGTTTTCACCTAACCTGGTATTAGATACCCCAAGAGAGAATACTTAAGTCATCAATTTCATAGGAGATATCTATAGACATAAACTTTTACAAATAAATATTATTTCAACTACTTTTCTGCAGTCACTTCTGGTGATTCAGAATTATTGTCATCACTATTCCTTCTTCAATTATTTTTCCTTTTTTTTGTGACACTGATCTGTAAGGTTCAGATCTCAGACATGGATAGCTAGATCTCTCTTAAATAGAGAATGATTTTATTGTATAATACAAGAATTGCTACCAAACAAATTTCATTTTTTTATCATTTTGCCTTATTCTCCATTCTCCAAAAGCATTTCCACACCTACATCCTACCACCTACCTTTCATTCCATGCAAACTCATGAATAATGGAATTTTAAAACTAATTTAATTTATTTATATTATGCAATAAAACAATAGTTACTAGGAAAAAAAAGAAATCTTCATAGCTATTGGTTCAAAAATGCACAGAAGTCAGTAGAACTTTTCATACACTCAATATATCAAATGTAGTTATCTTACAGGATATTTTGTTTGTAGCTAATAGAATATTTCTGTCGATACTTTAACCTGCTTCATTTTATAAATTGTTTTATCATTTTATTGATAAGCAGAGGACTGGGGGTTTTTCTAAGGGATCTGAAAGCTGAAAACCTTTCCTCTGTTCAAAGATTCTGACTCTGACAGCAGGAATGGTATGGATAGCCAATATCTGGCTGCCAAAGGCAGCAGGTGCTTTGACTCATTCATGTGTCCTGGCTCAAATCACAAGCCTTTACTCTGCACGTGACACACTGGGAGCTGAACCCAGCCCTAAGTGTAACATGTGCCGAGTTCACTTAGATGCCAATGAAAGATTGCTAATATGAGAGCCTGGAATTTGGCTTTACAAAGTGTGGAATGAGGCTTTCCATCTAAGTGCCTACAACAGTGAGTCATACCAGTGAGGGATGGTGTACCTCACCGTCCTCTTACCAGTTACTCAGATTTGCCTTAGCTTCCTGTCAAGTGTTTGTGTCTGTAGCAGCCTGTGGATTGTGTTTACTGACTGAATATAGGTCACTTTAAGATGAGTTTTGTCACTTTATGAGTTCAATTGACTATACGATTTCTATGTCTAGGAGCATGGGAGACCTTTTGCATCTGGCAGCTTGATGAAATACCTAATAACACCCCAAATGATGCCAGATACCTGTGCTTAAGCAATTAAATTCCGCCTTAGAACTCCACTGATGATAGTATGTTCTCTCACACAGACACTATCCTTACTCTGTGGGTATCCACCTTCAGTTACCCCAATGCACCAGAAGAAGGTACTGAGGAAGGTGGTACGTGAAAAGCCAGTGTATCTGCAGAGAGAGCTGAGGGCTATACTAATTTAGATCTTATTTTTAGAAAAATTCTGATAATATTCGGTATATTCAAACCCAAATGACCAAAAATCAGAGATATTTTGAGAAAATGAAGGCAGGTAATCACTGATTTCAAGACTGTATTTGTGTCAAAATACTGTCCAGGTAGATGCCATTTGCAAGATTATGTAGCTGTAGGAGGAATCAGCATAATGAAATGCTATTATCTCTTTCATTTGTAACAAAGCAAGTCAAATTAATATTTATTGTCTAAAAGTACATTTTAAGCACAAGTTCATGATTGAAAAAACTCAGTAAATTCCACCTTTATTTTTTCTATACTCATGTGTAGGAAAATAACAGAAAGTTGTACACTCATGAAATCTACAGCTGCCTTTTAGTGGGGCTTTTTCTCACCTTGGGTAACTTTACTAACTGAGTAAATTATTTCCTGTGCATTTCATTCCTGTGGTATTTGCAATAAAAATATTTTGTCAGATATGAATAACTAGTTTACAGTGTCTCATCACTGAGAGCAGGATTCCTCTTCCCTAACTTCAGCCAACTATAACACGTAACATCTGAATTATTTTCCCTAAATCACCTTTGTCAGTGGAGAAAAGATCAACACTTAATGGCAGTGCATTTTCATTTTCCTTAACTATAGAAAGAGTTTGTAGCGATTTGTTCAGACAGGGTCTTTGCTGCCAGCAAGGCACATTCCCACCAGGACTAGGATGAGATGTGTTTAAGGAAATCTCATCAAGTTGGAAGAAAATGTGGTCTGTCAACAATTCAGTCAACATACACATGACTTCCTGATGTTGTTCCAGGGCCAAGGTACTTTCCTGTCAAGCCAAAAGGTCATTTATTTTTGTTGTGATATACAGCAGGTGCTCTTGAATTGCCATCAGTTTGTAGATGTAACTTACACGCTCGGTGGTTCTGCATCACTGGATGGTGAAAGAGCTGGGAGTATTTGGGAATATGACTTGGGAATTCATCAGGGAAGAGACTGAGCTTTACTATATTTGTTGACATGGAGGTAAATTAGATTTTCTTTTGCCTCGAGTACAGTTTTCTATAGTGGTAGCTAACCCAAATTAGCTATTTCAAAAGCAGTGTGTGTTTTTGTCTACAAATGGCACATATTAAATATAAGGTAACAGCTATTATGTACTCTGGCAAGTTGTATGCATTAATAATGTGCTTACCATTACCAGACAGCACATGCACTCATTCAGGCCTGCATGAGTGATCTGACTACACTAATAGCTGTTTTATTGTGACAAAAAAAACCTCATGATTTTTAAATTATTTAATATTTTTCAGTAAAATTACTTTTGCAGTTAATGTGCTTCTGATGTTGGCATCCATTATTTCCTGGCAGCACAGAATGAAACCATCGAGGAGGATCCCAGTTCTCCTTTTACTTTCATATATGTCAATATGACATAGCTGAAACAGTGTAAAATGGGAACAACATAAAGAGGCCAGAAGTGTCCCGATCAATATGAACTTGCTTTCTACATCTCTCTTAAGTGGGGTTGTGCCATGAAGAAATTAGTAAATGCAACATAGCCATTCCTTACTTGAAAAAAAAAAAAAAAAAGAAGTCTATATCTCCTTTGTGTAACAAACAGCGTAATTTTAAAGGTTACTTTCAATATTAGAAATCTAATGGGAAAAGTCTCCTCTCTTTTAAGAAAAAAAGAGATTTAGGCAATCTTTTTGTTGGGTGCAGATTTCTCTCTGTATAATCAGCAAAAATTCACACACTACACCTAAGAAATAAAAATGTTACCAGAAAACTTCAATAGATGTGATTCATAATTTTTTTTTCCTGGCTCATTGTTTGACTCAAGCTGACTATGTATTTAAAACAAAATCTTTCAGCAATGTTGAGGGACAAAGCTGAAGGATGCCCATTAACAATACGCTGAGAATATCTCCAGCCACCAAAAGCTTTGCAGCAGTGGCAGATGAGATGTTCTGGGAGATTTTTATGATAAAGATATGCTTTATGTTATATTATGAAAATTGCAGTTCATATGTGACCAAGAGGAACTGATTTTAGTAGTTAAATCTCCAAGATAGCTGTCCTCTAGCCTAATTACTCCCAACATTAACCAGACCTTCCAGGTGTTACCTTTGAAATGTGATATCATCCTTGACTTTTCCACAATGTGCATGAGAAGTTCTGTGCAAGTCATTTCACCTAAACCTTTCATGGGAAACTAAAAACTGTGTGTTTCTCATTTTCTCTGTATTCTAATGTGAGACACTAAGGTCTGATTCTCAGCCATTCTCAGGATTAAGCCAATCACAATTGCAAACGAATTTATGTCACATGTATAATATGTTGCACAAGCTCATGAGCTCTGAAAAATGAGCTTCTAACTATTTCCAAATTGTCATTCAAAACTAGTGAAAACATTGTATCTCATCTTAGTTCCAGAGCCACAAAACTGAGGTTAATATCACCTCCTACTGCTCTGAAGTTTCAAAATGTATTGTATTAGCGCATGGAGCTATCTATACAACAATAAGAAGAAAATAAGTGTAACTACTCATCAATTTGAAAATAGTAACTATTCACTGTTGTGCAAGAAACAAAGGATGGTGACCTTTCAATAACATGCAGTCATATACTTACAGACAAAATTGCTAAAAAGACAATTCTGGCTGTCTTCATTCTGCCACTTTCCTGCTTTTGAATACTCGGCTTTGTGATTCTAATATTGTTCTTTTGAAGTGGGGGTTGAGGTTTTTTTTGTTCTGCAGTTTCAGCTGCAAAGACAATAAGTTCTACTTAGTATGAAGCCTCTGTTTTCCTATGATGACATGCTGGAATTTTATGTCCTCTTAGGACACGGTTTTAGTAGGAAACAAAGGGAGAAGAAGGGGTCCTTACTTTAGCACCCATGCAGGCTGGATCAGCTCCTCTTTCTTGTCCAAACAAGTGGGCAGCTCTTTGGGGGAAGATGGTTCTCACAGACCTCACCTCATGGAAGCTCAAGAACAGTGCTGGTTATGTGGGTTTTGTTTGATTTGTTTCTATTTTCTTTCTTTTCTTAGTTCAAACACATGTACAAACTTGTGAGCATGGAACTTATCGCATTCCCTATTTTAATAATGTGGTTGTGCTATAATTTGTAATGTATAATGTGGTTATTAAAATGAAATTCAGTGCTTTTCTCTCTCAGGTGAATGCTCAAACTATTAGGATGCAACTCAAGCTACCTTTCATTTATGTTGAAGTTCAAATGGACAATTTTGAATTTATTAACCAAATTGTGACTTCAACTCATGTCTCCCAGTGTATGGTTCAGGGCTGTCATATAAATTATGTTCATATCCTCTATCAGTCTTAACAGAAGCGAGAATCCATCGTCATTTTCTCTGCAGACCTTCATCCTGCCTATTCATGCAAAAAAGTCTTTGGAAAGCTTCTAGTGGATAAGACATTACAAAACCAAAGAGGATTTTCTTTGAAAGTGAGCTAGGGGTGAGTTGCCAAGATAAGACAGTTCAGAACAGACTTGCAGCCTCACAGGCACATAGAAGCAGAACACAGATGCCTCTATCCTTTAGCTGTGACACATATTTAAGATGTAGATAAGGTATTAGTTGGGCCTGAGTATTTAAATTCATCTCCAAATGTTCTCTGTCCATCTCTTCTTGTTTATTGTCCTGTAATCTGCCAGGAATTTGCAGGGTTGCAGGTGGGTAAAATTTCCCAGACTTGCCAGTGCTAGATCAAGTTGGCAGGAGACAAACCATGAGACCTTCAATCAACTCTGCTGATCCTGTTGGGTCCACTAATGTAGGTGAGTTGGAGAGTGCACTGTGAATCAGGAGTGTTTGGAGAGTGGACATGGAATCCAGGAGCCAGGGGTGCTTGTCACAGCCTGGAAGCAAAGCCTGCTATCTTTGTGTCAACATAATTCTGGTTGGTTGGTCTCATTTAGTCTAAGTCACTGCAGTTTACAAAGAAAGGTACAGCTGTCTAAGTCCAGCAGTGCAGTAATTTAGGCTACCGACTCTTAAAAGCATTTCTCTTCACTGCTTTACAGTGATCTTTAGCAAACAGCACATATTAGCAAGATAGGTGCATCTTTAACTCTTGCAGGGTAAGTTAGGACTGCTCACAACTGAACAAACACATTATTTTGCATGTGATGCTAATGGTTTTGGCCCATCCTTCATGCATGTCATGTAAAATACTACACTTGCAGGCTGGATTCAGAAGAGTCCGGTGTAGCTCCCTGGAATCAATGTGTATACCACACAAATTATTAACTGAATTTTGCTCAGGAGAATGAGAACTTTCAATCAGAAATATGCAGGACGTACTGGTATCCTAGATACAAAAGGTGCTTAATAATGCCAATCAGAGTTCATATTGAATCCTTCTATATAAAACCCACACAAATAGGAAATAAAAATACTATATTTTCCAGGCCCATTTCTGACAGAAAATAGTGATATAATCGCACTCTGATAGCATGTTCCAGAAAAAACAGCCAAAGGCATAATTTCTTCAAATTAGTGGCATTCAACTTTGTTCCTTGTGGGGAGCTTTAGATTTTTCTCTTAGATAAGTAATTGTACTAAAATTTCAGGTCATTGAGAAACCAATGTTTTTATATGTGTTAGCTGCAGTCCCACACATGAACCCCATCAGTCTTAGTTGTTTGTTAGGTATAATTAATTTTGAAAATGTACCGTGCTGAATAAATCGTATGACGCATTACACACTTTGCAGTTATTTGTATCCATCTTCCATTTACTCCTTTTTTTTTTAAATAGCAACATGTTAATCCATCCTAAGGAAAGAAGAAAAGGTCAAAAAAGCCCCCATGAGTGACTGCAAAATAAAATTACTTTGTTAAAGTACAAGCGAGCCACAAGCTTCTGGCAGTAATCTGAGATATTTGGTAGTGGAGCCTGAAAGGCAGAGGTCCAGGCATTTGGGAATAGCCCAGGGAACAGAGAAGGAGTGAAAAAAGGGAGTCTTGAAGCAAGCTATTACTGATTTTATGCTGAGAGGTTGCCCCTTAGAAGTCAGTATCCTGCTTTTATTAAAGATAGGATGATCTTGCTGAACAGTCCCTGTTTAATTTAAACAACACTATTTTAAGTACTTTTAAGCTTACCACCTTAAAAACCTTTGACAAATTTTTCTCATAACCCAAATGGCATCAAAGGCAGATCCTCACAAAAAATCGAAAGGTGCACAGTTAACATTCCAACTCACATTCAGATCAAATTTGTCTTCAACCAATAGAAATACCTTTCGGGCATTTCTCTCAAATGAGCACCATATGAAAAGCTGTACTTCCATATGATTCTGGGCCAAGAAAAAAATTATTTGCAATCACCCATACTGGTTTGCCAGGTCAGCAAGCTATGAAAAGCATGTGACAGGTCTGTAACGATCCAGTTGCGCTGCCAGTATATGACCAGACCCTGCAGCAAGGGGTGTCAGCAGGGGTAAGGGAAATAAAATCCCTTTATTTGAATTGAAAATCTGAATCTACAGAGAATTGAACCTGACTCTACAAGCACATTGCTCGTAACACTTTTACCTGTCCTTTACAGCTCCCCCCTCCACAATACTGTTGTGTTCCTTCTCCTAAGAAGAGCTTCAGAAACTTTGTGACTCTTAGAGATTATCTAGTTTACAGTCTTCTCACAAAGATGAAATTTAAGCCTCAAGAATGCAGATTTATGTGTATCTTTATAATCCACTGTGCATTCCACTGAAACTGAGATTAAATGCTGTGTGAATAGTTAATCACATGTATAACGTCTTTGTTATGTCAAAATCTTGTTGATTTTCTCAGAATACTCTCTTAAAGAAGCAAGAGGTGGAGATTTAAACAAGGGTTTTAAATGGGCTTGAGAGAGTCTTAGACAATGCTGAGTTTTATTTTGAAATTTTGAATGTTGTAAGATTCCTGTATACACGTCCATACAGCTGGAAATATAAAGAAGTTTTCTTTTAAATCTATCCTGCACATAGAAACTTCAGAGCTTTGCAGATCTTGGATGAGGTCTCTATTCCCTATTTTAAGTAGGGTAAAGTTGATCCTTTCACTATTTGGGTATAAAAGGATTAAAGATGTATCTATTTGTGGCATCTATTTAGCTGGGGACAAGGACTCATAGACATTATAGGAGATACATGTAAGAGAACCTTTCAAATCTCTTATATGTGGCTTACAATATGTCCCAGAGACACACATTGCATGAGGAAGAGAGGCATTTTGAAGAGAAAATCCCAGGCCAGGCATGAAGAAAAATGATATCATTTCTAGATTACATAAATACAGGTTGTCTGACTTGCTGTAAGACTTCACATTCTTCCTTAAAATACCATATCCTCACAGGCAAAGGTCTCTAGCTGGCCTACAAATAAATTGTAAGGTTTGATTTCCAGCCTCTAGGCAGCAATCACTGCAACAGTGGAATTAGCTCCATGCAGTGCTGCTCAAAGCCTGGCTGGTCACCACTGGGCTGGTCAAGACTGGAGCTGGTTTTCCAAATTCCTTTTATCCCAGGTTTTTCAGTGCAGAGCTTCAGGCATAGCCAAGCAGCCAGTGCCTACCCATTGCACTGCTCTCCCCACATCCTCCTGAGCTTCCTGCCATGCTGGTCTCCCTCTGCTTGCACTGGACAAGAATTCCTGCAAATAGCACGGCTTCGCAGTGGTGAATCACTGCTCTGCCAGAACGTTACAGGCTCTTTAATATCTGAGTTTTTTCCTCTTCTGTGAATTTGTCTTCTCACAGTGTGTGATGTGTATTTGCACAAAGTTAACCCCTCTTTGTTTCCTCACAATGCGCAATCTTTATTTGTTATATTTAAACCCTCTTCTGCAGAGGAGATCTGCTGGAAGAGAGAAGAGGGAAGAGAACTGTCAATACCAAAAAATCTTCCTGCACTTGGAAACGGGCTCATTCACAGTAAAAATGTCTGGATGCTAGTAGAAAAATGTGAAGCTTAATTGATTATCGTAGAATTGGTGTGGATAGACCTATACAGGACACCACCACCAGCTAATCAGAATCAGGAAAAAGCAGGATTGAAGGTCAAAGACTGCCCTGGGACATTTAACAGCTGAGGTTTAATAGGATGACTTAGAAACTACATTGACTCCCCTCCACAGTGGCACTTTGCTACAAGTCAAAATGTGGCTCATATTCCAAAGCCTCTACTCTGACATGTTCTGCTATCTGTGCGTTTTTCCATTTGTTTCCTTCTTTTAAAGCTCAAAGTTATTTGGTTTCACTTCCAGGGGAAGAGATGAATGGCTGAAAAAAGCAGGCAAGAAGAACATTGAACTGAAATTATTTTCCTTTATGATAATATTAAGAAACATCCAAAAAGATCAGCTCTAGAAAAGGAACAACTTTCCTCATATAAATGTTGGAATCATTTAATACATTTTCAGGATCATGATGCAGTTTATTCATGTCCCTGCTGAACACAAGAATATCTGCAAAGCGAGCTATACATAAGAACTGACCACAAGGTGTCTAAAATGCATTGGAAAATAATAAAATTATTTAAGTTGCTTCTACTAGTTACAGCTCCTAGCTTCAGCAGTGTTTTTGGGGGTGATTCTATTCTCAGGACAAGCAATTTAAATTATTTGAAGAAGGTTTTATATTTCCACATAAGGATATGAGATTAAAGGCAGATAAAGAAGAATGGGCAGCATCTTCAAAGCATATTCTGGATGCAGGAGTAACAGAGAGGAAAAAAATTGGTTTGGGGAGATTTCTGTTGTCAGTAAAATGCTGCACAGATAATAAAATTGAAAAATTTGACAACTGTGTTGAGACAGTTTCTCTGCTTGCACAGAAGTTTTCTCAAGGAAAATAAAAAAGCATTTGCTCATCTTATTAATCTGAATTAAACTCTTGTGTTTAGAGGGAAATATGCAGTCTCTTCAGCCACTGCTGCTTGAGTCAGTTACTGTCTCTAGAGATTCCTTCTGCCGCATAATCCCACTGCAGCCTTGCTCAGAGATCTTTTCATAAGAGATGCAGCACAGTTATTATTTTCTCCTTTTTGATGACTTCTGGAAAATAAATGAAATATGGCCTTTATAGTTCCTATATGATCCATCCTGTTTTACCCCTACACAAAATCATATCTGATTTCCTTACATTTAAGGGGACTCTTTCTCAGAAGTAGTTACAGATACCTGACCTGAGATCGAATTCTGAACTGGTCTGTTATTGTACCTGGTGTTCCTCACATGAAGCTGAATGCATACATATTAAATAAGTGGATAGATTTTAATAATAAAAAATTATTTTCTCTTTCAGGGAAATGTATGGCATCCTGTTCCTGACATTGCGTAGAAAAATGACAGAAGTTACACAAATCTGAGTTTAAAAGTAGTTTGTTCCTTTGTATTATAAAGAGGCTTTTTTGCAACTGATCCTCAAAACACGACTTCTCTGTAAGGAGCCCATGTTTCCTATTATTTGTTTATTTGTTTGTTTCTGTTGTTCATACCAAGAGCTCTTACACATTTCCAGATACCCCCCACCCAGTATTCTATATCCAGCTATGGCCTGTGCCGCACAATTGACAGGTCTGTCCCTGTCACATCATCTACCCACCAGGAAATTAGGTTTGCATGAGTGTTACCAGCACTAATTCTTAGGACACTACACAAAGTCCTCTATCAGCTCTCCCATCCTCATCCCCCAAAGTACGATCCATTCAACTAATTGCCTCATTTGTCCCTCAACTTTGAAGCTGTCCATCTATCTTTTTTCTTTTGTCACAAATGTTTGGGTCTCAGACTTATACTTCACTGGAATCAGACCCAGACTTCATCATTCAGACAGTGAATTTTGAGGTGTGGTGGGCATCATGCAGAGCAAAAGGTGATTCAACCTTTTTGAGGGCATTTGCAATCTCCAAGCATGTTTGTTGCTTTATTGGTCTCAGTGAGAGTGCACAGTAGTCAAGTACAGTGCTGAATCAGAGCCACAGATAGTGAGTCAACTAAATGAAAATTTAAATGCTTTATAACAAAGTATTTAATTCGCATATTGCCTGAGGGAGGTACGTCTCTGCCAGTCCACTCTTTCTTCTCACTGTTTCCCTGCTGTCCTATTTAAAGTTTGCTACTCTATCAGCTAGAGCAAGGGAAAGTGTCAGGAAAACCTAGCTCAAAGCAGTAGCCATAACCTGTCATCTTTCTCAATAGCTGTTTCTAATATGCTATATAAAATTGTAACCCTAATTCTGGTATTGATTTCTAAGCAAATCCTAGTTTCTCTTTTCCTGTAAAGAAGACTGGTACGGGAGAGACATGACTTTGAAAGATTACGATTAAGAGTATTTCTGAGGTTCAAGAAAAGAAATTATTCTGGATATTTGAATTTTCTTCCCCTGGAAAATATGTGTTTTGAAATTTTAATTTGTCAAAAATACTTTTCACTTAGAACAGAAAATTCACTAATCCAATCCATATTAATAAATCATAACAATTGCTTCAGCTAAAGAGTCAGAAAGACTATGCATCTTCTCAGCTTTTCTCAGAATTTGCATTTCCTTCAAACAACCCCCACTCAGTTGTTCTGTGACTGTAATATTGTGCACGATGCTTCTTTCAGTTCACCTTTAGCTATGACATTTCTGCTTTTCACTTTGCATCCTTGGTTCCTTGAGAAGTGTTGGAGTGGGCAAGGGGACCATGGCAATGCCCAGGGCTGTAGTTCCCATGGCCCTTGTGACGAGCAAACAGCAAAGCAAGAGGTGATTGAGCTGTAAATGAGGGGCTCAATGAGAATTAACAATAGAAGAAGCACCTAATTTAAGACAAAACAATTGGAGAACTGATGTTTGAAAAAGTAAGAGCTGTAGGTATAAACTGGAAAGGAGATTAGACAGAAGGAAGGATAGGAAGTGGTTGAGTTGGCTACTGAGCTGCTGCTTAGAGGTTGGACTCACATAACTTTTTATTCAGCTTCAAATCCAAATATTGATCCAAAGTCAAATGTCCATATCCACCATGTTTATCAATGTGCAAAGACTTTAGACACTATATCAGCAGACTTCCAAGAAAGCCTTAACAGAGGATGACAGATAGCCTGGCTCAATTCTGCTCTCACTTTTGCTCAAGACTGGTCAAGTAACCAGAGAGGAAATGTAATACCTATTTTGATATTATCTTTTCCCATACATAACATAAGTGCATAACATACACTTAAGTACCAGGACAAAATAATCTAAAATATAAAAGCTATAGATACATTAAAAAAGTCCTGGTTGCATTCTAGTTTAATTTTAAATGACCATGTTTTTATTGAATATATATGGGGTACTCAAAAAAAAAAAATCCCAAACCAGTGATATATTACTTTATTTCTTAGTTGCTGTCTTCTCCCCCACAAATTGAAAAAATTATTCTAAAAGAGGTATTTGTCTTGAAATGTCAAATTAAATGTTAAGGATGAATTTATGTCTACAATGCACGAAATATGTTTGGGAATTCAGCTGAAATGCTCTTATAGTGCCATCTGCTGAAAAGCAGCTGAGGCTACAAAGTATTTGGCAATTAATCCTTGCTAGGATATCTGCAAATTCTTGGTCCATCTGGGGTACTCTGCAGTTGTTTATGCCCTACAACATCACAACAGATAGAGCTGGTAGAGCTGGTACAGGGGAAACTGTGAACACTGCATTTGCCCATATTGGTAAGTGTATGGTACCACTGGAAGGTAAGCAGGTACCCAACTGCCTCAAACAAGAGGATGCCAGCACTCTTAGGGTTTAAATTGGTTTATGTACATGCACAGATCAAGGGTTGGATGTCAGTATCAATTTTTTTACCGTCTGTCAGGCTGGCTCTCATAAAGCAGCCTAAATTTAATAAGCTCTAATAAGTTCAAGGAAAAAAAGAGCTGGTATGCATTGGTTAATAAATTTTTTAACTGACTTCAATTCTCATCTAGAAATGCTTGTCAAGCATGTGACTAATTCTTTTCAAATGAAGAAGACAGACTGCATGGATTAAGGTAAACTTTTGTCAGAGCCTGAACTTGGGCCGTGTAATAACAGCCCCCTTGTCTGAACCAAAAGATGATTTTTTTTCTCCTTTAATCAGCAACTGATCTGAGCTTCAAATTGATTCTTAATTAGAGCTGAATATTTTTGTCCTGCTTGCTGTGTAAAGCATACTCATCCTTAATTATTTTTATATCACCTTATAAATTCTTCTGACTTCTCAGTCCACAGTGAATCAAATTTTCAACAGGTTTCACCTAGGATCTGGTCAATAAGCAGAGATTTTTTGGTGTACAGATGTAAGGCATCTTGTCAGTAAAAATCAGATTATTTCTTCCCTCCAACACACTAAAGTGAAGTTTTAAAATGCAGTTTGAAATGCAGGTTATTTGGCATTGCTCTCCTGCTTGAAAATGTTGCAATGGTCATTTCAAGAAGTAACAAAAGGTATTTCAGCAATTAATCAATCACAAGCTGCACCCTGCCAGAGTGGACATTTCATAAATAACCAAGAGGATGCAGTTCTTTTTCATACGTTCTGTCATGAATAATTTAGACTTGTGAAAGCCAAGTCAATCAGTAACTCACTGAAAGAGAAAAAGACTGAATTTCAATTAACTCTGTCAACCAGCATGACTAATTCTACCCACGGTTCAATGGATGTAGGACCGACACAAGTTTGTTCATAAGCACTGAGCCCCGTATCAGTGCCTGTTAGGTGACAATGGTGTTTGTATGATTTACTGCTGCTAAGTGATATTGGTGTGAACTGCCCAAGCTAAGTAAAAATGTGTTTAAGCGTGTGTCTTCCATCTTTGTGTTTTGGGGGTTTAAATTTATATGTGACTGATTCAGAGACCTGAGCTAACATCCCTCAATTCCACCTATGATTACCGTAGTAAGATGTTCTTACTCCTGTGGGTAAATCTTAACAACTGAATTTTAACTCCATTTCTGACCTGTGCTCTGGCAAGCCTCTTTCCCTCTTCTCTCTTCCCTGTTTCTTCAGTTTTGAAGAAATGCAGGTAGATTAGTTTCTGAAGTCTCTGTGAATGCACATTCAAGCTCCTCTTTTTTTTTCCCTTTGACTTTCTGTGTTAAGAGTTCTGGTAAACAGCATAATAATAAACCAGTATTTTTTAAAAAGTATGAAGAAGGTCTGGGTTAAATTATTCTAATTTATCTCATTACAGACTGCTTCAGTAGCTAATAACTTCCATATCGAAAAAAAAATCACAAAACCCCCCAAATCTTGGGGCAAGATATTCAAAATATGGGCATAAGTATCTGAAAGATTTTGTAAATTTTGGCAAATACCTGTGTCTATAGGTGTCTTATTAGTCAGAAATTTTAATTCAATTTTCATAAAATTGTGTTTCAATAACAACATGCAATTTGCTATGCACAGCTCTGTCTTGGATGAAATTCATCTGTTTGCTGGAGATGGTGGGTATTCTAAGAGTTCTAGCTGCTAATTTAAAGTTTTTTAATCAGTCCACTCTGTTTATTAACCATACCCTAAAAGAAGACTGACTTCTATAAAAGAATATTCTTGGAACATTCTAAGGATTATGAATTGTCTTCATGGTTGCAGCCAGCCTGATCCTGTTATCTTTTTCTGCTTGCTAAAATGGATTATTTCCAAAGGACTTTGTGTTGAAAAAAGCCCTAATTTTTGTATTGTTGCTACAATAATAGTAACAAGAGTAATCTTTGCTGCTTATTTTGGCTCACAGAAACAACAGAATCAGAAATACAACCGATGGAGGAAATTGTGAAATCTCCCAGAACACGGCAGTATTTAAAGAACAAAATAAATTACGAATGTAGGTACTTCCCAAGTGTAACTATTGCTTGGTGGCAGAGCCTCACCATTTGTTTTCATTTAAATTCAGTAACTTTCACATAATTTTAGGGCAAGATCTAAAGACCACTAAAATTTGTGGACCAGGTGAACAATACAATGATTAAAGACATCAGTACTCAGCCATGGAAACTTTTATTTTGGCCACCTTCGGTACTGGAAGACCAAATAAGGTCTACTTGGACCCTTCTTTTCTCCATGATGAACAACCCCAACTTCTCAGCCTGTCTTCACAGGAGAGGTGCTCCAGCCCTCTGATCACATTTGTGCTCCTCCTCTGAACTTGCTTTAGCAGGCCTTTTTTTATGCTGGGCACCCCAGAGGTGGATGCAGCACTTCAGGTGGGGTCTCAAAGTGGAGCAGAGGGCCAGAATCTCCTCCCTCACCCTGCTGGCCACACTGCTTTGGATGCAGCCCAGGATACATTGGCTTTCTGGGCTGTAAGCACACATTGCCAGGTCATGGTGTGCTCTTCATCCATCAGCAGCCCCAAGTTCTTCTTGGCAGGGCTGCTCTCAATCCCGTTATTCCCCACTCTGTACTTATACTAGGGCTTGTCCCAACCCAGGTGCAGAACGTTATACTTGGGAACATCTACATGGGTCCCCATATACGTGGGAACCTCACGAGGATCCCATTGGGCCCACTTAGGGCATCATTTGGCATCACTGGGATCCCCAGGCATCACTGGCCTCAAATGTTCTTTAACAGATAACAGCTATGACAACTGTACTTTTACATACTGACACAACCTAATCTGCAAGTAGGTAGCAAAAAAGCCTTTCATATTTAGTTGCATTAGAATTTACTGCTTTATAAATAAATCATTATAGAGGCATTCTTTTAAAACGTGCCACAGAAATACTCTCTCTGCATTTTACAGGCCCTGACATGTTTGCTTCTGTAGGGTATAGGTTTCCTGAATAAACAAGTGATTTCTTTATTATTTTTGGAAGTCTACGCAGTGCTGCTGTGCGTTGCACCAGAGCCAAAGCATTGTTTATGTGCACTCTGCCAGCTGTCTCCAAGTTGTTTAATGTTCTTATGCTCTTTTGCCAGCTCCTGTCCTAAATTACATATTTAAAGCAGTAATGGCTTCAGGGAAATGAAAACTCAGGGTTGAAACCTCCCCTGCCACTTTTCAAAGGGGTTGCTTTAATCCCCACCTTGGAATTTCAGATACTTGCACTCCATCCACCAGTTTTAGAAAAAACACTCAGCACATGTTCAACAAAACATCATCTTCCTCTCAGCATTTTGGACTACAGGTTACTAGAAGTCAGGAAAACAAAGTGCTTGAAAAGAAAAAAATCACTTGGTCATTCCCCAGATTACACTACTCATTATATACTAGAAAAATTAGAACTCCATTACTCTTCCAAATATCACAGCCACTGAGATTTCCTATGGCTATGTAGAAGAATTGCATTTGAAAGTAAGTGGAAGATAGTCCTGCATATCGGGGTTTGTCAGGACATTGCCTGCTGTGCCACAGGCTATGCAGCAGTCCAGACAGAGAATAAAAGCAGAGACAAAATGCATTTGTAATTTCTGCTTGAATGTATGGTATATCCTCCTTTGGATAAAAAATATCCTATTTTGAATAAAACATATTCAGAAAAATACTAGCTAAAGCAAGGACATTGAGTACATGTGTAACTGAACATGTGTAATCTCTATAACCATCCTTGCGAAGCATTGTTGCACCATCCTTTCCATTCTTTGCTCTTACCTCTCTTACCTGTCTTGCTGCAGAGCCTTTACTAATCTTTGCCCTGGGTAAGGTGTAGCAGGAGATACAATCTCTTTTTAAAGCTTAAAGGCAAAAGGAAGAAAGGACAAGCTCTCAGGCATGCAGGCCCTTCCTTGATTATGTGCCCAAAAATCTGTTTCCTCCTGCTAACCACAGAGGTTTGTTTAAAGATATGTTTCTCCAGCTTGTTAGGGGAAAGATGTGAAAGCAGAAGCAGATGAAATGGAGATTTTTTTCAACCTGGTTTAGGGATCATTTGCATTCTTTTTTGTTAATATGGATTATATTTGTTAAAATTCTCAGTCAACAGGGATTTATATCAAGCTGCTAAATAGGAGGCATCTTAGAACCTCAGCCTTCACTCTGGCATTTTTTCTGGGGATATTGCTGGCCTGTAATTCAGCTAAGCTTTGGGAAGTTCATGGCTCCTCATCACACAAAGTGTGACTATACTACATACCCATGATTGGAAAGGCTAAGATGAGCGCTAAGTTTATGGTTTTGCTGTGAATTTTTATAAACCTAAGTCACCCCCCCTACTGACATGTCCCAAGTCCTCTTGTTCCAGTACAATTTAATGGTATTTCGTTGCTAACCAATCACTTAAGCATTCTGCAGAAGCAAGATCTTGATTTCTGTTGCTGAATGTGTATTTAGTGACAACAAAGGCAGAATCCATCCTAAGTTAGAGGACATGTAGGCTCAATTTAGCTGTGCAGTTTTAACAGTAAAATAGAAAGGGGGGTGGGGAGTGGAGGGGAATGTGCTTGCTAAAATAGCACAGATAGGGTCTGTCTGATTCCAGTCCCAAAACAGGGAATATGTATTTGCACAATGAATTTCAAGGTAAAACACATTTAGCAAAATCAGTGCTTCCCAACCTTCATGGGCATTTGAGGCAAATTCTGCATTTTCACTGTGCTTTCCTCTGTATTGGCCTGAAGAGATGGCAGCTGACATAAAGGGAAAGGTCATTATTAAATGCCCATGAGATTGAATTGGAATGATGGGTCTATATAGCAAGCTTTAACAACTTGTTGCCAAACATTTGTTTTAATGAAATTAATAGAAAAAACTCTAAAGTATGTTTCTAAAGCTTTTGAAAATGGTGAATTTTCAGTTTGTTCTTCAGAATTCTATTTCAGTGTGTTGTCCAGATCCTCATACATTTTTAAAATAGCAATACTTAGCACTGCCATAACAGCTTATATGTTCCTGGCTGCATGCAAACAATTACTGATGTGCTATATCTATATTGGCACAAATTAAGCCCACATGTAGCTTTGTCAAGCACATACAATTTCTCCATCATTTAATCTCAGTTGTAAATGACAACTTTGGAATTCTCTGCCTCTCTAAATCTGCATTTCTCATTGAATCTAAATGGATCTCCAGTATAAAAATAACTTCACCAGCCTTGAATATTGCTTTCAATTACTTTGAGTTTGCTGCTGCTCACATGGCATTTATGCTGGTCTTTCATGCTGTTTGCATTAGGAAACCTTCTCTCTAAAACAACCTCCTGCATTCACAATTATTAAGTCAATCCGAGGCTGAATTTTTAAAGCTTTTTCTCTGACTTTTTAAAAATGTACAACTGATGGCTACAGCTCACCCATTGTTCTTTTAAACAAGACTTCATCTGGAGTCACAGAGGTTAGAACTGGTTTTGAACAAAAGTAGTGGGTTTGTTTCACAGAATGCAAACTGAAATTCAGTGCAGAATTAGAGTGACAATAATAACATCTTATTACAAATAGACCATGCATTTTGTAGGTGCCTAGTAAGAAAGGGTCAGGCTGTGAAAGGATCATTTCAGACAGCTGCTGCTCCCCGTGGGTAACAAAACCAGATTCACTGATATTGCCCACAATGCTGTCACAGCGGCCCTGTCCAGAGACCAGGAACCAAGGACCAGGGACCAGGGAACAGCGATGAATATTCTTTTTTATTTCTGCCTGTAGCAGCAGCCTTAGGGCTGTCTCTGGACAAACTGCAAGGAAACCAATGTTGATTGCGGCAGAGTACACAAGGAAAAGGGTGTCTCACCATCATGGGCTACATGTTACATCCAGCTGCTGGGCAAGGAGCCTCTATCTAGCCCCTCTGGGCTAACAAAATGTTATTGACAGTTAACAGCCATGATTACAGGGGCAGAGTGCTGCTTAACAGCTCCTCACGGTAAATTGATGCTGCAGCAGATGAGGTTCAGACCTGCAATGAGTTCAGCCTGCTCACAGGACAGTATAAATGTGCAGACTCTAGTTTTCCCTGTGGCCTGCATTTCAGGCCATTAGGGACAGCCCGAGCATCTTTCTTGGGCAAAAAAATAAGTGCATTTTAATAGGAATTTTAAATTCACAATTCAGATCTTAACAGGTAGTGGAGGAAGATAAGATCAAGATCAGACAAACTCAGAAGATGATGTTAGTTCAAATGAGAATAGGCAGCTCTACTGAGGAATATAGGCATGCTGGAAAGGATAGTGAAGACCTGTCTAGATATCTGTCTATTATCTGATAAAGGCCTGTAAAGTTCATTTAGAGCTGACCAGCTCTGCAGAATAAGAGCCTCTGTACAATATGGGAATTAACAGTAAGTGGCTTGCCCATATACTCAACATATTGCAATGGCTATCTGCAAAGAAAATGGGTATTTTACTTCAAAAGCAGGGAAATATTTCAAAATCATATTGAAATTAGGAAAGAACAAGGTCCTTGCACTCACTGGAAGGCATTACAGAAAACAAAGGTGAAGCTGGAGTGAAACACAGAGACTTTAAACAGTTCTCCAAGGTTTCTTTGTTTTATTCTTTTACTCACTCATGCCTCATTTGTGTACAGATTTCCTTCTTGTTAGAGGTGTACATGTCCATGGTGGTCCATGATGGTTAAGGCAAACAAAGACACTTCTATTTTAGAGTAGAAAAATAATAAATAAAACTCTACTGTTACTGAAAGACAGTGCAAAAGAAACCTTTGAGCTCTGTTCACTTTCCAGTTTTGGTTTGTCGGGGTAAGGATTTCTCAGTTGCTCCTGAAAGGCATGCCTTGGATTATCGATGGGGAGAGATAAGTGTAGACCCATGTACTAACCATGTTCCACTTCAGGTATTTTCCAACAGCATCAGTGGGTCCAAGACCTGCCCCTGGCCCTCCTTCATTTCAGAGAAATTCTGTGTGAAGATGGGAAGGCATAACCCAACCTAAAAAATTTCCTTTTACTCTAAACTGAAAACAAAAATAAATAAATGTGCTATGAGGAGAATGCTTCTCAAGGCGCCATTCTCATAATAATTTATAAACAACTGTCCAATTTAAGCCAAGTGTGCTATGCGTCTACTAAAATTATTTAAAAGAGAGCCTTGCTGTTGTAATTAAACAAGCATGAGATGGAAAGTAACAAACACAAAAATAGCCATGGTTGCCCAAGATTACTTGTAAGTACAATAATAAAAGAGTTAAATTTAATAAATAAAGTAGAAGAGTGTGGTGACAGTCAGGCAAGAATATAAAACTCACAGAAAATAATGTACTGCACTAAAGAGTAACAAAAAAACCTTGTCTGAAGGGCAGAAAATAATGATGAATTATATACTGAAGGAGAAAATAAAATATTGGTGAGCAAGAGACTTCAAATGCTCAAGGCTGCATGAACAGTGTGATTATTCACAGTGATTACTGAATGTCCCTATGAATCTTCTCAATGCCAGCAGCATTTCATTTCTTCCTAAGACCAGCAGAGCATTGTGCAGGAAGTGAAATCAGCCAAGTATTTAGCTAGACTAAAGGGAAGCAAGGTTCTGTACCACTTTCAGACACTTTCCCCCAAAGACTTGCATCATACACGTAATTAAGCTGAACAGGATTTGTCTCCAGTACTGCCTTTAAGAAATAATAGGAAGTAATTTTAGGAGACTCTCAAAGATGTCTTTCCCACAAGATCAGAATTTCTTTTTATTTTGAGCATAATTTTCTTATAGACTCTTTCATGAAGTGCAATATCTCTTCCTGCTAAATGTGACTTTTTCACAAAAGAAAACAAGAGCACTCCTTATTCCTGAATACAATGTAATTCTTTCCTTCCTCTTAGCAAGCAGTACTAAAAAATAGGGAATTTTTTAAACACAGATTACTTTCGTGTCACCTGTGGATCAGCAGGCCAAATTTTTAATGACTAATATATTCTTAGATACTGAGTAAAAGCAAACTTGATAAGGTCTCATAGAGTTTTCCATTCATGCTATGTTGTTGTAAATATTATTACATAGTCTTATACTGATAGCAGAGTTCCAACTTGCCCAATCAAAATCTTTAAAATTACCTGGGCTAGAGATATTTATACTTCAAAATGTGTTCAAGGTGCTTTGTTTTCTTTTTGTAGCTCTCCCTTTAACAAGTGTAGGTCAGAATTTTTAGTTCAGAGAGTTAACATCAGAGGAGAGATAAACAAGTTATTCTCATATTGTCTCACCTTTCCACCTTGAATTTTGTGAGTGTTGTTACTGACACACTATTTAATTGCTATTGTGGGGAAAGATTTACTTAGATTAAATGTAAAATGTTGTAACATTCTGGATATGACTAGACAATGTCCTTTTACCTCATGCGAGAATTTGTTTTCCCATGTTTAAAGCCCTCAGTTCCTTAATTTCACCAATTCTTGTCTGAATAGATGAATTAGGACCAGGATCCATTCAGCTTTCAAGTTGGAAGCGTGAAAAAAATTCTGAATTTTCTTGGCTTCCAGACTCATAATAGCCTTTTTTTTTTTTTTTTTGCCTTTGTGTGTGTGTGTGATTAATAGTAACACTGTGTTTTGGCTTAACAAAAGCGAATACCTGTCCAGATACCCTTTTAAATATTAGACAGAAGACAGTTTATGAAAAAGCTTGCTGAACATGTAGAGGCTGTGGTTCTGCAGAGACTGATGCCACTGATTGTCTGGAATTAGATGTGTCAGATCTGTATTTCACTGTCAGTTGAAATGAACCCAGAATTAAATGGAGCTCAGTCCTCTCACCTTCATCCTGACATCACCTCAAACAGCTTTGGAATTTACTTGCACTTCAAATAGAGAGAAAAAATACTTCTGATGTTACAGCTCTGTTTTCTATCGTGGGCCACACTGTGCTAAGGAGTCACACAAAGGCCGAGTTTGTAACCAGTGCTTCAGAGGGAAAAACAGGAATCAAGGGGAAATTTCACTCTATTTTTCAAAATATGTAAGACAAGTACTGAGCTGGAAAAAAAAAAATCCCTTCATAAAGCTGGGGGGAAAATGAGGACCACATTAGAGGTCACTGTATCTCAGCATTCACAAAACACATCTGGTCTGCAATACGCAGGCTGTAGTGTAAACCCTCTTACCCTTGAGAAAATAGTAATAAATGCAAGTATTGCTTTTGAAAAGTCTTGCATTTTCTGTGATGTCAGCAAAGGTCTGACACTGGGAACTTTGCAGGCTCATTTTCAAAGGTGAGAGAAATAATGTCACTTTGGCTCAAGACTTCTATATTGACATCTATTCTATTTTTGCTGGGGCATTTTAGGTCCAATCCTATATCCAGTATTTACCTACAGCTCAGGCTGTGGGCTCATCTGAGTAATTCACTTTTTCTGCCCATATGATTACTGCTAGTGATTTAAGCAAAACTAGTAGATCATGAAAATAATTTCTACAATACATACAATAGTTCTAATATCTACTTTTCTTGAGCTCTATACTCCCTGTTAAGGGCTGATTCTGGAAAAAAAAATCTTTTCTCATTTCCTGGATATATAGACTCTCCTTTTTTTCTTTGTTTCTTTACTTGGATTTTATAGATATAGGTACCTGTTAGGTTAGGCATGATATGAATTGCAAAATATTTCGGAGTTCTCACTGGGAAAAAAACCAGAAAACTATTAATTTCCATAAAGTGTTTTTTAACGCTTTTAAGTTTAAAAACTCTACAGAGTAAAAGAAGGAAAAATTGTTCATTTATATCAAGTAAAATTCTGACTGACTACAGATGTCAATCAATTGTAGTAAAAAAAATTGACTCTGAGAGAGGAGTCCTTCAAAGCAGCTCTGGCTGAGGACAAAGCAAGTCTCAAATTTGCACATGAAGTATTTGGAGCCTCACACAACAAACTTCATTAAATTATTTTATTCTCTGTATTGTAATTTTCCCCTGATTTATATGCAGGTTACATTCTTATTCTTGTTTTATCGCTCAGCTGGCTTCAGCCCAGCTTGATATTTTGCTGCCCTTATCATCTTTTGTCTGCAACTTCTGCTTGACTGTAGTGCTTTTCTTCTTCCTCTGTCTTTCTTGTACCATCCTATCCTGTTTCCATTGTAGGGCATTTATTATTGCCCTTTCTCTTTGGAGCAATCACTGCTGAATACATATTTGATGTTTTTTCAACCTCACATTGTCTTTTTACTGAGAGATGGCTGTCTCTTCTGTCACTTGCCATTGTCAGACAGATCCTTAGCAACACAAATCTGCAGAACTCCACTGCCTTCACTGGAATAACTCTACTTTGTATCAGCAGAGGATCTGGCTTAAAATCCAAAGGTGCTGTAACACATGAAGAGCAGCATCATTAATCTCTCTTCTCTTGTATTTAAAGAGAAGAACGCATTACCTTCTTGTGGTACTATAGTATTTTTTAATAAGGTTTATACACTTCTAAAATGTAAAATGGATTTTAGGATTTTTTTTTGGTTCTGCTCATTCGGTGGTCACATTTATTTTGGGGAAGATCCGTAGAGCCTTTGATAGGAGATGGTGTGATACCGGTACTGAAATAGTCCTTATGGCTGTGACATCAACAGATTGAAAGATCTGTCAGATCACAGGAATAGAGCTCAGGAGACAGACAGGGTTCTGCTGCTCTGTACCTTGTTACTGTTTAAATTATTGTAGGAATATAAAACTCAGTGTAGAACCAGCAGCAAAGGCTCATTGCAAGTGAGGTGAATGTACTTTCAAACCTTGTTGAAGGGGTGACATTTGAGATTATTCCTGTAATACAGACCACAGTTTCAATGACTGCAACTAGCACTTCCTAACTTATCTTTTGGGTGGAAAAGCAATTATCAAACAGCATTACTGTTGTTTCCAACACAAATGCCCCTTTAGTGAACATGATAACTCTCTCCAAAGCACAGAGAGATCTGTGTAGCTTTGTACCATGGCATTACTGGACTAAGGTTCTCATTTGCCATTATTCAGCAGATAAAAGCATTAATTCGATTTTAAAAAAAAGTCTGTGAAAAACTGTCCAACCTTTCCAAATTAAAAGAGAGGGGACATAAAATGTTAGATGAGTTCTGAACTAGAGTGCCAGAGAAAGGAGAAGGAAAAATTGCAGTTTTCTGCTGATTAAGTAGGAGCATGGTGCACTGTGACAGCAGTCTCTCCCACATCATCCCTGTTGGAGGGCACCTGTGCCTGGCCTTCTCCAAGATGATGTGAAGCTTTGCCATCTCTCATTTCAGTGCCCCAAGAGGGGACCAGGGCTATGCTCCTTTCTGGGCCTTGACCCAGCAATACTCTGACTGATTAAATTAGCTGCAGGTAAGCTCTTAGCCACTGTTGTTGGAAGTGACTCCACCCCAGGGTGCTCCTCTGTGTGCCACTGCTTGTGTTTCTAGAGGACTGGACAGCACAGCGACAATTGCCCTGGTGAGTCTGGTAACATTCCCATGGAAACCACAGAGGATTCCCTCACTCTTCATTATGCCATCATGTTTTAAATAATCCATATTTATAATTTTTTTCTGATGAGGGAATATTATATAATTCCAAATTAATACTTCTCTGCAAATCTGATTTTTTTCCCCCTTCTCCCCTGCAGCCAAGAAAACACCATTAAATAACACAGGACCCATACTATTTCACACAAAACTGACAGAAGAGGTATTATTTCTCCCCTTCTCTCTATTTTGAGTGTCTTGTTCTGTCACCTGTGCAAAACTCTGTTTGCCTGTGCTCTTTCATCAGCCCAGCATAACTGCAAAGGCCACCTCAAAAGTTCTGTGATACCATAATCCAAGTTACAATTGCATACAAGGTCCTTATTTTTAGCTTTTGCTTGGGCTACTAAGACGGCTACTCTTGGTAGTAGTAACGAGATTAGTGTGACACGCTTATGACAGTAGAAGAAACTTAATTTTCCGAAAAGTAGGCTAGTTGTTACATTTGTACTGAATAGCATTTTTACATGGAAACATCTAAGATCCTAGTAACAAATTTAATACTCTTGTAAATTAGGTGAACTGCTAGCAATCACGTGTTTTCTGTTGCTCTCACTAAATTCTGCTGGGAGTGATTTCCTAATACAAGGTTGAAATTGTCTTCATCTTAACAACCTCAATTTTTTTTAACATTTATTGCACTACTTTTAATAATGGGTTGATACCTTGTGCTGTTGGTAGAGCACTGCTCTTGGAAAGTATGTGAGGCACACTTCTTATGCCACTGATCAGAAAATGGATGAGATAATCAGGTCAGCAGTATCACCATACATAACAGTAAAAAAGTGGGTGAATGCTGTGAAATGGATATGATTTATTCTGAATGGGCTGTGGACAAAGACAGACTTTCAGTTCCATCTGGCATTCTCTGTGGTTACCATAAGGGTTTAAAAACCCTTTTTTTACTGAAGTCAAACAACTATAGGCTTTTGCCCAAACTAAAATCCATCATGACAGGTCTGTGGATGTATGTTTGGGCATATATTATGCATTACATAATCTTACACCAATGAAACTCCTTTCATGCTAAAGTGCTTTAATAACTGCTAGCCATAATTGGTTTTGGCCTATCTGGGTGGTATTTGCTGTGAGTGAGCTCTTCCCAGATTTTGCAGCTGTACTCCTCTGGTGCCAGATTGGAGACTGGCTGGGTAGTAATCAGAGAAGTGCTTTGTCAGCTAAAGGACAGTAGCCAGATAAACTTGAGAAATGCGAAGTCTTACCTGCCATCACCTCATGTTATGCAGGCACTGTCAGGTCTGATGCTTGCTTTTTCACCTCGGAAGCAAAAGTATTGCACTGTCTTTCAGTCCTGTATAGGCAAATCTGCCTGTATCTTGGTCGGTCCTTCCTTCCTTCCTTCCTTCCTTCCTTCCTTCCATCCTTCCTTCCTTCCTTGCCAAATCAAAGGAATACCTAAGGGTGTGCTTCACAGACTCCTGGTCTCCCGGAGCAACATAAATATTCAGTGCGTTCTCTGCTGTTCTGTTTAGCTGGGAGGACAATGACAAATTAACCTACCCTAACATTTTCTGTATCTCTGAGGAAAAGCAGCAAAATTTACTGTGTCAGAGTCCATGAAAAAAGAAGCTAAAATTTGGGACTTTATCCTTTTGGGGAGAAGCTGAGAGCCCATACACTCCAGGATAATGCTGGGAAAAGATGTCTATACTCAGAAACTTCCCTAACATGCAAGAAAGGTGTGAGGTGAGTGTCTATCCATCTTCTGTTACCCACACCTTGGGGATGGCACAGTGACCCTTCTCCCACTCCTTAACAGTGCTGTGGTTTTTGCATCCCAACTCAACCACTATCCCATCACCAGGTGGCTGCCTGACCTCAAGATGGCTGACACAAAAGCAAAATACTCTGGAAATCAAGAAACAGTCTGGGCTTTATCATACACAATGATATGCCAGTGTCCATAAAAAAAGATCTTTTTGCAATTTTCCCTCCAAATTAGTGGAGAACCACAACAATCTATATGGAATATGGATCTATATGCATTTGATAAAGTCAATCACATTTAGTTGAAATTTGTTTTAAGATAATAGTCTTCAATATTGGCCCATATAGGCTCAATCACCTAGAAATACACCTGCTAATGTAGATGAAGCTTTTGAAATTAATGAAACTTTTGAAAAAAAAGGTGTTATAAGCATGTGTATATGTTTGCATGTAGAAGGACATTCAAATAAAACATGAGGTTTCAATCAGGAGAGTCAGTTTTCATAAATACAAAGGGATTTAGATATTTGTCTATGCCATGTTAAAAGGTTTCAGAAGCAGGGTTTTTTCCTAACAGCTCTGTCAATGTGTTTTAAACCGTAGGAATATGGGGTGCATTCTTGTCCTCAGGTGGTTTGCTCTTGACTTCAAAGAAGATGGAACATTCTTCACAGACTTGGGAAGGACGGGGAATCTCTAAAGTCAAAAAATGTGCCTTATAGCCCAAATGTTTTCTTAAAACTACACTTTCTAGTATCACTATTTATCAACTTATATTTAAAACCATGAAGTGAAAAGATAGCTATTGGCTGTTTTCCATATCCTTCAAGATTTGACAGGTTATTTTCCATACTTTTTTAAATGGTATTTTCTGAATTTTTCTTTTTCTTCTTCATTTCAGCACTGTGTGAAGAAGATACTTTCTTTCCTTTTCATGGCTGCACTTCAAATATTGATCCTGTAGTTACTGTTTATCCTAGCTACCTGTATCTGGTACTTTATTCTCCCCTTCACTGTCTGAAATCCCAGTACCTTGTCAATGCTAAGAATCAAAAAGCTGTGCAGAACATCAGCTGACATTAATTAACCTTGATTGCAGGAAAATTGCTTTTTTATGCTGGTGAATCATAATGCCTCAGTTTTCACCAATGATCAAAATTACATCCTAAAAAGGATGTGATAAATCAGGGACAAAAATCTTTGCACTTTTCACTTAAAATTACATTGGGGAATAGGGAATTCTTCAAAGTGAAACCTTATATAGAAATTCGAAGTATTAACTGACAAAATATTTGGAAATATCCATCAGTTTTGATTGCATTACATGCACAGTCATGCCTGATCTGCTGGGCTTCCTAATCCTTTTTCTAATTACAGATATTTGCATCATGCTTTGTGGTTTTTTTTGTTTTAATAAAATGATGTCTTGTTTAATTTAAAACCACAAGTACAGGACAATTGTACTATTTTATTTACAAAATACTGCACACTTAGAAAATCAGCTATCCAGTTTCTCTTGGCAAATATTAAATAGATTCTGGTTGAAATTAGACATTACATACGATTACAGTGAAAATCACCATGGGAACATTTAATTATTTAAGTCTGTGAGAGGCTAGAGGGGAAGGGGCTTAGCCATTAAAGTTTAACAACGTATTACTAAATTTAAACACTTTAAAATTCTCTTTTATTATGTTATAGTATAAAGGTCAAGCATGACTTTAAAATAAATGGTAAATTTAATCTGTTATAACTCTATGGACCTGCAGGAGAAAAAGAAGAAATGCGGTGTAGCAAAGACAAGAGAAAGAAAATTGTACCAAATTGAAGAAAAGCAAAATACTTCTAATATATAAAAACTACTGGAGCATATTTTATAAGAGTTCCACCGGTGGATTAAATTTTTATTATCCTCTTTAACTTGCTAGACTCCTTTTCTGGCAACATGCTGAAAATCTCTAACATCTAAAGATATGAAATACAATTTAATATTTATACATTCAGTATATAGTATGTATATATAGAGTCTATATATATATATATAGCCATATATAGTCTGTTAAATTATTGTATGCAACATGTGATAATATTTCAAGCTGTTATGATGATACCAAAAGTAAATACATTATTTCTGCCACATACCTTCCGACAGATGTACCTATCACAGATGTATCTATCACACATATGGAGACACTTTCTTCTCCAAAAGGTAAAAAAAAAGCCCCATAGATATAGTGAAGTTACAGGAATGTAAATGTCAGTCTGACACATTAGATACTTTATTTATAAAACAGAATTTGGGCCTGTTTCTTTTTTACTTTGCAGCTTGAATACTCATTTTTATGTGTTTGAAGTGGCTGCAAAATATTAAAATTAAGAGCATTATTTCCAGTTCCTCACGTTGGTCTGAAGGGTGTGCATGTAGATAAGAGACAGGCTGTGTTACTAGACAGTGATGAAGCTGGCACACCTGTGAACAGCTGCCTTCTAGCATGTATTGTTTCCTAATGCTATCAAGAATCTTTAAACAGGTTCAGCATTACATTTCCTGGGTCTCAAAAAATACCTTTTCTTTACTGCATATTTTATATAAGCATGGTTGGAAGCATTCAGAAAAATGTCTTTACAGTATTTGTGTTCTGAATGGATGGCAACAGATTATATCTGAAAACCAGTTGCTGACTACAGTTCACACTTGCATGACTCAAAGTTGTCTAGCTGTCCTCCTATCTGTCTAGCTATCAAGAATTTTTTCATGGCAAAGATATGTAACTGACATTTCATTATATAAAATATTTATATAGTCTTGTTAAAAACATTACAGTGAAAACTCTAAGGTCTCCAAAACATGCCAGATATTTCTTTCTGAGTAATTTGTCTGTCTGCTTAATACCTCAGTGCAACCTATTCTGGCTCTTCAATACAATTACTGTTAGTTAAACATAAATACTGTTAGGGATTTTCATCTGCAGAGAATGCAGTCTGTGCAGACTGTTGCGTAACCACAGAATCCCTGAATCACAGAGGAGTTTGGGCTGGAAGGGTCATTTACTACAACCATCCCTGCAAGAAGCAGGGACATCTTCAACTGGATCAGGTTGCTCAGAGCCCCATCCAGCCTGACCTGGAACATTTCCAGGAACAGGGCATCTGCCACCGACACCTCTGGGCAATCTGTAACACTGTTTCACCACCCTCATTGTGAAAAATGTCTTCATTCAACCGAGTCTAAATCAAACCTTTGTTCATTTGTAAAAGACCCTACTAAATTTTTTTTTCTCTATCTTTCCTAGAAGTCCCCATTAAGTATTGAAAGGCCACAATAGTCTCTCCCTGGACCCTCCTCTTCTCCAGGAAGCACAGCCTCAACTCTCTCAGTTTTTCATCACAGGAGAGATGCTCCATCCCTCTGATAATTTTCATGGTCCTCCTCTGGACTCACTTCAACAGGTCCATATTTTTCCTATGCTGAAGACTCCAGAGCAGTATTCCACAGGAGGTCCCGCCAGACTAGAACCATCTGCCTTGACATGCTAGCCAAACTTTCGATGCAACCCAGGACATGATTGACTTCCTGGCCTGTGAGAGAACGCTGCTGGCTCACACTGAGCTTTTCCTTTGCCAGCACCCCCAAGTCCTTCTCAGCAGGACTGCTCTCAGTCCATTCATCCCCCAGTCTGTGTAGATGTTGGATGTTGCCCCAACCCAGGTGCAGCACCTTGCACTTGGCCTTGTTGAACCTCATGAGGTTCCCATGGGGCCACTTCTTGAGCTTGTCCAGGTCCCTCTGGATGACATCCTGTCCTTCAGTGTGTCAGCTGCACCACTCAGCTTGGTGTCACCTGCAAATGTGCTGAGGGTGCAATTGATTCCACTATGTCATTGTCTAAGACATTAAACAGTCCCGGTCCCAGTATGGACCCCTGAGGGACTGGTGTATTCTAAATCCTCAAAAAACACTGAATTTAAGACTCCCAAACTGTGCATCTTCTGTAAGATGGCAAAGAGCCTGATTCTGAGTGGGAACTTTGGGTATCAGAATAACACAAAGACAAAGCTGCACAAAGTGCAGTTTTACTTTTTTTTTTTTTTTATGTCATTGGTTGGTTGTTTTGGTTAGTTTCTTATTGAATTTTTCATATAATTACCTTTTCCCCCCCATTTCTCTGAAATAACTACTTTTAAATTAGACTTTTACCCCATTTATTTTGATATTCATCACCAAAATACTCACCCATTATACCATGCACATAGGAACATGTTCCTCCCATAAGTTAATTGGTGGTTTCTCTGATCTTGTATTATGTTCTTCTAAATGCTTTATAACGTAAACCGACCTTGGTCTTGACCACCTATAATTCATCTGTCCCCTGCACCAGCAATGATTCACAGTCTCAGGAAACAGGATTCTGCCTACATAAGGAAAAAAAAAGTACTCTTTTTTTTTCTCATGAAAGAATAGTGTTAGTGTAAAATGTATATTCTGTAGAGAGATAAGTTTTGAGCCCAGGAAAGGCTGTTTCATGGATTAAAAAAAAAAAAAATTGGGCTCTATTATCTAATAGTGTTAAATGATTGGAGTGCTCATCTGCTGCCTGTTAGACCCATCAGTTTTCCCGAGTGTCCAGCTGTGCATATAAATGGTCTTTAATGTTGTTATTGATGAGACTGTGGGCAGACGAGTACTGCTAAACAAAAGGAGAGCCTTGAATGCCGTGCTGGTGTTCAGACTTTCTTTGCAGAGAGCAGCAGGATTTAATGTGATTAGAGAGTTGTGGCTGGCATTGAGCCTGAACAGAAAACCAGAGGCATTTTCTCTGCCTGAGCAAATGCTGGTTCAGAGGTCAGAAACCATTAGCACCTGGGGCTAGAAAATAGATACAAGACCTGGGCTGCAGAATCAGATAAAGGCAGAGCAAAGCAACACAGCTGCTTTGGACTACTGCTTCTGCACTGCCCAGGCAGAGCTCATTAGTGACCAGCTGAAGAATTGTGCCTGTCTACCAAATGCAGAGCAGAGTTCCTGAGAAATATTTAAATCCGAATTGTGCTATTTTTCTTTGTCTGACACAGCGCAGCTCAGGCTATGCACATCCATCTCACGTGTTCCCTTCTGCTGCTGGGAGGGAGGTTCTTGCAGGCCCTACAGAAGAAGGAGCAGCTGCAATTTTACTTCCTCGTGTCAAATATTTGCAGTGGCTAGGGACAAACATCTCAGGCTATCTGACTGGCTCACCCACACGTGTTTGGGAGGGAAAAAAACCTCACTCACCACTTACTCTGGACCAAACAAGCTGCCATGACCAGCAGGACCACGGAGCATTTGTCACCCTGGGGCAGTCAGGATCCTGAGGTCCTACAGGCTGTGTTATCTCACAGGACTCCTTGATTTCTTGTCTGTTCCTTCTAGCTCCTGACTGGGATTAATTCCATATATTCTTATGAACTTCTGCTAAAATATGTTTATGCTGTTGAAACTGTTGCTGTGCTGTTGGCCAGGCTGTTTTTGCTCATGGTGTTCAGACACACCTGCTGGCTGTAGTGACAGGGAGCTGTGTTCATAGGTCTCTATGGGGTTTTGTACTTTTTGTGAGCTTTCAGAGGCATTTGCAAGTCAAGAGTGGGAGACAAGATCTGACCCAAGGTACAGCAATGCCATGTGAATGTGACTGGGAGGAAAGGATGGCATCTATCCAAGACCCTAATGTTGATTATTTTCGAGGACTGGCCGTGAAGAAACAAACCATATCTGATGTGGGCAATTTTTCAGTATGCCATGAAACTAGTTTACATTTCTGTATTTCTCATCACAAATAAATATGTGTCTCAGTAACCCTTCTGGATGTCCCAACACTGAAAGAAAGTTTGGTCCAGGATTCTGGCACAAGTGGTTACTGCAGACAAAGATATTAATGAGGACAGCAGCACCAGCTTGTGGTATTTATGAATTCTGAGCCCTATATTGAAAAAGTGTGAACTAAGAGCCTCTTTTTCCACTTCCTCTCTCTTCTATTTATATGGACCCACATGTGCGTATTTCAGTCACGGGCAAGTTATGAGCAACTGCACTGGGAAAGATTGTCATGCATCTGCCTCTTCTAAGGTACTTACCCATTCTGAACATGTGGGATCTTCTGTACTTTAGGGAATTAACATTTTTTTCCCCCTACAGAAAAGGGAAGATTTAAAACCAGCGGGGGAAACAGCTAGCACAAAGATCCTTTCCACAGGAGATGGAAGAGCCTGGAACAAACTGCCCAGAAACAACTGAGCAATAGTGAGAAGAGCTCTTTGGCAACCAGTGTTTGCAAAAGCAAATTGAAATTAAAAAGCTTTTCAACTTATGTAATTTTAAGTCGAAATTGTCTGTGCAACTTGTGACGAGAAGTACTTCTGCAGTGCTCACAGAATTGGATCTAATAATTTTTAGTATGATTAGATAAAAAAAGATACTGTACATTTTTTATTTTCCAAAGTCCTACTGATAAGTAGGACTGAGATTCTTAATCAATAACTGCAACCAGTTCAGACTGTGCATTTCTCTCAGGGAGTCATTGTTGCCCTGTGATAAGTTTTGCATAATATTAACAGGCATAAACTTACTTCCTGAGTGTTTGCTAGTCTCTCTGCAGGCCTCATTTCTCTTAGTCCTGTTCAGTTTTATTTGACCTTCAGTGAAAAATAAGTCCATCTTGCATTTTTATATATCCTGTGTCTTTGAAAAACCCATTCCTTTTGGCTCCAATATCTTGTAATAATTTTCAGCTTCATATCATATATTTCTTTAAATTGGCCTTAAAATTAATTCTAAACTTGTTTTTGGCAGTAATAATTTTGGAACGTTTTAGTGAAACTGAATTTTCTCACCATTTAAACTAAGAATATCAGAAATTCTGCCAGTGTTGAATTAAATATTGAGGAAAGAGCTGATTTTAGACAAACAAGTGCTATTTTGAGTCTCTGAATTTTGCAAACAATTGCCCCAGATGTCTAAATATGAGCTGTCATTTGTGAGAGCAATGAAAGCAAATTATCTTTCGTTTCCTCGCATCATTGTCATTTCTGGTGAGAAGCTGGAGAGTTTCATAATTCATTGTGGGTCTAAAGGCTATAATTGACTTTTTTTTTTTTTTTTTTCCCCACAGTATGGCCAGACTAATGTGTTTGGATCTGCTCCTGAAGATAGCAGCTGCTTCATAAATCAGACAGGTTTGTAGTCTGCATTGCAAGTCGATCCTTAAGACATAACCTGTTGCAGCAGAAGCTATTCCAGCTGTTTTTTGGTACCAGTGACAACAATGCTAACACACCAACTCCCTGATTATAGAAGAGATGCTTCTGTGTGCAAATCAGACTCTGTGAATGTGACATTTTCTGAGTTCCTGTTTTTAGGGAAGCCAAACTTGTAATACACAATTAATATGTGAACCCCAGAAATTTGTGCTTCATGGGATTTGCTTCTTTTTGTTTCATCCCTAAATGTATGCATAGGTACAGGAGACTGTTAATTCTATCAAATCAGCTGCCACACAATTTTGAAACCTTAGTTCAAAATGTGAAAGAGTTTCCTTATCACAGAGAATGAGACTCAAATGAAATTCAACAGTGAAAACACTACATCCTCAAACATTATGCGTATCTTGCAATGTATTTTCATTTTTTTGAGCTTTTTTTCCCAAGGGAGACAATAGACAATTTCTAAGTAGCCTGCTTTTTGAAAACATCTCAGACTAGGCAAAATCCAAGACATAAAATCACTGTTCATTTTTAGAATGTAAGCTGAATTGGAAGCTGTGCTGACAAAGAACTGAAGACTAATAAGCTTAGGAATGTATCTCATCCGCTACATTCTTATAATCATACTAATGGGAATGATGGGGAATTTTCAAATAAAGTTTGATGAAATATTTCCAGTGATCACAGACTTCAGGGTTGGTTTTTTTTTCAAATATCCTAGTACTGTACCTGACATGTCTTCTCTGATTCAGAACAAGGAATATCTAATGGTATATGATTATAATTGATGCATAGTGGCAATGTTTTTAGCAGGAATAGGTTCTTATTGCTGATGGATTCAAAAATTAACCACATCGGGTAGTAAGATCTTGCAAAGATTTTAGTTCTTACACTAGAAGACCTTTCTAAACTCTGGAGTATCATATTCAGTTGTTACAAGTTTTCAGTTTTACCAAAAGGAAATGCAGTAAAGTGGCCTAAAGCAAGGAAGAAGAGCTGTGACTGGGGAAGAGAAAGGCAAAGCAGGCTAATCCTCAGAGTTGAGTAATACACGGTATGTGGTTGAGAGAGGTCTCAGAATGCTGCAAGCATTTTTCCGCAGAGAAAAACCTCACCTGTAGGGAGGTATGACAGTGTAATTATATTGCAAGGGAGCATCAGTAGGAGCTTGGCACACGGAATGTTTCTGGAGGATATTAGGTCTTCAGGGATTCTTCAAGTCAAACAGAATGTGTCTGTCAATGCTTTAGGTGGAACCATGCAGCTGCAGCTCTGGAGATTTTGGGATTACCTTTTCAGATCAAGGTATCCACTTCCTATCAAATGTGATTTTATTAACGAGTAGTGCTGTGGTACTGTGAAGGAGATAGCAAAAATCTACATAACTAGGTATCATTACAATATTAAGGATGACAATGACATGACTGCTAATTTTAATCAGTAGTGAACTTTATCAATTGATGACCTTCAGACCAACAGCAATATTCTTATTTGAATTTGGATTTTGAGGCACAGAATAAATTACTTCTCTGAGGGAGTAACTGTGCAGCAGCCCTTCACAAAACCAGCTCTCTCAGCTGTTTCATGTACTTCAGATTTCTCTAAGCCTCTTGAATTTGCTGTGGGCTAAGGCATCAGCCTATGAAAATGTACATTAACGTGCCATCCAACGGTAACCTGTTTGTTGGTCCGAGCCATAATTTCACAGCAGAGAACTGACGACTGAGGCAGTGAACAAAGTCCAAATTTTGTGACTTTAACAGTACAACATCCCTCTTGCCTGCTATGTAGCATTGAATTTCAAATGCCTGTGTCTGCCTTTTTCAAAATACTCAGCCCTTGTAGTTCCAGATGTGTGCTGGATTGAATCAAACATGCCCTACTCCTGCCCATATTGAGGAGATCTTTATTTTATTATTTTTATTCAGAGAACAGATTTCAGTATCAAGGGTTTGAAGTATTTCTATAAACAGAATGGGAAACTACAACTTTGTCATAAGATGCATTACAAGGAAGGGTTTGCATTTACATTTAGTTCTTGTGCTGTCTCCAATGCTGACTACTGGCTGTGGTCTTTGGGGATCCACCCCACACAAATATCATTTTTATTGGGAAAAAAACTATGTGTGTTACAAAAATTTCTACATGTCTTAACAACAGAACATTTATCTTGGAAGAACCTTTTGCAAGCATGCTCCAGCAGATGAATCCATTTCACCTCTGCCTCTCCCCAGACTCCAGTCCCAGCCTCAGTTCCTCCAGCCTCATGGCAGATTGCTTCTCTGAAAGAGCAGTGCCATGCACAAGCCGCCCGTGGGGTTAATCACCAGGGCACAGCTCAATAATTTCACTGACACACAAAAAGCCTGGTGGATCCCTGTGCTATGGCTGTTAAATACTGACTTTCTGTAGAAAAGTTTTACTCCCACTGCTCTCATCTAGAATTCCCTCTCTTCCTCTGTTTAATTATGTAAGATGATGCTTGTTTCTTCTGGAGATGTTATATGTCATTGAAAAACTTGTCAGAGAATGCAGCTTTTACAGTTAATTAATTAAAGAAGAACAAGAGACAGGAGAAGCATCTTTTAACTATAAGCAGCTTCAGCTCTCACAGTACGTGAGCACACTCTGTTGGAGTGTTCTGATAATGACTGTGCAGAGAAAATAATTTTGTTTGAAAGACTTGAAACTTCTGTTCACAAAAAGAATAAAGCAGTCTTCATACCAGTCTAATACACAAATTAAATATATTCTAAGCTATAAGCTTCTGAATCCAAACCCCGAAAACATTAAATGCAGAGATTTTATGTTGATTACTTGCAGCAAATACATAAAAAAGGAACATTTTCAACTCTAGTCAAAAGTCATGCTATCATAAATTTAAAATGTAAAAAAAATGAGCAAGGAGAATGGATGAGTTGTTTCACTTCATATTCTCTGTTAGATTCTATATAATGACAAAAGTTTGCACAATGGATGCTCAAAACTGATATAAAAGATGGTTTGCTGTAACAAACATTTCCTTTCTCTGGACTGCCGAGACCTGTGGAAATATACATGTTACAGAGACAGATCAGTGATCTAATTCATCCTATTACCTTCTGTACCTCCCCCTGCTAGAGGGATTGGGTATATTCAGATACAAAAAGCCAGACTATGAAATTGTCCTGATAAATTTATAAGTGGACCCAGTGAGATGATGCCCAGCTATCTGGTTTTACACAATTCATAGAATCATAAAAAGGTTTGGGTTGGAAGGGGCCTTAAAGATCATCTGGTTCTGAACCCCATGCCTTGGGTAGGGCTGTCACTCACTAGACCAGGTGGGTGCATTCCTTTGAATGCATTTCAAGACTAATTCTGGGGAACCATTCAGGCATCAAAGAATTAACCCCTCTTAGACAGAAAACACTGCACATGGAAATGTTCTGCTGAATAAGGTTAGTGTTCATCATGAGCTTACACACGGGGTCTTGAGACAGGGGAATGACAGAATGGTACTCCATTTTAATGCAATACATGTAGTTTGAATGTGCTTGGCACACTCTAATTTCAGTGCCTTTGATGATCACTGTGATTACTTGTATCACGTGTAATCCAGTTTAGAAAAGATAACATACATTTTTCTTAAGAACTTTCACCCCAGTAATGAAGTTAGAAAAAGGTAATGAGTATAGATCCCTAGTTTTTATTTCTCATCAAATATTTAAATTAGGGCTACTTAATTAATTTAAGGTCAAATCCAATTTGTCTCCTCAAATTTGAAAGCTGTATTGCATATGATATACAATTGTTACAGCCAGGACTGTAACCTACATAACCCAGCATAGCCTTGCTGCAATACAGCCGGGCTCATTTGGATCACTGCCATGATAATTCAAAAATATTTTCTGTATTAGTGGTTAGCTTATATATTTTTGTGGATCTGGAGTGAGAGAATCACATCCTGGCTGTGTGGGACAGACAGGACCTGCGTATCACCAAGCTACTTCCTGGTCCTACTACATCTGGTAAGAATAAATGTTTACTGGCAGTTCATTTCAAACTTTGTTTATTCTCTCCTGTTCTATTTGAACTCTTAAACAATATTTGATTCCATGCACTTGGCTAGTCTACTCCCTATCAAAAAGGAAGGGTTTCACCGGCTTCAAGTTCCCTGCCCTTGTCCAGCCCTCAGAGGATAAACAGTTAATGGAGTACACAAAGACAAAGCGCGCTGTGAGATTTGACCCGTAATGAGGGATGGCGTGAGACCCAGCGAGTGCATGCTTGTGCTCAGGTCAGGGCGCTAGGGAGGAACCAGGCCCCCTTCAGGCATCCAAACCTCTTTGTTTTCCAGGAAAGGCAAAAACCTCAACTCAGACTCCTGAGGGGAAGTACAGAAACCAAATTCAAAAGGCCATTTTTAATCTTTTAATGCTGTAGATACTGAGGTCAACAAGCTTCTCAGCAGAGATGGTACATAGCAGGGGAACTCTCCCTTTTCTCCCCAAGGTTTAGACATGACTGCCTTTACAGAAGACAGCTTGTAGCTTCAAAACTGTTTAAAAGAATAAAAAGATGAGGCAGAACACAGTGCAAGATGTGATGGCTGGTTATAATGTTATACACCTCTAGGCTGGAAAAAAATTGAAGATAAACCATAGGAACCAGCACTTGGTAACATTTATTTTGGTTTAGTCTAGAGGTTCTTACTCCTTTTCTATCAGACGTTTAATGGGATCATTACTATGGTCTCCACTGCACATTTAAGAGCGTAAGGCTTCTTATATGTTTGACACTAGTACTAAATGTAATTTAAAACCAGCTTATCCTCTGTCACATATGAAGCCCCAACCCTTTTACAATCCTCTCCCTCAGACAGACAGCCTAAAGCTGTGTCTGTGAATTATAACTGTGCTTTGACAAAGACTAGCTATCCCTTTTCTACAAACAGGGATTTTTACAAGTGGGAAATTAGTCTTGCGTTCAGTTCTCCCTGCTTTTTCTGAGGTTGAGACTTGTTACACGGAGGGGCTGGTCAAGTTTTGTCATAGATTCCCTCCATTTTAAAATGTTTGCAGAGTCTGACTCCCTGTGATTTTGAGTGAATCAGAAAGATGACATATGCTGTTCTCAATTCTATATTCCTTAATCTACAAATCCAGCAGTTTTTCCCTAAAATAAACAGTTTTAGGGAGACAACACAGACTACTCTGCAGACCTCTGGTGACTGATGTTCTCTATTCTCCACAAGAAGTTTGCATAGTTCTTCATTGTTGTGGTCTTTTTGATGGCATATCCTGAGCCTTTGTTACAGCACCTGAAGGTCATGGCTTTGTTTCATCCACCACAGGTGAAGGAAACCATATTTTCATCAATTTCAAAGTATGTCTGATCACTAAATCCAAAGCTGATAAATGTTCCCCTTCCTCATCTCATTAGTAATGGAAGACAAGACTATGATCCAAATCAGTCTCATATCTGGGCACTTTGAAGCTAAGAGGTGAAATTGTCACTCGGAATTACCTCTCATTTATGAACATTTTTGGAGTTTTCTGTATTCATCCATTCAATATTTCAAGATTGAAAATCGTGTTTTTATTGAAACACAATAAGAAAAAGCCTACTAATGTTATATTTTTCAGAAATTATACAGCTTCATATATACATAGTAATTTCTTATTTGCATATTGGCTTATATTGTTATATATCTCCATGAAAAGACACTAAATCAGTAAAACAATTAGAGACCCTTATAGAGTTTAAAAAGGTTTCATTTCTCTTCAGTGGCAAGATTCTCACTGTAAAAGACTTTAAGCTTTGTAAAAATTATTGAATGTTGATGTAAAATAAAATTTATTTAAGACATTGGCTTGTTCTGGTGATCTGGAGTAAGATGATATAAGGCCATCAAACAAAGAAAATATGATACAGAAAAGGATGGTTGAAAGCTGACACAACAGTGTGCTAAAAAAAGGTCTAATATTCAACTGTAGCATAATCCAGAATTTCAGTATTTTGTGGATGAGAGATTGAAGCCATAGGGATATATGCAGAGAGCAAACAGTAATATAGATCTTGAGTAATAGAATAAACGGGATAGTTTTGGGAGGCATTTTAAAAGTCAGAGTAAAACTGGGCTGCAGAGGAGGCTGAGTACGCCTGAGTATTAATGAAACTGATAGAAATAGAAAAAAACAGCTGGGATCCAGAAAAGCTAATACGAGAAAATACGTGTAGCAGTCAATAATGCTGAAAATCTTGAATTCTGTGGGACTAGTGTTTAAAGGTATATTGTTAATCTGGAAGGTACACAGATTTGTTGATGGTACTTTTTCATGCTGTCACCTTTCAGGATTTCTCAAAATATGTTTAAATGGAAATTAATTTTTTTATAATTATTTGTAGAAAACTGTTTTTAAAACAGTTGCTTACGGCAACATATATCTAATAGTAAACATATGATTCTGTTAATATTTAGAGTAATTTTATGTGGTTCTGGTTTAAATTTACTATGCCAGGAGAAGCAGTTGTAAGGAAGAATGAAGGTGTGGACTGCTGATAGATTTCTCTATGAAGTTTTAACATCTTCCTTCTGACTTCTCATATTTGCAAGTCTGTCTTCAAAGATTTCTTTCAAGAGTACTTAGTCAGTTTTCCTTATTCTTCTTTGAAAACCAAGGCCCTTTGTATAAACCTTCTAAAAAGCATCTAGAAGGTGAACCATAAAATTATGGTTCATGCACAAAAATCTTGGTCCTTATAATTATTTCCTTAATGAAACTGTTTCCATACCTTACTATGGCAAAATGTCATCACTCAGATTTTATCCACAGACTAGGATTCTGCATCTGCAAATAACACAAAATTGAATGAATTTTAATATAAGAAAAGATGCTACTGGAATGAAAACAAGGCTGCTATCATTGCCCAAAGCTTTATTGCACATTTACAGGCTATGAGAGCACATGTACTCAATCAGTAAAGTTGTGGAATTGCCACTTCATGGGGAACATCTATCCCCAGATACAATCACCAGGATGTGCAAACAGAATAAACCTCAGAAGATCAAACATTTCAATTCCGAAAGATACTGCCTATAGATAATAAAGGTTTAGGGATTCATGCTTGCCTTTATTAACATTTGAAAAATTATGTTGATACTCAACATGAAGATATTTCCTGAAATCGAATGGTATCAAATCAGTGGAAGATAGAGATTATCATCGGAATACCATTACCATTTAATACTAATTTTCTATTAATAGATACACTGGAAGATGAATCCACAATGGTGATTTTGACCCAGCTTTGCAACACCTACTTCTGGTAGAGCAGTTACAGATGAACACAGAAACATCTCCCCCAACCTTTGTTGCTGCACATCTCTTGCATGCATTGATGCCAAGTCACACATAATTCAGCCATCACAGGCCAATTTACTGTTCTTATAGTCCATATTTTACTCTTTTCTCAGGAGAGCTGATCACAGGAGTCACAAAAGTATTTTTGTTCAAGGAGATACCTTAGCCAGCCAAATAAAACATGGAAAGGCATCCTTAATCTCTAGAACGAGGAAGACACTGACTTTCTCTTAAGATTCTCAGTCCCTCTTAGCAATGTATCCTGACCCAGATAGGTGCCAGATTGGGCCAGATCAGTGTCTTCCAAAAAAAAAAAAAAAAGGACATGCCCGGTCTCATCTTCTGGTTTGTGACAACTTTAATGCACCTAGAGAGAACTTTAATGCACCTAGAGAACTTTAATGCACCTAGAGAAAATGCTGATAATAGAGTTCTCTTTAGCTGAAAATGATACTCTTCATCGCTGTTGTGGAAGTTGTACTAAAGCTGTATCAGCCTGGATTCAGAGTCACTTGTATTCCTTTTGTTTTGAAAAGCATGAACCAGAAATGTCCTAGTTAGAATTACAGCTTGATTGTGATCTATGAAAGGGGATTGAATCCCTTTTCTAAATATTTCAAATGTTACCTGTGACGCCTGGATGTAGGACTAAGCAATACAGGAGATCCCATCTGTTCCTTTTTACAGGCATTTCAGAAGTTTCACACAAGCTCTCAAGCCACGTAGTGCAGCTGAGGAGAGCTCTGCAAGGGCCCTAAGTGCATCAGCAGCTTCTGCAGCCTCTTCCCACTTCCAACACATTGGCTCTGGCACAGGGTGACTATAACCTCAGGTGCAGCTGCTGGGGAAGATCTGTGTGAGAAAGAGCCAGGAAAAACCTCACTGGGGCCATCCCTGGACTCCTGAGCTGTGTTTGGGCTCCCTGCTGGCCTATGGAGCTTGCCTGAGCTGTGTTGCATGGATTCCTGTGCCCAGCCTTGTGCCACGCTGACCTGTGACTGACCTTCCTGGTTTTGCCTTGGATCTCTCTCATCGCCTTGGACTTGTCTGGCAGTCCAGGCCACTGGATGTTCCTGGTTGCAATTCCCTGACCTACTCTGCTCCATTGCTTGAGCATCATGGGGAACAACCCTTGTCCAAGGGTCTTTGTCCTATTTCCTTGTCCCTTGGCTCCAGGCTCACCTTTCCTTGCAGAGCATCCTCTCAACTGAAGCTCTCTGGCAAGCTCCATGGAGAATTGAGGACTGCTTCTTCACCACAGAGAAATAAAATTGTTTAAAAGCTGTCATCATTCACCAACAAATATTACTCAGTTGTATTTTAGAAGTGTTAAATTCTAAGTTAATAACAATATAGACATGCTTCAATAATTTGATTATTCAATACAAATTTAGTTACTCTCAACTATTAAACCAGGAGAAAGACAAATAAAATTTGGTTTTCATTTGGACTAGTTTAAAGGCACTTTAACCTCTATGATATTATCATAGCTCAAATGTTTCTGTTACAAAAGAGAATCTGTGTGGAAATATGCAAATGCTAATCAGTTCTAACATGAAGAGTGATAATTAAATCTGATCTCCACTTTCTTTTTATATTCTTCTCAAGACATAAAAAGAGCACAGGCAGAGTGTGGTCTTGATATGCTTTAGTGAAGTGTCATAGAATGTGCTAATTACCTTGCAAATTCAGTTTCCTGAGTTGTTCTTGTAATGTAAAATCTTTATTTGAATATTGCCTTGACTTGTTCTGTGATGCCTTTTGTTTTCATTAACCTAAAATGATCCTGCAACTTAAATTTTACTGCTTTTTTTTTTTTTTAATATGAACATCCAGATTTCCATATTGTATATTTTAAAGAAGTACAAGTAAAGCTACATTCTAGCAATTTTGAGACTTGGATGTTTATCCAAAAGATCAAAAATAACATGTAAAGCAGGAACCCAAGCCTCAACAGTAAAATTTTATTCTGTATATTAGGAATTGACATAACCTTTAATAATAGGTAGTGAATTTGTGGTGGTTTTACTTGGCCCAGTTTTTGCTAGTGGGTAAGGAGGGGCACAAAGATGGTTCCTGTGTGCCCTGTGTGAAAACTTTGGAAGTTTTTCACCCTGTCCAGCAGAGCCACTCTCTGATGGCTCTGAAGATGATGGACATGCTGCTGGCCAAACCTGGGCCAAGTAGAGATGTTAGTTACGCCTCTGTGAAAACATATTTAAGAAGAAATCAAAACAATGGGTGCACGCACTTCTTTGTAGCCAGAGGAGGAGGAGGAGNATGGCTAAGTAGAGGATTCTTCTCCCTGGTGGACTGACCCTGACCAAAGGGAAACCCCCATACCCTGCCCCACCCCGGAGCTGTTGGTTGAGTGAAAGAGGGAGGGGGGTGAGCTGAGAAATGGTGTTTTAAGAGGGAAGGGGGGGGTGAGTGAAGAAATGGTGCCTTAAGAGCTTATTTTTACCTCTCATTTATCCTCTGACTCTGTTAGGTTAATGAATCACTTTGCAACTTAAGTTTCTCACCTGTTTGCTCATGTTTTTCATGCGTCCCCTCCCCACCACTACCTCCTCTCAACTCATGAGTCCAGTGTGTTTGTGTTTGAGTCCTCTCCTCTGCATAAATGCAGCAGGAGAGAGCATAGAGAGCAGACGTCGTAAGTCCCTGGCATTTGGCCATGGTCAAACCACGACAGAATTACTTCCATATGCATTCTGCTGACAAATGCTTCTCAGATTGAATCAGTCTTCTCAGGTTGAAGCAAGTGTTATTTTTAAAAATTAAACAACTTATTATTCAGTGTGTAAAACAAAAGCAATCAATAGATATCTGTCTGCTGGATTATTATATTTATTTTCAGACAAACAAAAAGATATTTTACTTTTCCTGTATGAGAGTTGGAGGTTTCTTCAGCACAAAAAAAATCTCAGAATGACTGACTCAGTAGTAATAGGAAAGAATCAAGATAATTTAGCCACAAGCTTGCTGAATCTGGCAACTACATTGGTAAATGTCCAAATCTCCACAGTTAGTACTGACAGAATTGCATTAATTTCAGTTGTGAAGCACCACAGGACTTCCTTTAGGTTTGTGTTCTTGGTTTTCTACATCAGTCAATAAGATGACTCTGTATCACACAGCTCCATAAATGTCAGCCTTTTGAAAGAGCTCTAAAGTATTTTGAGACTTAAATGTACGTCCAGAGTGCACCACAAGGCTGACAGCTCAGTATTGAAGTAAAGATGACATCTGATTGTCCGTCTTTAGTACCTCTTGCATGAGGAGGATTATATCTCTGTGTGAATGCATTCGTGATTTGTAGGGGATCTGAAGCCACTCCCAAATCCTGTACACTGCTGTCACCAGTAAGAGGAGGATGAACAGGAAGGTGTAGAAAGTTCTCCAGCTGTCATGTTTGCAAAATGGTCTAATCCTGTCAAGATGTGTTAGGTAGGTTTTGGCTGCATATGGTCAGTTAGGTCAGATCTTTGGTGCTATCCTGAGCCCATGTAAACTGGGTCAACAATCTTCAAGTTCAGAGCTAGGGTTTCGTGTCAGGAAACAAAATTTTATTAGGTATTAATGTGTTTAAACCAAAAATTTTTCCTGCTTTTTCCCATCCAGGACATCATTACCTGGAAATCTCTCATTTATGTCTTTATTTATATTAAAAATAAGTTTCCCTTTCTTGTACAGTGACAGGTTTGTATAAATATTCTAGTGCTGTTATTCATTAGACAATAAACATTAGTCTGTCTGAGTTGAGCTAATGTTGCTGAACAGCAATAAATCTGAATAAAGCCCATCTATCTGCATTGCAACCATCTAATTTTAATTATATACATGCCTCACTTTAAAGATATTACTTCAAGTACTGTTTCAGTGCCTTTTTGGTTACTTAATTTAGATGGAGTATATGATGTGATTTTTCAAAAGTCTGTTCTCCTGTTTAACACTCACCACTGTGAAACTGGTTTGTACCTTTGGAGAGGACAAGAATGTCCCTTGTATGCTGACATGAGACATACGAGACAACCTTGTGAAGGAACTAAAATCTGCTTAATGCAGCTCTCCACGTTGCAAGGTAGGGTGCTGGCATCTGGATTCTAATCTACTCTTGTATAATTACATTACTCAAGGAATGCAACCAAAACTTTGCCTTCCTAGGACAGATCTGCCAGATTCAGAAGGAGTTAATCAGTGAAATAAAACACAGGAATTTTATCATGCTACCAATAAATTAATTTGAAAAACTTCACAGATATGAACCTTCTACAAGTCTTGCAGTTTTTGTACAGAGTTCTAAAGCATTGATTTAATTCATTTTTTGTGTAAAATGCTTTGAACTTATATTTTTTTCTATTGAGGTCCTGCTATGTCATTTATAGAATGATATAGAATATACTTGAACTCTCAGGACTAATTCAGGTTATTCTTTTCACTGTTTTGTATTTATTCTTGGATACTTAAGTTTTACTTTAACTAAATAATTATGTTTTTGAATGGTTTAGAAATTGAAGGTATGAATTTTAACTAATCTGATTTGCTAAACTTCTCAGAGGAAAAAGTGATTATTGCTGCTTGGCAAGAGAGAGACTCTGCCTCTTTTGCAATGTATGATTGTAAGTAGTTTCTGATCTGTATTTGCTGCAGTTCAGTAGTACTGCTGAAATGAAAAGTATAATACTTTGGGGTACCTTTCAGTAAAGGTTCACATTTTGTCTTTTTATCTGTTACAGACTGCTCAGTCTCAATATGACACACTAAAAGAGAATCTCTTTAAAAAGTTTATGATGAGATTCTATTAAGTTCAAGGATATTGGGAAGAAGAGAAGCATTTAAAAGAGGGTGCTTTCCTGTGTTTCCAGGATGCTGAGAAGAGTCTATTCAGAATTAAATGCCACCACTGTGACTCACTTGAAAACAGTGAGAGCTGAGAAGTAGAAGACCGCAACTGGGTGAAATTACTTTAAAAACACAAGGCAATGTGTCTAAAATTAATGCAGAATCCAATGTTTCTTGCTAATAAAAGTCAAAGGATGTGTTAGAATATTGCAAATAACAAGTCAAGCATTAACAGGTGGATTTTATTTTATTCTGGTGTTCAGTTGCATATAGTGTTGTCTTCTTACAGCCAGGTAGCCTCTTACAAAGATGAGAGGAATTAAATATTTAGCTGGAGCCATGGGGATTCCTAAGAGATTGGTTGGCTATGAAATGAGAGAGAATTAATAGCAACTTGTGCTTACAATTCCTTATCTGCAGTAGTTTTCTTCTAAAGCTAAAATTACCCCACAAGCCTCTTTCACTTGTTGTGAAGATACTTTGTGAGAACAAATCTCCTGCTCTACACAATCATGTGCTCAGGGGATACCCTTTTCTCCAAAAGTTAAGGTAACATATAGCCTGACTCTTCTGATATTCACAGAGCTTATGTAAAGACATACAAGAGCTACTGGGTGAGCCAGCCTGACTGTGAACATAATTCCTCATGCTACTTAAGTGACATTTTTAGTAATCTTCTTGTTATTTGATGTTATCATATATGAGGAAATATCACACATGGGGAGATGAAAACCATTAATAGTCTATAAATTGAGATAAATTTATAAATTTGTCTCAATTTGGCTGTGATTATAGAAATTCAAAGATGGGAAAATCTACTCTTCTCAATAAACAGGCACAAAAGGACCAGATCCTTGTATTAAGATAAAGAGGGAACATTATTTTCAATGTGATTATGTTAAATAATTGTGGTTTGTGGACTGAAGCAATCTCTGGGGAAGGAAACCAACAACAACCCAGAAGAACTGAAGTTCAATATTTTTAGGAAAGTGAGAACTTGTGGGTGATATTGAAATCACAAATAGCTTCCTAAAAACAGTGGGGATAATGTTTCTTCTGGCTATAGCATAGTGAAACAAAGCCTGAACTGTAGGTGTAACACAATAAAACAGAAGAATGTTTTTCCTTGACAGATGATATTGCAATAAAGGCAAAATGAATAGAGGTGATAAAAATCTATGCTATTTTAGGGTAGTGCTGTAATTTGTGAAGCAATGATCATAAATTAATCAACCTGGATTGCAGAACATTGCTGGGACATAGGACTAGCTGAATAATCAACATAAAATGGAGAGTCTGATTCCTTTCTATTGCCTCCATGTTTCTTCCATCTGCGGACCATAATATAAATTGCTTAAGCATACTCAATTTCTCTACAAAACGTTCAACAATAAAAGTTCTTGAGCACTCATAATAATGTAAATCCTTATAGTGTATCAGAATCCCCAGTCAGTCTGGAAAATATGACCATTATGAAATAAACTGACAGCATGAAAAAAAAACCAAAAAACATTGACTATGGAGAAGTACAATGAATCCCAGCTTCTAAACTGCTATGTTATCTAAGCTCTTCTTACATGAACAGCAATGTAAATCATTCTACTGAAAAAATATGCCAAAATTATACAGTGGTCTGAAAATTCTCTCAGTTGAAAGTCCTTTCAGTCTGAACATCCCTAACCAGTTGCTTGTGTACAAACACTTTTTGTCTCCCTTAGCTGTTTTTCTTCAGCACAAGAATAACTGCCATTCAAGAAAATATACATAAAAAATATACATATCTAACATCTGCTGAACTACCCCATGATACATATTAATTGATTGATTGCTAAATAAACTGGAGGTCCAGAGAGAACAATTTGCTATGGTTTCCAGTGAGTTGCAAGCAGGGCAAAATTCAACCTTGTAACCCTTCTTCCTCATAGCCTGTGACATGTCCTACAAATCATGGCCCAGTTTCCCAGTATTCCCCTCAATATGGTAATCTTGAGCACAGAGCTTTATGTTTCTGAGATAAACTCAGTGTCCACCCTACGTTTGCAAATAAACCAGTAAAATTTTCCAGTGATATTTATACAGGCTTGAAATATCTGATGATGTTGATCTCCAGCTAAAGTATTTGGGAGCAATAGGATGGTGCTTGCACTACCTACATGAGGAATCCAAGTACAATAGATAATTGTGAGTGAGTTTGATTCCTTATCTAGCCAATGGAGAAAGGCAGGTGCCTCCAGAGGCATCTGGGAACATGGGCCTTGCAGGTTCAAACACAGAAGGAGACCACTTGCTTGTTTTTCAACATCTTTTTTGCTGAAGGAGACACCAGTTTATAAACATGCCCAGCAGAGGGAAGTATCTCTCTGTGTTTTGAACACCTGGCTTCTGACCAAAGAGTGACAGCCTGAACTGATGCCCTTGAGCTGACGTCCAGAGCAGGGATAGCCACTGAGCTGATGAAAATAACTTCTGCACCACAGAAGTGAAATTATTTTGAGAAAATAAGCTGAAAGGTCTTCTGTGGTGTTTCCCGTGCTCTGCAATGGGGCACTGTGGAGACAGGACATTGGTTATATTATTTTAAGTTCACAGGTGCCATCTTCAAAATGCCACTAAAAAGCACATGATAATACTTCCTAGAAGGGGAAAAAAATAAAAGATTGTTAAGTCGAATAACAAATCTGATGGGTACATCATGTTTTAAGCAGCTAACCCAAAGAGCTGCATAAGGGAAGGAGAAACAAAACTAAAATGCATCTGGCTTGCTGTCCAAGACAGCTTTCTGTCTTGGGTATGAGAGGGAGACAGCTCCTTGACAGGCAGATGGGGGTCTACAAAACTGTGCTGATGACAGGAGGTGAGGGAGGCAATCCCTCAGCCTGCTCTCAACATGTCCAGGAGGATCAGAGCAATGACAAATTTCAGCAACTGAGATAAAGGTGGGCACTGAAGCAGTACTGCAGATACAAGGAGCACATCACACTGCAAGTTTGTCGTGCCAGCCTTTGTAGGGCCTTAAGAAAGAGGTATGTTTATTCAAATTGAAGATTTCTCTACCTCCTCTCCTAGATCATTTCCCCTCCCCCCCGAAAAAAACCCCACCCAAAATTTAAAAAACCCAACAACCCCAACATCAAATACACCAAAAAACCCACTAGAAAACCCCCCTGGTTTAGATTTAATAATAGCTCAGAAGGTAAGGTACTGCTTATTGGACAGTCAAGTTTTGTTCTGCTCAGCTTAGCAGGAAACCTGCTGTGAAGGTTGAACTGTGCTTCCTCTGGTTTAGTTCTAGCATCACATGTGATTTTAGACTAGTAAAAATTTGAATGGCTGCAGTTTACAGAGGAATACTCCTCATCCCCATACATATAGCAATATCCTATGATTGGAAGTCAGCTGCCCAAAGCAGATACTAATCACTGAGAGGGAATGGTAGAGAATTACAGGTTCTTCCTGCAGTTTGATTGATCATAAATTAATCCTTTTTCTGATCTTGGGGACAAAACAAAGAGCAGTATTATAGTGCTACATTTGCTACCCATAGTCAGCCTTTTCTTCAAGATCAAAATGTTTATTTCTCGTAAAAATTCATATACATTATATGGATTCTGCACTGGTTACCTTTTCTTATCACCATATAACAGCAACATTATCTTTCTCTGTTAGTCACACACTTCCTTCCATCAAAGGAATGGAGACATTTTTTGCACTTATCTTAAAAGGGGGTGGTATTTTAAAATCCCATGCCTGTATGAACAATTAATTAACAGCTCTTAGGATATGGTCAAGTTATGAACTGTGTTTTTGGAGCCTCGGTTCTTCAAAAGAGACCAGCAGCAAACTGAGGCTTAAATTGTCACTCATCAAATAGATAATGACACTTTTCCAAGACTGTCATTTGATCACTAGTCCCTGTATTAGTCCTGTTAAGTACTTCTTTGGCCAAGTGTCAGGTTTAGCAAACCCTGTGTAATTTGAATCTTCCAAGTAGATTGTACAGGAATGCACACCAACTTATCAGTGCTGGGGAGAAACAAGGAGGAAAAAGCCTTGACAGTGCTGGATTTCAGGCATGTATTACTATCACTAACACTGTCTTTGTTCTGTGGATGAAGGGTATTTACACAGACTATCTGAAAACTGGGTTTTGATGGTTTATCACAGCTAGATCTCACTGTTCCATTTCTTTTGGTTGAATGTGTGCTTTTCCATCTGAAGAGCCAGACTCCAGAAATTTCAAATATTTTGCTGCATCTCTGATTTATGGAGATGTCATGGGGGTCATGTCTCAGCGAAAAGGACCATCAGAGAAGACGAGATCCAAAGATAGGAGGTTAATAGAAAAGAGCTTCTAAAGTGCTCCTATCTGTGTTTCAGAGGAAAATCAGAGTATCTACCTTGGAGTAACTCACCTCTTCTGTTTGTGATTTAAACAAAGCCTTTTCACAAAGCTGCACCTAAGGTGGGATAAACAGACCAGACCTTCAGGATCTGGCAAAAATAGTGTGTATATCTGCACGGGGGGAATGCATTGAACAGCCGTAATTCAGGATACTACAGGAACACATGGACCATTTAAGTAGTTAGGAACAATTGGCAGCAAAGGCCACTGATACTTGTTTGCCACTGTGCAGTCACTGTCCAAAATTTTACTGCCAGTGCAAAACAGAGTATTACACAAAATGATCTCTCCCTGCTGTGTGAGATTGATTTTAATCATCTTACCAGAGACTTGGAATAGCCTGCAGGTGTTCTTGCCCTTAAGAGATCTCCCTCCCAAGAAGAGACAGCCATCACCTCTGGCTGGTTTGATTATTTTTCCCTACCAAATTCATATAACAATATTCATACAGCTGATTTCTCCAATGAGTTTAACAAAAAAAAAAAAAAAAACAACAAACTTGGCAATTGACAAGTTTTATTTTTAAACTTGCCAAAACTCTAATGGCAGATGTGAAAACTCAATTCATATTTGAGACTCAACACAATATATTCTCTCTTTGCTGGAATGTTTTCAGTAAAGCAAAATACAGAGTGCAGACAATAGCTCTTGGTTTTTTCAGTCCATGCCAAACACAAAGCCATAAGTCTGCAGCTGGCTGTTGCAGAGGTGAAATGTCAGAAATTTTCTTTGTGACAAGCCCTGTGACAGAGTGCAGCTGGTGTGTGTGATCACCAGGAAGCCTAATTTCACACAAGTGGCCTTGTCAGAACATAAGAGAAAAAGCTTTCACCTGAAGCAAATTTTATGCTTGGAAAAAGATTGATTCTAAAGACACACGATCAAACACAGTATTACTTTCTCTTGAATTCTTCTTAAGAAATTTCCTTGCTCACAGACTCTATGATTAAATATATCCCCAGAAGATTGTTCCTTTCTATCTGAAGTGCTAGTACTGTTCCTGAGGTTCATAGCTTGTCTCTCAGTGAGCTAGTTTGCAGAAACATGTTGTCCCAAAGTTGCATTTCAATTTGGATCGGAAGCAGTGAAACTGCTCTTCTGGGGGAGAAGCGGGGCATTTGTGTGCAGGAAGAAAGAGGAGGTTTAGTTGGTCTGCAGCAAATTTTGTTATCCAGGACTCAGAGATTTCCACAGCAAAGGAAGAGAACAGCTTAATCAGGTCCTAGAAGCTGTATCTGACACCAATATCACCAGGGGAATGCACTGTGTCACATTCCCTGCCACAGTGGCTACAGGCTGCTGCAAGGTGAGATAACTTGGTGTTTTCTGCACCTTACACATTCTGGGCAGAAAAAGTTTAACAGGAGAGTGCAGGAAGCCATATTTCAGAGCTCTTCCAGGGTCTGGGAATCAGTCCAGGTACATAAGCCTGGAAATTTGCCCTTTCATCTTATATAAAAAGGTGAGAGTTTTTTTTCCTACTAAACTTTCATTCAGTAATCCAGAAGTTTTCAACTATGTGCTATAAATAATTGCTCATCTATGAAACAAAAGATAAATTCTGCTTTGCTTTTGTTATAAGGTCTCTCCATGTAACTTCCTTTTACCTAAGCTTGTATCAGAAGGGGACAAAGGGTTTGGCAGACCTGTATTTAGTTCTACCTTTGCAAACAGTGTCCTGGAGATAAGATCATAGGATTTGGCTAGGCCTTTGGAAGCAGATACAGTAATTTTCTTTCTCAGTTACCCTGGAATATTTGTGCCAGTGACAGGCATTGACAGCCAGCAGCATGGAGGAATTTCATCCTAAGCTGGAGTTTATGCCTTTTCTCTGGCATGTAACACTCCTCTCTTTTGTACATGCATATTCATTGTTACCCAGTCCTCCAGTGCTTTTCTAATTCTAGACCTTAAGAATAAAGCCCTGGTAGTCTGGGAATGTCAGACTACATTGGTTCTTTTTTCTGTCTGAAGATGGAAACCACATTGTTACTGCGAGAAGCCGTCCACACATCCCTGTTGACTTCTTTCTGTTAAAATTAATGATAATGCTGCCATGCAGTGAACGGGACCAGTTCGCTGATCTGGTTAAAAAAGACTCAGAGAGGAAAGTGAACACTAAGACACCCAGGGACTAAGCCCCAGCGTGACATGTTAAAAGTGAGGTTAGAAGTGAGGTCACAATTTTGTCGCCAAGATTATCAAGTTATTGCTGAATATCTGGGTACAACAATGCCTGTTAATCATGTGTGGGTTCCCTATACTCATTTGATATCAGGACTTGCAGCAAAGCATGGCCGTTATCAAAAGAACCTTATTTAATTAAGTATGGCAGTAACAGCTTCCTGAAAGTGTTGAGGCGTGACTCATTTGTACCACTGCAAGGCACAGTTAGCCTTGAATCAGTTCAGCATAAAAACATGTATTGAATTGCTACTAAAAGCCACTTACAGAATTTAGTACTTTTCCTTTCATCTAAATTCACTTTTTTTTAAAGGTAGAACTTTATAAATATGGGCATGGCAAAGATTTCATTGTGAAATGAACTAAACTGTAAAATAAATGCTTTACAGAACTTGATGCGTCACTTAAATTAATGTCTTGCCAAGGTGCCAAATTTGTATTTTGGTTTCAGCCTACATTTATTTTAAGATATACATTGTATTACACTAGACATGTGCGTTTGTTGTAATTATTCATACTCTACATACACAGTAGTGTCCAAGCTATTTATTGCTTTAGAGGGATTGTCAAAATGAGTTACTCTTTGATTATTGATGTTTCTAGTGGAATTATTCAGTCACCACATTAAATTGACAAGAATGTTCATTATTTGACAGAAAATAGGTGAGATCTTATATCACTGCTGTAGCTGTCGAGCACTGCTATAACATTTCATGTAACCCATTCTATTTTTGGGCAACCCTTCATACAATCCATTCTATTTTTGGGCAAAAACTGCCAGGAGATAATGACACTAGTTGCAAGCTTTCCCAGTTTTTTATAATCCATTTTCCATATGTTTAAATTCCTTTTTCTGTGAAAACATATACTATTTTTTTAAAAGTTATTGCTTCCTTCAAAAGAAGACTATAATTTCTGAGATATCATCCTGCATTCCTCAGATTTATTGGATGCAGAGGAATAGGGAAAGGCTTATTTCCTTTATGACCATGGGATTTGTAGACTGAAACAGGCCTTGGCATGATTCACAGTTACTCTCCTAATGCCATATTCAAGTGCAATGTAAAGCCTGTTTGATCCCTGGTTAAACCCAGTTTTGAAAGGTTTGTTCCACTGTAATCAAGACTTGTTTTATTTGTTGTTACTTTCCACTTGATGCTTTATGTTTTGGAAATGTGAGAGCAGTTTAGATTGGGATCTGAGGCTGGGTTTGGGCTTTTGTGATGGAAGTGACCTCTTCCATCTGAGGTGTATGACTAACAATTGCTCTTAAGATGCTGCCCTACCCTGTGCTACCAATACCTACCCTTAGGGTGTTATTTCCTCACTTGTCTAAAAGTATAAACAATATTTTTTCATGGCTTTCTAGGCATGTTCTCACCCGTTTGCAAAGCCATAATGTCTAGAGACGTACCAAATCAGACTGTGAATCTTGTATTATAGCAAAATAGCACATTTAGCACATAAGTTCAGATACAGAGGTATTTAGGTACCTACATTTACATGGCCACATGGGAATTCAGTTGTATAAAGCCTAAATACATTAGATAATTAGGTTAAAAAAAATTCTAAATTGATCATGGTACTGATCAATTTACATATCAAAACTCATCCATCCAGCATGGAGGACATATAGTAGAGTTCATGTCTGCCCACACCCCAGCACTCAAACTCAACAGCTAAACCTCAGAGCAGTCAGATCTGCAAGTTGTAACATACCAGCAGCAGCAGTAAAGTGTTGGAGTTTCGTCTTACAAAGACACCTTAAAAATGCAAGGCAAACTGCAGTTTGTGTGCTACAGTGATAGGAGAGCAATTAGACCCTGCTCAAGCTCTGTTTTGCCATAATCTGGTACAAGCCCTGTGTAGAGACGTGATTCTGCAGCAGAGCAGCTGTAGCTACAGCAGACAATTAAATCAATGCTGGCAGCATTATATTCCCTCTTTTGGCATTGCTGCTCCTTTAACAAACCTAACATGTTGCCCTACCTGACTAGAGGAAAGATTCCCAGTTATTGCTGGTGTAAACTGGCCCAGCTCTGTTGGTTCCAGGGTTATTTCTGACCCTTCAACAACACAGAAATTAAATAATGAAACTCATGTTTAAATTGTGGCTCGTAGATTTTTGTCACAGTATCATTGCTCTCACTAAATCCTAAAGGAAGTTGGTATATGTAGTGGAGGTGTTTTTAAAGTAAAGAGATACTAAATAAATAATTTTAAAGATAGACAACTTTTGCAGAAGTTTCAGTGGGGGAAGGTATATGTTTCATGGTAGTCCTGATGCAAAAATCAGAAAAAAAATTTAAACAATAAATTCCAACTAATGACATTGCTGTGAGATAAAATATAATAACTCTTTTACATGAGTTAATGTTTTTTTGACCTAATATGTTAACTCCCATTTTTAACTGTTAGATTTTTTGATCTCCATTTCATTTGGCTAAACACAAGTATACTATCTTTTATCTCTAGATTTTAAAGCCCCAAGACTTTGTTGGTGAAAAGCAATGAAAAACTCATACTAAGAAATTACATTTCTGTTATCCCAGTCTGATCTCTCTTCAGCCACATTCAGCCAAGAATTTGGCCTCCAGGAAGCACTCCCACAGCATGCCTGGGGAAATCAAAGGGACTGAGAGCCAGTAAGTGAAACATTTGGCAATTTGATGTCTAACTGGTGACTCCCATAACACCACAGTTTCTTTCATATTTTGTTATTAAGCAGGTGTTTCTGGAGAAGGGCTTCAGACCAGCAGTTTATTTTTCTTACAGTTCATCCTGCTTCTGTGTCAGATGCTCTGGAATGCCAGAAAATATATTCTCAGTCATGCACCTTTTTGGAATGCCACAGGATTCAAAAGCAGAAAAAGCCTCACAGGGAAAAAAACATTTCATATTAGTCTGCACACTTCTGTGTGATGTGTAACACTAAACGCTTTGCACATTTCATTATGTAGCTGTCAGCAGCGCACCTCTGCATGTCTGCTTTTTAGGAAAAACTTTCCAGAAGCCACTTTTCTGGTCACCTGGGTCTTCTACTTGTTTTCTAAAGGACTATTTGTATTTGAGTAGCCTTTCATACTCACTCTGCAGGGATGGCCATCACAAGGTGAAAATCCACTAGAATTATACCCTTAAGGATATATATTTTCCAGAAAGCATGTGGCATTGCTTTGTTCCTTTTGGACAAGTTAGAAACTGATGCAGTTAGGGATATTATGGAGGGATGGATAAGCAATTAGTTTAAATTGGGGCAATTACTTGATTATAAAGTAGGAGCCAAAATTATGGTTAAAAGTTTTCTTTTCAAACAGAGAAATGTTTTTACAGCTTTCACATCAACTTTATAATCCTCAAATCAAGTGGGTATATACTCATGCCTTGCAAACAAAAAGATTAATATTAGCAAATGATTTCAATGTTTTTAGGCCACATTCCACTCCTGGTGTGGCAACATTGAAAAATCTCTGCACCCTTCCTTTCCTTCAGCCATAAGCATGTTCATTTACCTCCCTCCACCCAAAAGACTGACATGGAGGCTTATCTGGCCCCCAAAGAAGAAGTTAAAAACCTGTAGCAGAGACACTGTTCTGCAACCAAACCGGATTTTCAGCCTCTGTCTGTATTAATGAAACTGCTCCAGCTGTGGAAATTGTCCATCTGGAACCTACTTTTTGTGGGTTTCACTTCTGTCCCAAGAACTTGACTGAATGGTGGATATGGTTAGTGAAATAATGAGCCATCTATCTCCTACCTACCCAGCCTATTTCTGACCTGCTTTGCTTTCCTCATTCGTGTCCTGACCCCAGAACTAGTAAGTTTTTTATTCACTCTCCCTGTAGGTAGAGAGGCTCATATGGGCATTCATGGCCACTCACAACGAATTCCTTCCAGCTCAGTGTGTTCAGACATTAAGTTCCCAGACAAGAATTTCATGAGACGCTGCTGTCTGGATTTTCAACTCTTGTTTCTCATGAGAGTATCGGCATCATCGTTCGTAACCTCAGTCATCTAACAATAGCACATATATAATGGTTTATACTGCAAGACGGTTCTGTGGGGTTGTTTTTTGACCCATGTTTTTAGGAAAAAAAAGCAGGCTGTAATAGAGAAAGGTCAGTGTAAGCCCTAGACAGCTCTTGAAGCCTGCTCCTCTCAAGGGTTAGGCTGTGGTCTGCAAAAAAAGGGAAACTCAGTTTGACAGTCCTGGAAGAAGTATGCAGAAACAAGCACAAGGAGGCCTGTGTTACTCAAAGCTTCTTTGTAACCTAAGAGGTACTTTTAACGTGACACAACTCAACATAAGGATGGGCAATTGAAACACATTTGCTTTACATATTTCCCTGATAGTTTTGGAAGTTACAAAGTGCTAATTTTTTCTGAAACAGAAATATCTCCTTAGCTGCAGAGAGTGAACCAAATGAACTACAGTTTACCAACATTCAAGTTTTGGAAAGTTATGGGTTAAAAGGAACTTCAACATCATTTGCAGATGTAGTATTTTATAACAGTTTCATTCCCTTATCTAGTCCTGCATTCTAATGAATACTACAAACCAAGAGATATTTTTACGAGTCAACAAATGGCTTTCTCCAGAAATACCGAGATATTTCAGGACATTTTCTTATCCTTTCTGTCATTTCAGGTCAGACTGCTCAGTCAGTCAGCTTGGGGCTCTGGACACATCCACTATTCACACTCCTATTAGCTCCACTGGTCTTGCACAGTGAGAGCTAAACTTTCTGGAAGCAACAGAGGGATGCTCTGCCCACAGTAAGAATCAGCTGAGATGAACCCAAGGGTGTTATAAAGATCCTTCATCCAACAGCCTGGTAAATGTAACATACACATCCCAACAACATCAACTTTGCAGATGCTGCTTGTACAGGACACGGGAGAGCAAAGTGACATTTTGGAGACGGGGGATGTTGGATAGAAATACGGGAATATCACTAAGGAAGGAAGGGAAATAAACCCTCCTATAGGCCTGAAGTCAAAAGAAGAGGCCCTCATACTGCCTTACAGTAATACTTCTTGGAAGTGAAGCTGTGGACATGTTCCTACCTTTTCTGTGACTGCCTCCCTCCATGCTTGTGACTGATGCACTGTATCTGAGCACAGCTTCTAAAATGAAACTGAGAGGAAATAAATGTCATTAATTTTCATTTCTCAATTATGCATGCTAAGTTTTATATGGGAACAGAACAGTATAAAATATCTGATGTAACCCTCATGGTACTAGGAAGGAAGCTGTCTACCTTTGCATAGAGGTCTCTATAGAAAGAGATTAAGGCACATATCTGTGAAAACTCGGAGGCCAAAGCAGAGGAAGAAAAAGATCTGATGAGTCTAGGACGTGGCTTTATTCTGAATCTACACACACACATTCTCTTACCACATATAAGGAAACTTGAATTGCACAAAAGTATGTTAACTTGTTGTTGGAGGTTGAGAGGTGTGGAATTTTTTCCCCTTCCCTGTCACTAGGTTATTAATGACTGGATACTTAAGGACTATTAACTTCTTTTGTAAGAGACAAAGAGCTAGCTGGGCGTGGGGAGGGAAGAGCAGAGGTGGTCATCAGAGAGGACACTTTGACCAGGGGCTACCAAGGAGGCAGCTGTGGGAACGGAGCTCCTCAGCTACCATAGGCAGAAAGTTCCTTTGGCTCAGCACTGCTTTGCTTCTCGTTGGTGAGTGAGCTTTTGTCTGGGAAGGAGATGTTCCTGGAGGGCACATCCTCCTGGCTGTGCCTGCGGTTTTCTGTGCAAGGGGGCCGGCAGCCGCCGCCCCGCTCTCTCCCTGTGGGAGCACTGCCACGGCTGGGGAGTCCCTGCCACCTTCT
>VZTX01013218.1:228365-311328 GCA_013400915.1 Pardalotus punctatus
TAGATACTAGTAAAGAACTGTTATTCCTTTCCCTGTATCTTTGCCTGAAAGCCCTTGATTTCAAAGTTATAGTAATTCGGAGGGAAGGGGGTTCACATTTGTGGGTTTTAAGGGAGGTTTACAGCTTCCTTAGCAGACACCTGTCTTCAAACTGAGACACTTGTAGCAACAATATTATGTATAATCCTGATACAGAATGTGACATGTATTATCCATTAAAAAATAAACCTTATATAGTTTAAGGGCCCAAAGTAAAGCAATCTTCATTTATAAAGTACCATCTGTCCTTAAATGAAAAATTCAATAATTTTCAGCGTAAGTCCCATATCCTCTTCTTCTGTCCATATGAAATCTAGGTGCCTACTGAAGGTTTCGTATACAGGCTTTTGAAGTATATTGTTGATATAACTGTGTCGCATACCTTGTTCTCTGAACATGTATTTTAGGATGAAGTAAACTGCCCTCTGGAGATCTTTAGCTCAGTCACAATCAGCTAAAGAAGAGGCATTCAACTTTGTCCAGATACCTAATTTCAAGGTGTTTGGGGTTAGATAAGATAAAATCCACTCTAAAAGTACACAAAATTTAACAAAGTACAAGAATTTTAAAAATCTTATCTGCCTTTGTTTATAGTTCTGTACTATGTTCCTTGAACCCTACACTCTTATCTCTCAGAAATCATTATTTTCATTCATACTTACTGAGACAAGGAGAATTTGTTTATTGTGCATAAGAGGTAATCCTCTAGAAGCAGGGAGAAAATTAAACCATTTTTAACATACTGTAGTGTTATGGCACTGAAGACTCCACTTCACTTCTAAGAATTGAAATTATTAGCTGCAGTTTTAGGAGAAAGCCCAGGTGGACAAGAAAAGCAACCTTATTGTCTGCCTGGTGAACTTTATAGTAATTCTCCCCTGGATTGTGGAAGCACTCCAGTGAGTAGCTGGCAGAACATTAACAATCAACAGCAATGCACCATTCATTGAGTCAAGCCTGGGCTGTCTGGGGAGTTCAATCACGACTGTATTGAGTTTTCTCTTCAGTTGAGAAAAAGGTTAGCAATTGATAGATTTGGCATAACCACATCCACACAGAGCAGGGCAGGAAATAGAATTCTGCTTCCAGTCCTCCAGGTGCATGACATAGGTAGGGTATCAGGATCAGGAGTCCAGGCTCCAAGCGCTTTGGGTACGTATTGCTGCTCAGATCAGAGCCTTCATACAACAGGTAGAGGTGATTGCCTCTGGCAGTTACATTTGATAAAACACAACATTTTTTGCTTATCTGCTGAAATATTATCTTCAAAATAAACTCCATATTAAGAAAACCTTGTTTACCTACAGTCATACAAAAATAGCATAATTATTTGCCTCTAATACATGTAAATGCTTGTCTGCAAGAACAACCACAGATTTTTGTCATGCAGATGCATTTCAGAGCCTAGTTAGCAAAGTTTAAACTCTTCATATATCCTGTTTTGAGCTGACTGATAAGATTTTAAGTAATGAGTTTTTTCTCTCTGGCTGTCTGTGTTTGCTATGTGAAAAGGACACTTTCTACCCTGGGGACAAGGGATGACTACAGCAAAACCTACTGCTGCATTGTATGCACAACAAACACCGAGATTTGGTAAGATTAGTATACATGTCAGCTTGACAAAACAGTGTGTGGCTCAGCTGCTGTGGCACTACACATATTTACTAAAACCAGAAGGTGGCATCAAAGACTGTCTGACCTTCGCAATAGAAAGGCCTAAAAACACACAGTTGAAAACGTTTATTTTTTCTAACAGATGTTAAAATAACGTAAGTATGAGAAGTCTCTTCCCCTTTATTAGTCTTAGGAATTTGGGGTAGGCAGATTTCTGGCAATGTCTAGAGATAGGATCTAAAGTGTTATGACTCCCACAACCCAGATAAATTATTTTTTAGAATCATTATGAATAAATCAATTTTTCTGAGATTAGTAAATATATAATACTGTCCTAATACCAATAAATGCATTTGTTATCAATAAGAGTTTACTTAGTCATCTTGACAAATATAACAACATATACATTATCTAAGCACATGGTTTAATTGCTGCTGTCCATCTTGGCTGTCAGTCACCTAATCTAGATCTTATCCCTCCTCACCTGGATTTTCTTCTCTGTCTGACTCCTGGACAGAACAGAAGGGCAAAGTGCCTTCTCTGTAGTAGTACCTAGTCAAAAGAACAGATTATGACAGGCTGCACTAGAAGTATACTGAATGTGTTGATAACATAATTCATCTGTGATCATCCTGAAGCATCATCCATCACATTATACCTTCCCTGAAATTCAGATATTTGAATCTGCCCTCAGTTCTATCTTATATCTCCATGCTATGTTCATCTGCTGCCTCATTTGCTATCTAATTTTTCAAATTTTATTTATATCACTTCATAAACTTAACTAGAAAGCTGTGTGGAGTATAAAGTGTATGATGCATATTTTTTTACAATTTCCAAATTTATTTTATTTTTCTTTTTAGGAAATTTTATTAACCAAAGAATTTATAAACTAAACATAATTTCTAAGCTGTGTTTTTCCTTCTATTTTTGTGGGTTTTGAAGACTGAGGAAAACCTGAGTAAAACTTATTGACAGGAGTTCTGAAGTTGGTTGCCCATATGCTTCTTTATCTAAATTCATCCTTTTACTTTCACTTATCCTCTATACCACTACACCAATCCTTCTACATATAATATTAACAACATTTAGATATTTTGAGTCACTTATCATGTCTTACTCTTAGTCATTCCTTAGCCAAACTATTCAAATTTCCGCTGGTATTCCACCATAAACTGATTCTCTCTTTTTATCGTTTTTATATTATTCTTCTGACCAATCTTCAGCTGCTTGATATCTTTCCAGCAATGCGGTGTTTAGAAACTGAGCCTCCCAGTTCTAGGATTTTGTGGTATTAGCTGCATAGTTACTTAGGGCAGTGTACTTTGCCTGCTCTGTCTTGTGTGCATCCATGTAAAGAGCTGAAACGTAAGGATTAGAGAGCTGCAGCCTGTTGAGGAGGAAGCAAAGAGCCATCTACATTCCATTCTTCAGCAAGCACATGGAGAAATCTCGTTCGGGCAAGTACCTGCTTACCGTGCATTAGGCACCACACTTGCATGTCAGTTATTAAGTATATCATCAGATAATACATATGGTAAAGTGTGTTTTTTGCAATTATTTCAGAACAAGTATGAAATGATGAGGTAGTGAAACATAATATTGGCTATGAAGTAATTATTTGGAAACTTTTCAAGAAAAAATGAAGGAGGGGTATTGTCAATTTTGCTGATAAAAGTCTGAGTTTGGTGACATGATCTAAAAAAAATATTCAGTTCAGCTTTCTTATAACAGGTCTCCTTTGGATTAACAGCTTTCTCCAACTGTATTGTAGTTTTCTGAAATCACTGAACAAAAATGCAGCCCACTGGATACTGGGTAGTACTGGGTACTTTTCAAATTCTCCTTAGATTTCATCAAGAAATAAGAAATTACTCACTAAAAGCATAGGAGTAGCATCAGCAAAGGAAAAATATTTTCCTCATCTGCAGAACTAAACTAACATATCTGAAAGAACATTTATTGCCTGCATACATCTGTGAGAGCAGATACCAGTGTGTGACTGCCAAAGATTAATGCTGGCTTAAATGCTGGTTCTCTTACAATGGCCACTATCAGAGTTAAAATATCAATGGAGTTAATGTGGAATGTTAACCTTGGTTGGCTGCCAGGCACCTACCAAGCTGCTCTATTAGTTCCTCTCCATCAATAGAATGGGGTAGAAAACACGATTAAAAACTAGTAGGTTGAGATAACGACAGGAAGATCAGAGAGCAAGTACTGTCACAGACAAAACAGACTTGATTCAGGGAAAATAATTCAATTTAATGACAATTAATGACAATTAATGACAAGGTGGATAGTGAGATATATGAACAAACCTAAAAAACACCTTTCCCCACTCTTCCCTTCTTCCAGGCTCAACTTCACTCCCAGCTTGCCTACCTCTCCACCCCAGCAGCACAGAGGAATAGGGAACGGGGGCTGCAGTCAGTTCATCACACATTGTCTCTGGTGCTCCTTCCTCCTCACACTCTCTCCTGCTCCAGCAGGAGGTCCCACACACTGGAAATATCCCTTCATGACCTCCAGTGTCATGGGCTACAGCTCTTCCCAAACTGCTCCAGCATAAGTCCCTTCCATGGAGTGGAAAAGTCATTCAGGAGCAGCCTATTCCAGCATGGATTCACCATGGGGTCACAATCCCTGCTATCAAATCTGCTCCATCATGGGCTCCATTCTCCACAGGGCCACAGGTCCTGCCAGGAGCCTGTTCCAGCACAGCCTTCCCAGTGGGTCACAATCTCCTTTGAGGCATCCACCTGCTCCAGTGAGGGGTTCTCCATGGGCTGCAAGTGGATCTCTACTCCTCCATGGACCCCCCATGGGCTGCTCTGCACCACAGTCTGCTCCAGCACTGGGAGCACCCTCTGGCTCTCCTGACCTTGGTGTCCGCAGGACTGTTTCTCTCCCATTTTCTCACTCCTCTCCACAAGCTGCTGTTTTGCAGCTGTTCTTTCCCCTTCTTAAATACACCCCTGTTGCTGATGGGCTGGGACTTTGCCAGTGGTGGGTCTGTCCTGGAGCGGGTCGGCATTGGCTCTGTCTGACATGGGAGAGCTTCTGGTGTCTTCTCACTGCAGCCACACCTGCAGCCCCCTTCCCACTGCCAAAAAGTTGCCATGTAAATCCAATACAGTTTCTGGAATCTTTTCTCTAAAAATGCCATGGTGGATTTTAGTAATCTGGTCAAGTGTGCTAGAGGCAGGAGACAGAGACACACAGGGATATATTCTGTTATTTCTCATCAACTGAAATAGGCATCTAGTCTAAACTACTTGTTAAGTTGACCTCTGCAATTAGCAGACATATATCTGCAGAGCCATTTATCCTCTCTCAAGGTAAATATCTTAGATCAATAGGACAACTCTTTGCAGCTGGTCTATCTCTCTGCTGACTTCTGGACAATTGGTTTAGACTAATAACTTGACCTCTAGACAAACTTAAGTCATTTGAATATCACCTGTACATATTTGAGTATTTTTATTTTTAATGGAATACAGGTAGAAAATGTCCTTATTTCTAACATAAAGAACAGACACATAGTGTGGAGGCCCTCAAATTGTTGACTAGGGCATAATATCACCTTTTTTCAGAAAGGTAGAATTACCTTTTTGAGTTGATTAACCCATTTAAGTAGATTAACTTTATTAGTGTTATTACAACAAGTAGGAACTACAGTTGTGTGCTATAAATTTGCACTGCTGGGACATGTGCAACAAAAATCTGAGATCAGTGCAAACAGATAGCTATAGGAAATAAGGAAAGGGAGGGGAGAATTAGCAGGGCAAAAAAGAAAGAAAGACAAGAAGATGACTAAGAAATTAATGTTGCCTTCTGATAATGACACATTATAAACCCCTGTATATCAGATGCAGAAACATGCCCACCTTTTGTTTTCAGTGGTTATGCTTTGAAACAACCACTTCAGACAATACAGGAATATTTTGTTAGATGGTTAATTTCTGCCTGTTACTTGCTGACGTGATCGTTACCTCTTACAGAGTAAAGTGATGGCACCCTATTACAAAAAGAATGGAGGTAAGAGCAATGGACAGATTTTAGGTTGGGGAATATGGATCATACAGCACATTAGGAGGGAACAGAACATTCTTATGTTTTCTACGATTTCAGGGATGCTGAGATGAATGACCATTGCATCTGCACAGCATGCTGGTATTTTCCTGAGTTGTGTATAAATGTTGGCATCTAATTCTGTCCGACTGAGCAATGATGAATGACTGATACCATCTGGCAGTTTTAGGGCTGTTATGTCAGCGACTTTGCCTGCTGAGATGTACAAAATAATCCCATGTTTTTTGAAAGTCTTCTAAATAAAGTCCTAAAATCTACAGTAACATCCAATTAACCTTTGTACTGGGTTGAAACCTTCACTGGAATTTGGTGTGATTATGCCCATTGATCATTATCCTGAACACTTTGATCCTGCAACAAATATTACAATTCTCTCTTCATCTGCCTTTCATGAAAGCAGGTTTAAGCAGAGTCATCCATGTGCCAGTCATCTGGCAAACATGCAGGACATTGCTACTGAAGTACAGAATGCACACAAATTATAGCAAAGGTATTTTTCTAACACTGACAATTTTCGAAAATACTTTTTTAATTTAGAAAATATGTTTCATAGTTGTTAGAAAGATTTAATTTGATATCATTTTTTCCCTTCTGGAGATCTACTGTTGTGGAGAAATGGCTCGAAGAGCAAGGTGGCCATGGAATGCTGGAGTCTGTGTCTCTGCAGATTTTGACCCTGCAGAGCACAGAAAGGGCATTGTGCGAGCAGAAGGCAGAATTTTGAAGATAACTGCAAGGACGATGTCCTTGGTGGTCTGGAAAGTACCGAGGCCTATGAAAGAGGGATTGTAGTCAGGAGAATAGAAAAAACAGATCGTAAGGACCACGAGAGGGTGGGAACAGGTTGATGTGACTGTACAACTAACCAATAATAGAATGACAAGTAGTCTTACTAACCAATGATTTTATGACATGTAATATTGTTAGGTGCTGCAAAAATGTACTTAAGGCTGTGAACCTGAAAAATAAACGGATTGAAGCTTGCTATTGATCATATTGGTCATTAATTGCTTTTTCCCCTCGTCGTTGCGGAAGAGTTACGGTCCTTTCTCCTAAACGAATTTTCTCTTAAACGAGTTTCTCTTAAACGAGTTTTCTCTTAAATGAGTTTCTCTCAAATGAGTTTGCTCCTAAACAAGTTTCTCCTAAATGAGTTTTCCCCTAGACGGGTTTTCCCGCAACATTGGTGATGGTGTGGATTTTACAATAAGTGACATTCTGCGACGTACTGTGACAAGCATTCTCTTGATTAAATAATGTCATTCATGTATCATCTTAGCGACTGCAAACTTTGTCTAGCAAACATTCAGTAATTCCTTTAAGTTCACGTAACAAGAAACTCCACATACTTGCACACTCTGAGATTGCTTATCTGGAGTTCAGGTAAGGTCAAAACAAATGCAGGTTCCATGGGATATTTTCCTCTGACCAAAAGTAGGGAGGTATCTCATTTGACATGGGCGTCAGAGATTAATTTTGTGATTGAAACACCATCATGTTTTTGAGCTAAGCAAAAAGCCACCAAACATTTCAAAGTGTTTATGAAAGATTTTACAGCCATATCAGAGGCTACATAAGTCTCCTACTTTTTCATATACAAGGTTGAAGAAAATGCTTCTTTGGAAACCAGGACATCCTTTTGTCTGATCACATACCAGGGGTTTGAAACTGATCAGATTTAGGGATTTGAAAGAAGCATGGTAAGCCCTGGTAGTGTCTTCATTTGTGCTTGAGCTGAAGAGAGTCCAGCCGTGCATTGTCACAGTCCTGGTCCAGATCAGAGACCTGGACAAAACATGTTGTCATCTGCCTTGTTTTGCTAGGATTTCTTCTGGGTTTCGTATTTATGCAAAGATTCACTTGCGTCTGGATGCTATTCAGATGCAACTGAGTTACATGGTCAAATAAATAAATTTTTAAAAAAGCCTTAAAAATTTATATAGTCAACTCTAGTATTTAAAAATTACTTATTCTGCAGTGTTTACAAAATGGAGAAAAATTCTGAATAGTCTGGAGAAGCCCTGAACTACCAAGGATTAAACTAGTTTCCCATAAAAAGTTACCAAGGTATAAAAAAATACAAAATCATGATAACATTACATTCCAGAAATTATTATTAAAGTGTGAATTGAACAATTTTTAACTGGAAAATAAAATCAATTATGCGAAGTTTTGAACTGGTACATTGGTGAAATAAATGCACCCTATGCTGCACATTAATGATTTTAATTTCTTCTCAGCAGTTTCCTTCTCCAGACATCCCAGCAAATGTTAGCTGATGCCGTTTTTTACAGGTATTATTTGTACTGCTATAGCATAAAAATCTCTGGCTACAAAGCTCATCTGTCACCCATCTTTTTAGTGGCCACAGGCTTTTCCCCAGAGCAGTGGAATTCTCTGTTTCTTGAATGTTTGAGACACTGGGACATTGGAGACTCTGCTCCTTCCTATCTGTATGCATGGCACAAGAGGAGAGGGAGAGCAATATGGACACATTGGGTATATGCTTTCTTAGAGGACTGAACTTTTGGTACCTGATGAAAGAGACCATGTGAATTTTATTCTGTTATTTTATTCTGTTGCTCTACCAGAATTAAAAATTGCAGATTGACAGTAGCCAAAATGGGGTAGATCAGGAAGAAAATTCTGTATAATTCTGGTTTTTTTCCTTCTCACTGTCTGTTAACTGTAATTAGCTCAGAACATGGTTCTTAGTTTGAAAGAATAATCCTGTTGTACTTTCATGTTCCATTCATTCTTCTGTTAGTTTCCACTCTTACCAGGTAGTAGTTGCCACCGAGTGGCATCAGTAGGTTCAGATGAGCCTTTCAGCCAAAGGTGAGAGAAGCTTTCATGCCACCTGAAATGTCATCATATATGCCAGATCTGACATATAAGCCACAAGTTTGCCTTCCATTTGCTCTCTGTGCTCTAAAACTGTGACAGGTTTAAATTAACTAGAAGACCAGAATAAGGAAAGATGAATTAGCTGATGAATTGGAGGCAAGGTTTATATACCAATTAGAAATATTACACATATATTTATACAGAGTGGTTCCTGCTTCTCTGAATTCCTCTTACTATGTAAAACAAGCCAATGATTTTATTGTTTCAGAACTTCCAATTTACAATTCAACAGCCAAGTTTAAAAAAACAAAAAGGTGATAAATTTCAACAGTGTGAGAGAGAATACCCTAAAGGCCTCATAAACTGTAAAAAGATAATACAAATTTTAAATGTTTTAATAAAAAGCTGTTGAGTATTAACTGTGTTTTTTATTTGAGGGCCTCCTTGAAGTGATTTTTACTGCTTAGAATTGCCAGTAGTGGGAATGGTTGCTCTCAGCCTGTTAATTAATTGCACAGCCACTACAAAATGGTTGAGGTCAGAATCCAATTTAGTGTTGCAAAAGTGTCGGGATTGGCACAAGTTCCACTATCATTTGCCTTATGAATTTGTCTCTCTGTGTCTGATTCACACAGGTGATTTAGGCAACATAAGGCATTGTTTTGCTTTGGTTTCTAGAAGTTCCATGTACATAGGAGGCTGGGTTATATGCTGTGCTGAAAACCATGGCATTAAGAAACAGACCTGGGGGAGTATCAGCATGCAGCAACTGATAATATTTCCAGCCTTAAACCATGGACACTCTTGGTCAAGTCTAGACTGGAAAGGTGAAAAGGAAGAAAAGGGAAGGGAGAGCCAAGGTTGAATAGCTAAAGAATACAGTCGTGCTCGTCTAATTGTCAGATTTGAGAGAAAGCAGGGTGTTTGTCCTTCCCTCAAACCCTGCCTGAGGAAGTCTGGCATACAAATGGAACTTTCTCTCTCTTCAGAGGTCCATAAACCTACAATCAGCTTAAGCCAACAGGTTTCCCGTGAATTCCCAGGAATCTGTATTTTGCTCTCTGTCTCAGTTTCTCTTTTCTGCTGTGTCTGCTTGAGGGAGGTGGAAGAGGATGTGGGCAGGACTTGTGTGAAAATACAGTGGGTTTTGTGGTTGTCTGGGTGTTTTTACCTTTTATATAAGACTATTAAATTTATTTTGCTCAAATCCCACTAGTAATGACCAGGCAGTATGCAAGACACATAGTTAGCACCTTATATATACATATATACAGCTCTTGACTGCTGTCCCTACAAGCATGGTCCCATATGCCACCCCATATCCCATAGCTTAGTGCACAGCCTGTGTAGTTAGAAGCTCCTTTTCTGGGGGGTTTTTTTGGGTTTTAGGTTGGGGGTTTTTGGGGGGTTTTTTAATTTGTTTTGTTTTGTTTTGTGGTGGGTTTTTTGTTTTGTTTTGTTTTGGGGTTTTTTTTGTTAGTTTTGGGTTTGTTTGGTTCTTTTTTTCCCCCCCTCCAAATATTAAATATTTAACACAGTTCAGAGAGCTCCGTTCAAAACATATCCTGATAAATAGCAGTTTGGGGAGCGGAAACACCACTTTTCTAGAACTTAGTCTTCACATGAAGTGTCTGAAATAGACCTAATCAAGAGTGCTTGCCACCTTCTTCACCTCTGTTTCTGTGTGAAGTCATAAACAAATAAAAAATTTTATCAAAAGTAGCACTTGGATGGACAAAGGAAAAATTGTGCAAATGGATTTCTGGAGCCAGGGAGATTTTTCTTGTTTTCTCTGTGGGTGCTGGAAAAGTAATGTTTAATTGTCCTTTTTTTCCCTGAAACACTTCGTTCTATGAAACACTTTCTAAAATATTTTATTTGAGGAAAAATCATACAAAAATGTGGCAATAAAGAAATAATGAGAGAGCCTGCTTCAACACATGTCTTCTCATTTATTTTCTCCACTTTAAACATGCTCTTTTCTTGCATAAGAATTTTTTCAGGAGATTTATCTGTAAAGCCTGGATACAAGAATTATGTGATTAAAACTGATGATAGGTTTTGTTTGTGATTTGTCTGTGATTCTGTGGAATGTAGATATTTTACTGAATAAGGCTAATTACTATGTTTAGGTGCCAGTTCTCTGTAATGAATGCAATGCAAAGCTTTTCAATGGCAAAGTGTAACTGAGTCGTCAGATGACAATAAAAACATTAAAGTATATTGAAAACCAGGGAGGAAAAGTCTTCTCTTTCTCACTTGACAAGTTCTGAAGTGCAGTTGTGGAAGTCATTCAGGTCTGAGCATTCATGCATGCACACTGAGCTCAAGATTCACAATTAATTCCCTTTTCCACCTCCCCCACAGCCTGGCCATCCCTTCTGTTTGTGCCTTGGCTGGAAGCCCTCAGCCTGCCTGGTGCCTCAGGCTGCAGCAGTGGCTCCTTGGCAGTCACCTGGCTCACCCACAGCCCCTTCTGAGCAGGAGAAGGGAATGGCTGTTCCATGCTGTCCTGCAGCCAGCAGCTCTGAAGCATTGCTTAGCCCCGTGTCCGAAGGATCCCACCACTAAAGGGACTCCAGCTCTTCCAAAACAGTGCCCAGCCACATCCCCCAAGGGTGAGCACGTGTGCAAAATGAATCTGACTGGAAGGTCTTTGTGAGAGATCAGCGCCTTCCTCTGGTCACATCTTGCGTCACCACAGCTCTAACTGACCTATTTTATCTTTATTTGCTGTTATGGCTGGTCAAACGAAAAAATGTGCCTGAAGTGCCCTGTGTTTTCTGACCCACAGCTATGCTTTCCTGCTCACCGGGAAGAAGGAGCTCTGTGTCTCATCCACATGGTCTGACTGCTCTGATCTTTGGGAACTGATAAATGTATGGAAATGCATTAATACTGTCCAGACAATGCTAAAGACAATGCAATTTTAGCAAACATCCTAAATCAGTTTAGAGACATAAAATACACATTTATTTTAGCTCCTAGCAATTTCAGGGAGTTTACATTGACTTCAAGTGATAACTTTTTTTTCCAGTAAGACAATATCTTCTCTTATCATAATGGAGCTTTTCTTAGGAGACAAATCATGCAGCAGTGGAATATGTGATTTGAAAAAAATATATAAAGCAATTTTATTTCCTCTCTGAGCTAAGGAAAATGTTGGGAGTTATGCTATACAGGCTGAGAGTTAAATGCCCAAAGACAGAGATGAAAATAATATAGTTACACCCGTGTCCTATACTGCTGAGTTTTTCCTTCACAATTCACAGAAATATCAGTAAAAATATCCCCACAGATAAACCCTGAGCTTTGTAGAAGATTAGAAACTGGCTAATCATGATAATTACAGACCACACAGCTTGTCTTAGCTCTCATTCAAAGGAGAGATTTATTAAAGAAGCCATCACATTTCAATAAAGACAGAAATAAATCCATTTCATGTTTAATGTCCTTCTTGTTGTTTTATGGCCAAAGGTCCTGTGGGGCAGGTTTTTTTCATCTGGAAGAGTAAAGCTGATGCAGGATAATTTGTCCTTCAGACAGATATACTCCTTCAGCCCTCTCTTAGAAACTTATCTGAGTTGCTGAGGCAACAAACACTTTGGTTTGCCATAGGTCACACATATAAACTGGGAATCTCATGCACAGTTGTTTGAAGTTAATAGGATTTTTCCTCTGCTGGATGTTTACTCAGGCCATGTTATAGAAGACACAGAGTCTCCATGAGGGAAATTTATTAGAGATGGGGGGAACTTGACTGGCCTTGCCATTTCTCATTCTGAGGTAAGGACACCATCCAGTGACCAGAGAAACATGCCTCCCTCCCAAACATGCAGTGACAGCACAACTTAATAATTGATGGATTCCATTTGAGTGAATCAGAGCAACCTCACTCAAGTCAATACACTTGCACACAGAGATAGAACCTCCATATTTTTCTTCATATGTTTATATTAGTGTAATACAAGCATCTGAGATGGGATTCATGCAACGTGATTTTGGCCATCTGAAAGTTATAGTCTCTGTGGTGGTAATGATCTCGTGGAATAGGATATGTTAAGTGTCGGCAGAGGTTAATGTTTCCACACCCCCCTTACAGGTACAGGAGACACTCTCGTTATCATCAGTGCAGCACGGACAGTGATTCAGCTGAACAGTCACTACTTCAGGGTGAATTTATGTGCTTTCCTTGGCTTCTCATTTAGTATATAGAGAAGATCCTCTTGAGATTAATTCATTTTTTACTTAAAAGCAGGTCATTTTGAAACCAAACTAAACCAAACCAAATCAGGTGTACTCTCTACACTGAACTTTATAATCAGTATAACTAGTGGTTTAAAAGGAAACACAAGCATGGTTTAACCTAGACAGCTGCTTTCTTAAAAGCTACGGTTGGTTGAACTGACTCCTAACCCCAAATATTTGTGGAACTTCTGAAAACTGGATGCTGGGAAGCATGCAGAACTAAGAAAACGATGTCCTAATGACAGCAGCCCAGTAACTCAATGGGGCTGTTCTGTTACCAGCGTAATTTCTGCTGTCAGTTGTCAACTTGTCTGCTCACATGAAGCCAAGTTTACTATGGCTCCGTCCCCTACAGTCAGTGAAGGCACAGGGCCATACAAAATGCTCTGGCATGAGTCCAGCTGTTATGCAGGACAGCTGCTGAATTGCCCCACCCAGAGCCCACCATGGCACTTCTAATATTTTCTCACTTTGAAAGAGCCTGGTCTGCATTGTCTCCCTCTTGTACCCTGCCAGGCTTTTTCTTCCACACAGCTTTCAGCAGCAGCTGAGATTAGTTCTGTCAGCCAAGTACAGCACACATGAGCAGAGATCACCCAGGAAAAGCTGGCAGCCCTTGGGCATCCAAAGGCCCAGTTACTGGCACACATTTTATGTCACTGATTTATCTGTCGTACTTATCTGTACTCTTTATCATGTAAATAAAAAAAAAATCCATGTACTTTTAACAATAAAGCTTTCTTCTCCTCTGCTGCATACTGCAAAATAATACAACTGATTCACTACATTGTTATGCTATGATATTTCTGCCACTTTAGACTAATTTTGGAGATGTGATCTGCAAGAAATAAAGGCAAGAAATATCTTTTAGGTTATATTTGACTTCATCAGTAAATAATGTAGCAAAGAGTTTATGGGATATATAAACAACCTGGTAATATTTCTGATAGCAAAGAATTGCCTGGGATGTAACTCACTGTCAGCAGTACAGAAATATCCAGCAGGTGAATGCTAGGCATGAAGGTTATGCTCACTCTCAAGGCCATTTTGAGGATTTTTAAAAACCATAAGTGATTTTTAAAGCAAGTACAAAAGCCAATCCTTATATTCATCTGCTTGATATCCCTGTCATGCCAACACTGTTTAAAAACATGGTGCTCAAACTCTTTCTATCAGAGTGGCGAAGCTACTGTCAGAAAAGCAAACAGGACTCTGGCTTGCTAATTTTTACACATATTGGAGAGGTTCTCAGTCTCTCTTACGCTAATAAAAATCTATTGATTTCCTTTTATAACTAATATCAAAGGATGTCTGGCAAAAAAAATCAGAGAAAGATATTTTCATAGTATAGTGAGACCTTAGTAAATTTTCTTTCCATAGCTGCCTGTGGAAATGCTGACATTATACAAGCGACAATGAAAAATAAGGGCAAAGGAATTAAGACATTCAAATGCCTTAAAATTATTTGAGGAAGGGTTCATCTCTCTTTTTCACAAAATGTACAAATATTTCTTTTTGTCTTCTGAATCATCCATAAATTTTTTAAGATATCCATAGCTCTTTTGTATGGATGTTGTTAGAGACAACTTCGCTAAACGTTAATAATGGGACAACTTAAACCAAGAAGCCAAAATCATCACATTCTTATTGTATACAGACAGGTTTCACTTGGATACTTCTGTCTGTTTTGCACTTTTGCTTTTATTCGTTTTCCTCTGTAGCTGATAGTAATAGCAGGAGAACAAGCACAGGCTGGGCTCCCTCAGAGAAGCTCTATGAGACAGAGCTTGGCATAAGGGGCTCCTAATGCTTTGTCTGTCGACATTATTTTACAGTTGCTGCCATCTGTGCAGCATGAAGTATCCTCTTGGTGCATCAGTCCTTTTACCAAAACACAGAGTTAGCGGAATATGGAAGGCTGGGTGGCTAGCAGGAGTGAGGATGGTTACCACCCATTGCCATGAATGTTGCCCTCCAACATACCAATACTTACCATGACACACTGAAGGACACACAAATTATACACTGAACTGCTCTTGAAATGCTGGTTTGCAGGAGTCCAGCTTGTCCCTTTCCCCAGAACAAGTTTAGTGTTACACTTCTACACTCTGCCTCTCTGGGTGGAAGATAGGTGTCCAGATTTACCAGCATTTCTTCCACCCTTCCTATGATTTGCCATTTCTGCTTCTGTCTCAGTAACAAGAATAAAAAATCCTATTAAAGTGCTTTTTATGATGTATGACCAGGTCATGCTCTGTGGGTGAGCCCAAGGGCCCCCACTCTCTCCAGCCTGAATACATCCTTTCCCTCCTGTCACTTCCAAGAGCACAAGTATGATCTAGCTCATTCTACCCTGAGTACAGAAAAGCCTGTGAAACACTACTTGGTGCTGTATTCCAGTAGGATACACTTCAGATGTGAATGAATGTACACTTCTTTCTGTGGTGTGAAAAGTATTCTTCAGGGGCTTGCCAGGGATTGGCCTTTTACTGCCAAGTTTTCATTTACACTTTTCAGGGGCAATGTGCATAAATGCTACTACCCTTCACTAGGCAACTTGCAGCTGTTAAAAGGAAGAAAACCAGCAAAAGCCGGTCTTTTTCTTCAGCTTTTTTAAAGGGGATGAAGGACTGGAGCACAGGGAAAAGCAGTTTCCTGTTGCTGATGGCAATGATAAGCTATTACTGCTGATGAGCTGAGTGTGGAGCTGGAGCAAAAGGGTCTGGCTGCTCATCAGACTGAAGGTGCAAGGCATTAAAGGGGATTAAACCAGCACAGCCTCTGCCAGCCTAATCCACTTGGCACCAATGAACTGTAGGGAGGCCTGGATGCTTTGTGCTTATGGCATGTACAAGGAGGCTTAAAAAGAAAAGAAGTAGTCATTTTAGTTGCCATGGAGGCTTTTGCTGGTAATTGACTTTTGTGATCCTTTCCTTTCTCCCTTTCCTTTTTTGTAATTGTTGATTAGAAACTGTGCACCACTCCATTTTAATGCCCATGAAACATAGGAAGCCTTTATTTCACAGTGGAAACCTGAACTTTAAGGCAGTACAAGGGCTTGTGAATATGCCACGTATGGTCAGAGCACTGCTGCAGCACTACCTTTGCTCTGACTCTGTTAAGGCAAGTCCAACTTCTTCTGAGGCAATGAAAACACTCCACAAACTAATCCGAGACTGAGATTGGATCCCTATACCCTTTTTAAATGTCCAGAACACAGTACACTAAAAACCCAGGAAGGCAGCTTCCAGCAGTAGTACGTGTCCTGTAAGGAGGGGGGAGAAGCAAGAGGAAATCAGATCTTCTACAGTGAATTTGATACTGATTGAGGCACTCTCTGTTCTGAATGTGGTTGATCCACTTCAGATGCCTCCTGATCCCAGACTCACAGTGGAGACAATAATGAAAGGCTGTTTATGTCCAAAAATAAAGAGAAAACATTTTTCTTTATAATCTAGGGACAGAGATGGTTCATCTCAGAAAAGGTCAGAGGAGCATGATGCTAGGTATTCGTAGTTACCCAGGGAAGAGCTATCCCTGTCCTTTGACTCTGAAATGAGTGGGGAGAGTTTATGTTCCAGCCACCGGTAAAGATTAACCTAGCAGCATCTCCAGAGAGAAATCTAAAAGCAGGTTTTTTCATCTGCAATCGGCAGTGATTAATTATGACTTAACAACATAATGCTGTAGCTATCTGCAAAGAAAAGGATTTTTTCTTTTTTGAGCGCTGGATGTTTTGCTGTCATTTTGCTCACTCTTTATTACTTCAGTGCATAAATTCAAAGGGTAGCATAGTTCAGACTGACTCCAGCAGGTAAAATACGTATGTTATTCCCATAATTAAGCTGTTGGAGAGAGCTGAAATCACAGTATCAGTAGGGACGGGCCTGGAGTACTGCAGTGTTTGCTAAAAGGTAATTTTTAGGGATTAATGTAACAATGGTTCTGAAGACCTTTCCTCTTTTCACTTTTACTTCTGACCTTTTCTGTCTAACAGAGTTTTCTGATTAAGTTTTTGAAGGGTGTAATATAAAACCAGGGAATTACTCCTTTGGAAAAAGAAACTTGTTAAAATAAAGCACTGGGTATATTTATTTGTAAGCTGAAGAGAAAGACAACATGAAAAAGTTCACTAAACACACAAAACCCCAGAGGCAGGAGTTTTTAGAGGAAAAGCTATTTGAAAGGCTTTCATTTTCTTTGCTTTTCAAGTAACCACTATGGATGTGAAGATAAGAGATCATTAGACCTACATCAGTATGTGGCATAAGGGCTGCTCTTCTGTAGCCCATCAAGCATGCAATAACCCAACAGACATTCCCACCGAGGTTAAACAATAGCCTCCTGTTTGTAGCTGCCTCTGGTTCATTTAGTAGAAAATGTATAACCCAAGTTTTATCAGATTCAGCTATAAAGACGAGGTGCTCAATATTTCCTGTGCTAAGTGGAGTTCTTTGATCCATTGTCCTGCTAATTACCAACGGGGTTGACCTCTTCCTGGATTTAACTGCTCTTGCCTATTTTTTTCTGGCTCCCTGTATTTGCTTAATTAGACACAGCCATGAATGCTCCCACAGTTCAAGCCATCTTGAAGCACTTTGACTTGCCCGTGTGGATCCGGCACCTTATGAATTAAGAGTCAGACATGCTCAAGGACTTGATGCAAGGGCCAGGGAAGTCTAGGGGAGACTCTAAGTCAAATGGCTAGACACTGGTGTGGTAAAAAAACGCAGCATGAGTCCATGAGTGTAACTGGAGCCAGGCCAATTTGTACAAGCAGATAATTTGGTCCAAAAGTTTGCTTCCTAATCTTAAATTCAGAGTAACATTGTTTACACAATGGACATAAGAAAGACCAAATTAGGTGTTATGGGAGCACTCTACTCACAACCTGCCCACGAAGAAAATGTTTCACTGTCTTTAAAAATGTTTTATTGTCTTTGCATGATTTGGGTGTGAAATGTGGTAAGAGAGCTTATTTTCCAGACTATTTATTGATGATTCTTAGCTATTTGTGGACTTGCAGACAGCTGATCTGGAAGACATGCTGAAAGATGTTGCAGTCCGAGCCCCAAGGAATATGTCTGTGTCATTTCTGGCATATATTTATCTGCTGTACTTTTAAAACCATGATAGAACTCCTTTCTCCTTTATTAATCTATTTTTGTGCTTCCCTGTGCTAGCAATTAGATTTTTTTCCCCTTTACATCTATATCTCTACAGCTGCAATATATGTCCTTTAGCTGTTAACTTCCCACTGGATAGAGAAAATTATTTACTCCTTTATCTTTTTGTGATATCCTGTTATATATTTGAAAATGGTTCCTATATTCTTTACTCCCAGACTAAACAAACTTCTCTAAGTCATCTTTGTTTCTATCAATCCTAGCAGTGTGGAAGACAAATTTATAGGATCTTGGTGGAGCAGAGCTTGGGTTAGACCTTAGTTTAATGTGAAGGGCCCATCTTCTGTGGGAAGCAAAAGGAGCTGCTTCTCTTCCTAAGTGAAGAACTAAAACCTATAGCCAACCCTAAGAGAATGCCTGGGCAGATGATTAGTTCATGGAGGAGCCATATGGCTTTCTCCTCCTACTTTCATTAGGGGCCTGGGTATCTTGAGGGGTGTAGGAAGGCAGCATTCCTTGTAGAAATTTTATCAGTTTGTACACTCTATGACAAGATGCATTAATGGGGAAAAACCATACAGACAGTAACCATTTTGATAATAACCCATGCTGATGGACCAGACAGAATCAGCTAGAATCAGGGTCTTTCTTCCATGAGGGATGAATCCATGCAGGTCACTCCTGTGAACAGGAATTGGATGGATTGTGTCATGTTTCAAGATAGATCAAGTGAAATTCTTCTCAAATTACACTCTCAAAATACAGATCTGAGGTAGAACTGTTTTGGCTAAATCTAAATTTTACACATAGATAGGAGGGAAGCAAAGGCAGGGAATGGAAAAGGAGGGCAGAAAAAGAAGAAGGCCTTTTACAGAATTTTATTTTCTGTGTGGTTGTGTGCTAGAGATGTTTAAATAAATCTGAACACTTTTCTTTAAGAACAGAAACTTTGAGGCACAGACAGATTACACATCATAGAACATGTGGTCTTCCTTTGATTGAAGATGTTATTTTTTTCATTATCAGACTTTTTGGTGCCTACAAAATTAGGTGTGAGCATTCAGTTCACCTATAGTTTTGTGCATGAATTTATGCGAGAGGAGAACTTTTCTCAAAACTTAGGATATCAAAGGCATTTTTTGAGATAGCCACAATGACAAAGGTTAAAAATGAAGTGTTTTAACAGCTTCATAGTGTTCCATTGGTTAATTCTGTCTCAGCAATATCTCAGACAGGAAGCAGAGAAAGTTAATAGTCAGTCTCAATCAGGATTTGGAGTTTTTTCTCTGACTACAATGCACAGATTATTTCAAATGTGTTATTCAGTTTATTTATATTTTAGGGAACTCATACCTTTTCTCATATCAAGTATAGCTATTTCTTTAGAAAACTACACCTCCTTTTGTAATAAGCTTTCCAAAAACTGTAAAGAGTTCCTGGAAAACAAAAAACATGTGTATGATTTCTTGGTGTGGCAATCAAATGCCCCAAAAGACTTGCTAAAATGTGGGATTCAGGGGATGAGTCTCTTCCACAAGCAATTCCTCCACACACATCTCTTTTCATCCCTAGATCTCAGTGCTTATAAACACAAGATCTTCCTTATAGTTCTTCCTGCTATTTTTTTTCTTAATTTCCACTTCAGAAATGGATTGTGTGTCATTATCCATGTGTTACCAACAGTCAGCCAAATGCTGGGTAAATTCCAAAGCTACACAGTACAAGTAGGTATGACCTCTGTGTTCTCCTGTCTCCAGAAGTATTCCTTTTCTAGAGAATTTTGAATGTTAGACACTGATAACCTTCAGAAGATTTCAGAGAGAGTAGCATATGCTTACCATCAAACTCCTAATTAAATTGTGCTATGGCTCATGGGACAGCTACAGACATCCTCTGTGGGTCACAGGCAGCCCATGAAAACACTGAGCCAGGTGACATTTTCCTCTGCTACTCATGAGCTGATGAAAGCTAGTTGCCTTTACTTCTTTTTTCTTTTTTTTCCGCATATTTTTTCCCCAAGTGAAAAAGCTATTTTGCACTCTCAAAGCACAGTTCAGCTGAGTGTGTCATTAATGCCACAGCCAGCTTGGGGAAGACGTGAACTTCTTACGTATTTATGGTTAAGGAAATCAATATGGAGAATTGAAAGGGATGATAACTGGATTGTTTAATGTTACTGTGGATGATCTATACATAAAACATGCTGCAATAAAATTCCCCTCCTCCAAGGAGCATTATGAAGGTGTTAAAGCACACCAAACTCTAGATCAACAGTTTCCAGTGAGAGAAAAATACATCATCTGATTGTAAAATTTATTTTCCATGTCTTCTGTCCAGCATACTTGTTTAAATGATGTCTAAATGTTTAACTGCTTATCTGCTGAGCCTGTCTTTGACAGAGAACCTATACAGTTCACACATTAAGTGTTCACACTTTCAGCATCAGAATGGCAGGAGGAACNTCCCAGATCCTGTGTACTTTGCAGACAGCCACACTGTTCCTAATCAGGGAAAATAAAAAAATTCAACTGACATTCTTGAAGTGCTTATCCTCACAGATTAAGCTTTTCATAAGTTTTGGCTGAAGGATCTTAACATCTCTATCACTAAAATAAAAGTAATGTTATCAACTGGCAAACATCTGAATGGCATTTTTTTCCTGGTTGATAGAAATTTATTTTGAAAATGGCAAATTATAGTTTTACTGCTACTGAGTTTCACAGAGATTGATAACAATAATGACAGACCTTAGGGACACATCTCATCAGGATTGACATTCCTGGCAGCACTGTCGCACTCGTATTTATCTTTTCATTTACTCTAAATTGTAATTCTCAAAATAGCATATGACAAAAAACACTCATCAGCTTCTCCATTTAGATGAGAGAATTTGGGCAGCTGGTTCACTCTGCCTTTCCCAGACAGCATCTTCACTCTTCTGCAGAGTTCAGTGGGGGTGTGGCATGAAAATATATCCATGGTATGAGCTGGCATTAAGAGGGAGAACTTAAATTTAGGCCTAACTATTGCCCCAAGCAAGCAAATGCCCAGAAACGAGCTATATTCAGATGCCACGAAGTGCTGTACTTACACAGAGAATCCCATTGCTTCACTGAAGGTATATAAGCAAAAAGGTGATTAAGTGTGCTGACAGGTCTCACGGGGGAAGGGGTGGCGTAGGCAGCTGTCATTGTCCTGTTGTGACAGCAGGGACCACAGAACCTTGCCAAGATTCAGAAAGCAACTTTTTATTTTTTACTCAGAAAATATAATGATAGTTTCTAATACTGGAAGAATTATTAAGATAAAACAAAAAGAAATAAAAATAGTAATAATTAAAAACAAAAAAAAGGGATTCCCTTTTCCTGCTTGCTGGGGAATCTAGTGATGCAAAAGAAGAACCGAAGCAGCCAAGTTTTGAAAAAAAGTTAATCTTGTTAGTAATACATAATGAACCTTTCTGTTTAATATAAGTTTACAGTCAGTTTCAGAATCTTTTTAGGAAAAGATCCAATGATTAAAATGGTGGAACACAGGTAGCACATCGTGAAAAAAGTAGAATCAATTTCTCTGAGGTAAAGATAACTGAGAACAAAGATACACCACATCTTTACAAACTAAATTTCTAGCAAATGCACAAATGTGTATTTCCATCATATAGAAGCAAGCCACAGAGAACAATCCAACTTTGGACTTCAAACTGAAAGGAAATGTTTGAAGGTCCTTGTGCTGCTAATATTAAATCAGCCTTGGAATTCTCAAACTGTAGAGACAACGGTCTCCTAATTCCAAAGTCCTACACCTGAGAAGTGAAAACACTGAATGAGAGCTCTTCACTAACGATAAGAGGTCACTGAGTTAACAGTCAGACAGTGAGAGTGAGCATTGCTGGGTTATTTTCAGCTCTCAAAACAAGAAAGTCACAATGATTAATACTACTCACAAAGCTAAGAATGATTGTGAAGTGAATGAATGAGGGTGCAGGCATGGGAAAAAATACTACTTGGAAAAAAAGGCTTACTTTTTACTAATTATTTGACATTCTTAAAATAAGATCTGGAAAAACAAGAAAAACTAAATCCTAATCTTAAAAATAAGATAAAAAACCCCTCACACAACAAAAAACCACACATACAACTGCCATCCTCAGGGAGAAAATGGAGCACAGTTAAGAAAAGAAAAAGTAAAATGTAAAATAAAGGGGAAAGAAAGTTGATAGGCATGAACATAAATTAGAATCTAGTCATTGTGTGACTGTGCCAGTGGAAGAGTAAACAGGTGAGTATAATCAGTCAATGTACTTATGAGGAACAAGAAGGCTTTGAATTATTTTTAATTTCTTCTAGAAAAAAAGGAACCCCTATAGTAGGGAGGAGAGTTTTCTGCATTGAAAAGGGTGATTTTATCAGTAAGAGAGAAGCAGCAGTTGTGCTGAGAATGCATATGTTTATGTCATCTAAATAGATGCATTCCTGGACAGGATTCCTTAGAGCTTTCCTTGGCCCTGAGAAGAAAGAGTATTTAATACTGAGAGTCTTTAATTCATCTAGCTGCTATTAATTGCATTAGTGTATGAATTTTAGTATCTGAAAAGTGGTGGTTCAGACAGATAAATTATTCTACAAGATAAACCAGACTATCTACATTTGCATGGCCTAACTATTTAAGGATGTCAACATTATTCCAAATAAAATAGAGACCTACACTTAACACAAAAATAGTTTAAATAAAATAAAGGCTTCAAATGAGGTAAGGTTCCTTTTATTTCTTTACCAAAATTAGAGTTTTCCATTTCATTCTAAGACTTGCGAAAAGCAGTGTCATTTTTCTTGTACAGTTGATTGAAAACACCTTTCTAGCTTTGAAGACTAATAACTGAGCGTTTAGGAGAGAGGAAATAAAAGCAGTAATGTAATGCTACAAGTCCACACCACAAAAATTGAAGGCAAATCTTTGTTCTCTATATTCTTTCTGCAGGACTGCAGAACTACTGTATTCATTCTATTATGCAAAAATAAGAAAAGAAAGCCCTGGGATCCCACTGCTTTTGTAGGACCATGATTTAAAGGCAGCATGAATGGGACCCATTTAACTGATCATTGGTATCTTTATCTGATACATTTAAGTTTCTAACACAATCAGTGGAGGTCTGACCAATGAAATGAGGTTCATTTCACCAAATGTAGGCTTCTGCTTTAAGATGAGATGAATCTCATGCTCAGCTTTACAAACTGGCTTAATGTCTGGCCATCAAAGGAACTTGCATAACTGGTTTGGATGTGGCTATTTGCATTGAGGAAATCCACATTTGCACAGGACAAATCAAACACTTCATGTGTTAATGCATTCTCTTTCTCTGTTTATGAGAATGTCCACAATTGAGAACAGCATTTGCTATATCATAAAAACATTTCTAAGTACTGATTACCTTTTTTCAGATTTCCATTTAATTTAATAATTTCTTGGAGAGAAAAGGTTAAAAAACATCTGAGAGTACATAGTTTTATTTTGGGATTAAAATAAGGAAATCCATAAAATTAGTCAGTAAAAATAATTTGTACCATTATTGAATAATAAAGATACAATCCCTCAAGGTGTTAATTCCCTCTTCTAAGATCACTTCCCACTCTCTTCAGCAAGGACTGCACGAGCTGAATCTTTCCCAGAAGACATTCAACGAAAATGCATGTAGTCTAGACTGAATGCACCAAGCTGCCCACAGAGCAGTTATACCAAACTGTTAAATCAAATGTGCTTCAATGATTTGGAAACTTTAGATAGGAACAATGTCCTTCTGCCCAGGAAATGGGGCCCCACAATTTATGTCTTTTTAAAATATTTAATCATGAATTAACAACACGTAGTGCCACACTAAAACATTCCATTTGAGATCAGAGACCAGAAAGTTTATTTGAGCCTGCAGTCCTGCTTGACAAGATTTAAATCCAGCTGGTATATTCACAAAGATACAAAAAGGTTCCCCCTCACACATAGCTATGGATGCCATCCATCTTATGATGCATTTTAACTCTGCTCTCTTCAGAAATACATAACCTGATGCCAAAACATGCTTAACATAATCTACTAGAAATGAGACATGAAGAAATTAAAAGAGAAGAAGCTTTGTTTGCCATCCCTTTCAGAAAGTGACTTGGGAGAGTTTGACCAGTGTACTTTAAGGATTGAAGCACATCTATCAGAGAGCATGGCAGTAGCCTTTGGAGTTACTGGATTCATCCAAGCATAATTCTGAGGTAAATGGAAGGGGAAGAAAAAAAAAAAAAAAAGAGAGCTGAAGCTAAGAGATCAATTGAGCTGTAAATATTTTATTTATTTCCCCTTGTTTTCTTGAACGAATTCATGATTGACCTGTACACAAGGATTTTCCCTAGCAGTAAGGGCAGATGTTCCATAAAGATCAGACAGGGCTGGCCACAGCTCTTTTCCAATGGTTAGGGGAAAAAATAAACTGTCTGCCTTTGAGTCCCTGGGCAGGTGGCAACACCCGCAGAGGTTTCTTCTCCTTAAAAGTAACATTCATCTTGGCATTTACATATTTGTGAATGTTTGACTTTGCAGATTTATTCATCTATTAATCTAGCAGAAGGAGTAGGGGGAGAAGAGAGGGAATGTTAATGGAAAATCTTGGGTTTTAAAAAAAGAAACTGACCCCCTCAGAAAATCCATTATGTAGCATTACAGTGACCCATAAGGTTCATTGTCAGAATTTTGCTCTTTGGATCCTTTTTAGTTAATAGTAGCACATCTGTCAACTTGTGCATAAATCAAGAAGAGACACATTTTTCCAGCAGTGTTTAAGGCTGACAATAGAGGACGCTCAGGAATCCTGAATCACTTCCAGGCTCCATTTTCTAGAGACCCTTCTGTTCACATCCAAATTTTGCTCCATTCCCTCCCTTGTTCAAACAGGAGGAAATCTCTGCTCTTTTCACATTACCATTTTATTCTATCACCTTCACGCAATACTGGCTCACTTCTCATCCTTGCTGCTTTCTACTTTAGTCACTTTGCTGCTTCTTTTTCAGCTAAGAACAAAACAGAGACAATCTCTTCATGTATCTGGTGCCACAGGGGCCCTTAGCAGCCAGAGGATGATTTGTAGAGCAAGCCTGGCTCAGCTGGGTGCCTTCCAGACAAATTCCTCCACCTCAGCATCATGCCTCATATTAGACAGTGCAAGCTGAATGCTTCTTCAGGCAAACTTCAGAAAAGTTCTCTCTCAGCTTCTGTCAGTGGCTTGAGGGCACCAAAAGGTCTGACTTGCTCTGTCCAGCCTCATGTGGGACCCTGAACCTGCTGCTGCAGGAGCTCCACAGCTTGTTGGTGTGCCTGTCTCATGCCTTCCTCTCACGGGTGTACCTTGTGCCTGTCACCTGAATGGACCCATCATAAGTGTGTCTCATGTTAAATGAAATGTGTGCCAACCACATTGCTCCAGGGTTAATATATCTGAGTCTTATAACTAACATGCAAAGAAGTAACATGCACATTATCAACATGAAAAGACTTGAAAGTCACAAAAGATGAATATATTTATCTAAAATAACAAGCTTCTCAAGCACTGAAGCTGTATTTTCCAAGATTAATAATTGAAGTATTTTAGAGTTTATAAAAAGGCTGTAATGCCTACCAGGATCACAATTAGATGGCTTTCTGAAGGTCATCCCCTCTCCAAATGGAAAAACTCTGAAAGTCTATCTTGGTTCACCACTGTTGCTGTCACTGGATACTTATGTGCATGCACGTGAAAACATCAATATATTTAGAGCTGGCTGCTGGGTGTGTGCATATGAGAAAGAACAGAGCTTCACTCTACTGTAAAGGCACTGCTGAGGTTATCAGTCCTTCCACTTGTTCTTGTACCTATAAATAGACCATAAATTTTAGTTACTGTACATTCCTAACAATTAAAGAATTTCTGAGAAGAAAAGCCAGGAATAGCTGTGGGCTGGAGCAGCCAAACCATTCTGCTGAATTGGTGTAAAGCACTAAACCACATTACTAATGCTCACTCTGTCAAATTACCTGTCAGAGTTAAGCTCCGTTATCTTTGCTTGGCCTGCACATAATAAAAGCAAGCACAAGCTTTCAGCTTTAATGACAAATTAGAATAGCTGTAGTCATCATTGCATTTAACACCACAAATACAAAAATCCCACTCAAAAGAGGCACAATGTAATTTTTTTATTGCAACTGCTATTTTTGAAACCTCTGTTAGAAAAATAGACACTTATAACACAAAAAAGTGTGGTAGAACAAAAGTATACAAATGGCCAATAATGATTCAAATTTCTATCTCATACTGCCTAATCTGTAAGTTTCCTTGCCCATCCCTACTGCATAGCTTCTCCTCACCTCACGCGTGCCTTGCTGCAGCTCTGAAGAGATTACTTGGTTCAGTCAATGCTCAGATCTGTGTTTTACAGTCCTTGTTTGGCAGCCTACATAAGCCCCATACATCTCTACTAATCACGAAACTGTGTCATCATGATCCAGTCAAATCTAAATGTGTTATTTCATCTCCCTTCAGCTGTTACTAATAAAGTGTCAGGTATATTTAGTTAATCCTGGTATTACCAATTCATAGATTCAACTGAAATTACCTAAAATACTTCTCTACTATTTCTCTGTTTTTCATCAGGCACAAGCAGTCTTGTCCTAAAGATGCAGACTAAATTCCACTTCATATCCTTAGGACTGCTTCCCATGTGAGAAAAGGTCCTCTGCGTCCTGGTATGAGCTCAGCTGTCAGATCCCAAGGAGCATGCTTGAGCTGGACCAAGGGTGGAAATGCTTGTGCTGCTTCCTTCTCTATTTCTCTCAGTTGGCAATATCTGCAGCTCTAATTTCGCCGGGCTAGAGGCACAGCAGAGTAGCTGCAGCCCTTCACAGTGTTAGAGTGAAGGACAGAAGGTTAAGAATGTGAGAGCAGTAAGTACTTGTAGCCAGACACCAGGGAAAGGAGAAGGAACTGCAAGGCAAGGTGGCACTGAGCTGCTTTTTTGCTTTAACAGTGAAGAGTGGGATCCACAGGGTTGTTTTTCAAAATAAACTGAGGCAGGAGTGATGTTGCCATCCCCTGAACCTGACGGTAGTGAAGAAGTGGAGTGCCCGGCCTGAGCTTTGCTAACGACTGTTCGCCACCTGAGAATTCCAGCCTGTGTGTGTTCAGGAGGGAGCTTCTAACAGATACTTGTCACAGGAAAGGAGGATCTGAGGCATATGAAGGGTGGGATTCAGGCCCCTAAACATGCCCAGAAGCAGTTTTTTAGATGCTGTTTTGTTTTTTTTCTTGCCTCTGTGCTTCATAAGGCTGTAGTTGCTCTTCCATAGGTCCTGTAAGGTATTAACTAGCCCAGTTTGAAGTTTCAGATACCATGTGGCACCTAAGAGAGCACTAGACACCTATGTTCAGGCATTTGAATACCTCTCAAGGTATCTAACCAAAAAATCTGCAGGAGAGGGGACCTGGAGTGATGACATGAAGACCTAAGTAGCTAAATTTCCCAGCATTATTAGTTTATTATTACTTTATTACTTTCTTCTTTTTTTTTTCTTTTTTTTTTTTTAAAGCAAACTAGATTTTATGTACACATTTACTGAGAGCTCATATACTACCAGCATGACATGCTGCACAAGTACTGTGAACATCTAACAGATAGACCACTTCCTGAGAGATACCTGAGGGTGGTCTGATCAGCCCTGGATATCACCAATTCTCTCTGTCTGATTGCTTGTTAGAGCAGAATTAATTGCTTTAAATAAAAGTAGATCTAATTGGTGGAGTGGGGGATGTTTCTCTGTGTGTGCCTTTGGGTGGAAGGGAGTTTAATCAGCTCTTTCCTGAGCCCTGTTTTCTACCAATCATGCTGGCTCTGGTGTATGAGAATCTTCTAGGAACATATATGGCCTTTTTGACACATATTGGGCACATTTCAGACACTTAAAAGGAAATTCAGGCAGTACAGCCCTAGAAGGACTACAAGATAAGTGTATGACCCTCCAACAAAAAAACCAGGATGTCATTATTCAGGCAGACTGTAACGCAAGAGTATAGCATGAATGCTAAGATATGCATCTAAGATCCTTAGACAGCACTTCTGGAACACAGCTTGAACAACATGTTTGCACTGAATCTTAGCAAGATTAAGAAACTTTTGTTTACTCTTCCATCTCTAGTGTTGTGTTTTCAGTGGGAGACACTGATGCAGGTAAATATATTTAGTATTTGAAGGAAAAAATACAAAAAATCTGCCTGCTAATGAATCTAACTCCATGTGTGTAGTGGATCCTGTGTCTCTACTGCTTATAAAAGTAATGTTTCATATAAAACAGGCTTCATTTCTTGTGCATTCTATTTCCTTTACATTTTAGATCCTGTATTTTACCACTGGTTTGGTTTTTTTTCCTGTACAAAAGCCCTTATTTTTTTTAAATACAAGAGACCTGCTTAGAACCACCCAAGGAGTAAATTTCTGAACAGAAACACAGATTGCTGTTAGTCCTGTTTGGAAAGCAATGGGAGTGTGTATGAAATGTAGAAATCGGGAAAATGTACCAATAACTAGAAAGAACAATTAAAGACAGCAAAAAAGTTTATCTAGTGATAACACAAAGGTATTCTCAATATTCCAATTAGAGCCCCTTGAGCACTGATGCCTAAATATGTAAAGCAGCAGCAAACTGAGACACCTTCAAGCAGAGTGTCATCATTTCTGCAAAATACAACAATAAAATTCTCTTCTCTTTAAAGAAGTCATAACAGAGCTACTAACATAAAGCGTTTAAGAGCAACACTGATCCTTCATGGATACATCCAAAGCCAGCATATTATAGAAGAAGTCACTCCCAAAGCAGCACATGTTCTATTAACACCCTTCGGATGGACTGACTATTTTAAAAGTGAGCGATGGAAAATAACATAATTTTTGTTCTTGATTTTGGCTTTTTTATGTAAAGAAATTTTTTTCAAGACTGTATGGTAGAAATCCATGTTTTGGCACAGGCAACCTTCTGAATTGCTGCAGTCTCTCCTATGCCATGTCAGGTGGACCTGTTCCCATCAAAGAGTTTAACTGACATCTCAGCCTTTAGACTGTATCATTAGAGATCTTCTGGGATTTAGCTTGTCCTTCCTTGAGTGCACCATGTGTGCGTGGTTGCTCCAAGGCAGAGTAAGAGGTTTTGATCTGCACTGTCTCTATTTATGATTGACTAGCAGAGATTGCATGGCCTCCCCAGGCAATCCACTTTGTTGGATTAGACAAATAGGTATTTGGTCTAGGTTGAGTTAATCCCACCCTAGGGCAGGAAGGTGGACTACTTGACCACCTGACATCCTTTTTAGTCCTTTTTTTTTCCTACAGTTTTCTGATTCTTTCCTGATAAGTAGTCTGCTAGGCTCTTCACAAGGTTAGGCATTGGAAAAATAAGAGGACCAAAGGCTGAACCCATGAATGTATATAGAAGCTTAAACTTCATTTATTTCTAGGGAAACTGAGATCCTAAATACTTCTGTGGATCACAGACCAAGCCCAAAACTACCACTGCACCCTGAATAAAATAATAAAAAAAGAGATGCCATAATTTGCAAAAGGTGCAAAAGACTCAATTTTCTGAGGTAAGGCTGGATCATAAATTGTGCACAGGTAGACAATATTTTCTGAATAGCACTTGCAAACTTTGACCTCTGAATATTACAGCTTCAGTTTCATGCGTCCATTATAATCTATCCAGCAGAGTTACGTCTAGGAGCAAGCTACCTGTATGAAGATATTTCTACAGAATACTATCAAAAGAGTTACAACTCACTTTGCTGTTGCTTCAGAAATAGGGGAAGATTCCTGAAGGACTGACGTCAGACTGAACACCATTATAACAGTGAATTAAGGATACTTTGGGCTGCTGACAGACCTGGAATTAGGCTCTCCCAAGGTCACCTCACATCCACCTGGCATGGAAAGAGACCTATGTCATAGATTCTAAGCATCAAAGTTTTGTAAATAAAATCCTTACCAAAGAAGTGATAATATTTTTTAAAAAATTACTACAAAGATTTTACTCTTTTGAGGAATTAATGAAAATATTCTGTGTAATATTTAAACTATTGAAATTCACTAAGTTGGAAACTGTATTTCAAACATTCAGAAAAGGTACAGTGCAATTTTACTGCATATTTATAAACAGATCAAACACTTTAAGTGTCCATGGTTGTCTAATGTTAATGACTTTGAGCATTTACTTTATCCTGTGAAATATTCATGCAAAATATAACAAGGCTTCCATGTAATTCAGAATATACATACACATAATATCCATATGTATAAATGTCTTGGAAGAGTATTTATTACAAGATGTGTGTTGCTACAGTACACTATCCCATTCCATATCAAATATAGTTTATAGGTGGTTGTGCTGTTGTGGTGCATAATGAGCAAAAATTCAGATATGGTGTAGCACCTAATCACAAGTTCTGCAAAACCCCCTAAAATCAGGAACAACTACATGAAATACACTGTCTTCACTGTATTTCACCATTTACTCCCCAAAAAAATAAATATGCACTCTGACTACTGTAACTTCAGGGCATTTCAGACTTTCTAACATATTGTCCTCTTCAAAGATTAAGTGATATTATTGCCACTTTGTAGCATATAGGAGAAAATACTAATAACCACAGATATGCATACATTAAGCCTCTGATATAAGTGATGTTTTCAGGTTCCCTGTTGTATATTGCTCAGCACTGATTAAAGGCAATTCAGTCTGATGCCTCCAATGATCCCATTTCCAGGACAAAAAGGATGCTCTTTTAGAAGCGTCTTTCTATTTTCATCCCTGTGCTGCATCTGACCCACTCACCCAGGCTTTTCTTGTAGTAAATGCAGATGGAGATGCTTTCAGAGCATTATTCATCTTGTTCTAAAGTAGATACCCAAAGTAGGTCAGACGAATTGCAAATTAAAGCAGCTTTTCTTTCCACTGATAACAAAAGGAGGCTGGAGTGATGAGCAAGAAGTACCTTCACTGTAGGCATCGGCGGGCAGGTATAATGAGATATTTCCATTCATCCAAATTCCAGGGTATCCTGTGGGAGTGCACTCACTTGAAAGGGATTGATGGCTTTTGTGAAGTGCACAGTAATAAAAGCTCCAAAGAATATTTCTTCTTTCTTTCCCATGTCTTGTCTAATTTTCAGGGCTGAGGTGAAGGGAGTAAAGTGTTCAGTCATTAGATTGGACAGTAACTGGCCCTTCCTTTCTCTTCTCTGCTTGTCTAGCTTTACTGGGAAGGACAGAAGGCATCTCAAACCTGTTCAGTAGTTGGCAGACCAGGTAAGTAAGTGGGAGGGACATTTTAAGTCTTCTTCAATTGTCAAAAGTCTAAAATTCACCTCCAGTACTTCCTGAGAAGGTGCTCTAATCACTAGTGTATTTGTACATACCAATAGGTTTATCTCTTCCTTAAAACAGACCATAAAGACTCAAAATGATCATGGCAAATCACTCACTATCTTATTCAGACATTTTATATAAATCCACTAACAACAATGAAATCACAGTGGATGATCTATGATCACTGACAATTTATTTTGTAGAGAGATCTGTAGGGATTCAGTTGTTTGTGTTTATGTTTTGGGATTTTTTTCAGCAGATATTATACTCGTATGCTTTTTCTTTGTTTGCTTTCAGACAATTTATTTTAGTCATTGCTTCTGTTGCCTTACAATATTCTGGACTGCCTGATTTCAGATCTGAGAAAGAAACATTTGCTTCTCAGCTGAAAACTCCATCACTGAGATGTCCTGGTATAGTCACATAAAAACAGATATATAAGAAAATTCTCAGAGAGTTACAGACTTGAGAAATTTAAATGAAAGTGATAGAAGACATATAACTTCCGCAAGTCCAAAATATTTTATTAAACAAAACAATGTAAATTTTCTGGGGCATTTAAATGGGTTCTGAACTAGGAATGACTGCTCACAGCATCATTGTTTTGTATTCATCACTGAACACTTACCAGCCTACAGTAAGGGGGAGAAAAGCAAATCTAAACTTAGACATAGTATGAAGGGTGTAACATTACAGTGATTAAGTTTTTTATATAAACAAATGGCCTGGAATACTGCAGAGAGAAATGGGATCTTGCTTTGTGAGAATTTTGGTTAATACAAATGTTTTCATAGATGAGAAACCCCTGGGAGGGAGAATTCTCCTCTGGATATATATGATGTGTTTAGTGCTGATTTGGACCTTCAATGTGGGATTTAATCCATAATGGGCACAGAACAGATGGTTTAAGAAAGGCAAAAAAAAAAAGTACTTTTTAAAAGCCTATGTACGCAACACTGAAGACCAAGGGATTAAATAGTAATGGGAAAAACTGCCATGTCTGGAAATGGTACAAAGATACAAAGGTGCTTGCTTGGGTAATCACAGGCTGTGTCAATCACACATCTCCCATAAAGTCCCAGCACTGTTTATAGAGATAGAGTGAGCACAGAAGGCCTGATGTGATACAGCTCAAAAAATTGTGAACAGTGGATCTAGCATGTGTACCAACCACATACACCTCACCTTCCAGCTGTGAGTCTCTCAAATAAAGCTGCCAGTTTTACTTCCCTGAATATAGTTGGAAATAGCCTAAACACTGCAAATACAAAGGTTTCTGACCACAAATACTTATTTAGGTATCTAAGGCAATTGGCAATGCTGTTGCATAGCCCCTGATGGAGATCTTGGATTACCTGCTTAGCTGCAGATTTACATGCTACAGCAAAAGTAAAGTTGATGGTGGGTCAGATACTGATGGCCTCTGACCTCATTATTTGGTGAGTGTATGTTTGCTAATTGAGCTTTTTTTAAAAAGAAAATGGTTTATAGCTAACTGCTTTTAAAGCTGGTGAAGGTAGCTGCACGTGTTGTGTGTTCTGTCATTAAGCAGGTCCAGAAACTCTTACTGCAAAATACCACTAGCTCCCTCTATTTTGTGCCATTTGGCTAAATATGTTCCCATTGGACTTGTCAGGGATTAATTTGGTTTACCAAGTTGTGTTATACAGAGACATCAGAATGATGGGCAATGTTTTGAAACTGGTAGTTAACTATTGTTGCTTTCTTGTAAACAAACCACTCTGAAATCTCAAAGGTCACAGCACCTTTGAACATGCTAAAACACCTGGGCTTTGGATTCCGTTCCATATCAGAGCACTAAAGAGAGCTGCATCACAAGCAAGCCTGAGGATACTTAAGATTTGGCTTCTCCAGGCATATGAGTACATATGAAGTGGCAGAACTCCTGGAAGTGCATCCAAAAACATTTTTTTTAAATAATTTAAAAATAGAAGTCCTGGAGGCAACAGGATTAGTGCTCTTGAATCTCTCATAATGTGGAGCGGCATTTATCACAGTTAATTTTGCAAGTTTAGGATTTAAGCACATAGTCTAAGCCAGGAATATGAGCTTTCCCATAGCAGCAATGGAAAGATATGAGCACTTTTCAAACATCTTTCACATGATGAGGTGTCTCTAACCCCCACCTCCCTTCACATATCATAGTAGGTGCGGTCTCTGTCTGAGAGCTGTCAAAATGTCTTAATTTCTAATATCAAGGCAGCAATAAGTGATTCAAATCTCTTTATATCAGGGCTGACAGATCCCGATTTAACATACTATAAATGGAGGAAGTGAGGTGCAAGGTCTAAGTCGGACCCCAAAAGTGGTCTGAATGAAGTCTTTTTATGTCCAAAGGGGTGAGGAATGACACATCTCATACACGGTTATTGAGTGTATATTTGAAAGATTGTCTTCTCACTAAAATGCTATAAACTTACTTAACTACAAAATTTAAGTTTAAAAAGGGAAATGTACCAAAGGATCATTCAGCTCAGGCAGCCATATTCTGCCTCTCACACACAACACATACATAACTGAGTTAGGAAATCTGAAACTGCCTTGCCCAAGTTTTTTGGATTTTGGGGTTCTCTTTAAGGGCAGCCAGTTGCATGTTCCCATCTCTGTGGTGAGCACATGGTGCCCCCTTTCACTGAGAGACTTGTACCTTGATGGTGCTGCAAGTATCTTTGTCCAAATGCTAATGCCAGCTGTTCTTTGGCTTCCAACTAATGTCTATGTCACTTGAAAGATGAAGTTAGGCACTAAGTACTTATCCATGCCTTCAAAAATCTTTTCTCTAAAATGCAGTGTAACCTGAAATTTGGATTCTTAATTGCTAACCACCATGTTTTGTCTGTGATGATCACCTGCAATCATAGCAAGGCAAAATCAGTTTGGTCTAGTTGTTTAATAGTTGTTGCTCCAGAATAGCTCCTATTTCATAGTATATGTTGACAATTGATGGTTCATTTGAAAGTTCTGTAAAATTGTTTCAAACCAGTTCTCCAGAAAAGTCTGGAAATCAACTTGCAACATTACAAAAATGCCTGATTTTAATAGGTATCCAGGTGAACAAACATGTATACCCATATGACTTACACATTAATAAAATCCTCATCTATTATATTTTAAACTGACTGTGATTCTTACCTTGGCAAAACTCACTGAAGACAATACAAGATTTATTTGAATGGAAGTCACAGTATCAGACACAAAAGGTTAATATGGCTGCGTATTTATTCCAGTTGTGTGTAAAATGGGAGTGAAGTTAACATTGGCTAACTTAGGGAAATCTCTATAGAGAAATATAATAAGTGGTTGACATCTCTACCTGGATATGAAGAGGGCGGGAGGATGCTGGTTCTTGTCCTCTTCACAATATTAAGGCTTAGTTCTCATTTACTTTCCAGCCTGTGGCTGTCTAAAATAAAGGCCAGTAGTTTATAGTCAAAGGAAAATGTATATTTGGCAGTGATAGTGCTTAAATTATGATCAAACTGTCTGTGTGGGGTGGTTTTGTTATGACAACCAAAGCTACAAAGATTAGGTAAAATTTCTTTTATAAAGCAGGACAGAAAAAATTACAGTGAAGGAAATCTTAAGTGATTAAACTGTAATTTCTTCAGCCTTTGATATGCAATTTTAATAGTTATCCAAAGTCAACACAGAGATGGCAGGATCATTTGTCAAAAGAGCTTTGTTTCACTTTATAATACATACCATAGCATCCTGAATTATTAAAAGCATTCAGTTTGGGGATACCTGACAGCTTGTTTGACTGAAGTTCTGGACTTAGTTTAACCGTCTTTGTCATGGAACATGGCTGTATACTACAGAGTGTGCAGTAGGTCATATTTATAGCATAGGTGTGTATAAAAAATATAATATTTAGCTGATAGAGAAAAGAGTTCTATTAATAGGCAAAAAATCAACATCTTGGCTCAGATAAATTAAAACAATTCTAGGTACTTTTACTAAATATAATTCTCTGTCAGATGCAGAATTACTGCACTATTTTCATCAATTAACTCATACACAGACATTTGTACCTCCTTCCATAAAAACAGCAGACATCCAAATATGTGAAAGTAACATTCATCTAGATACAGCTGCAATGGTTTTGATAACATATTATGCTTATATTAGAAAAGCCTCAGAATCACTGGGATCACTCCTCTAAAGAAAAATGGATTGACTCTTCAAATGAACCACCTTACCATGATGTGAGTACTTGGTACAATACAGTCTCTCTTCACCACTGATCTTTCAGCTAAACACGAAACACAGAAAATGCTTAACCAGAGTAACCCATGATGGAGGAAGATCATCTACTTAATTAAATTTCAGCATGCATAGCTTCATTCTACAGGAACTGCCAAACTTCTCTCTCAAGCTACTCCACAGACTTGCCATAAGAAAGTTAATTTGGACAAATATTGTTAAGGCCCTGTTTCTAAGGCAGGCCAGAAGCTAAGACAGGCTTATGTGGTCAAAGGCTTTTCTATTTTTTGCATAGCAACCCCTGCTAAATCTATTAAAAGGTATAACTTTTATGTACACATCTTCCCTTGCTTATTATAAAGGAGTAACCCTAAAATCATAAACTGAACACTGAACAGAATATTGCCACTAACAGACAAAGATATCAAACTGTAGTCAGTTTGTACTTCAAAAAGTTTCACCTCAACCTTCTTTAATATCTGTGCCAGAATGAAATGTCTTACAAATAATTTCTCATTGATACACAATTTCAGTTATAATTTACGTAAATATATCCGACACTGTACATAACCACAAAAAAGTACCTATATTGAGATCAAATTGTCATTGTCACTGGTGACAGTATTTGATAATTTCCTGTCAACATTTCCAACCCCTCACTGTAGCAATGGTTCAAGCCCAGAGAGTTTCTTCCCCCCTGAGGAATTGGTGGAGACCTAGAGAATAAAACCCCCCTGGGGTAGAGTCGAGGGTAGCTTGCCCCAGAGAGGGGTCGAGCTCCCCCTGTCCCTCAGTTCATAATGGTATTTTCGTATCTCCCTCTCTCCTCCCTTCCTCCTTCCCGATTGGTTCCTGTCCCTTGTCCCTCCCTGGTTCCTCCCCCGTGCCGTTCCAGGATTGGTTGTTACCCTCAGAATAAAAGTTCTGGTGCCCGGATGAGGCCGGGGTCGCTCGCCCTTGACCCCAAGCACCTGACCACTGTGTGACCGCGTGTCTGATTGGGGTCCGGGCGAGGGAACACTCTCTTTGCAGCACTCCGGCTTTTGGGAACAGCGTGGCTGCCGTCCTAGGGAATCGCAGCTCGCGGCTGGGGGAGACTGTCCCGGACTGCAGTGAACCTGACACCCAGGGATGCTAGCAGACACTGCCAACGAGCTGCTGACCGTCCCTGGTGGTCAGCTGGTCCAGCCCACGTGACCGGCCGCACCTCACCAATTTTATCCAAGAGCAATCTGAGAGAAACTCTAGGTCTTAAGGTCTTTAAATATTTTTCAAAAACAGCTATGTTGCTTTTAGTGTTGCCTTCATTACATATCAAAGAACATGCATGTGTGTGTCAGAGTCCATTTAAAAATAATGCCATAAATTACATAATCACAGAAAAAAAACTTCAGAGTCCAAACAGAAGACATAAACCATAGGTAAAGAAGCTTGATGGAACAACTTATTTAGTCTAGTAAGTTACCAAGTGTTTTCCCTTTGTTAATAGATCAAGAAGCGGTATTTTGGCTTTGAAACAAAGAGCGAGAGTGATCAAAAGGCAGAAGAAAAAAAAACATAAAGGAAAATTCATTGCCTCTGGTGAGATCTAAACTGGGAAGGAGCTTGAAGAAGGTTGACTTGAAAAGTAGGTTTTTTAAGAGCCAAGGCTGAAATAAAAATAGCACTAGAGACATGGAGGGTGGGCACAGCACTAGTGCCAGACAGGTCTAAACAGTTATTGGGACAGCAGCAGAAGAAACATCATAAAGTATTACGACAAAAATCTAAGAAGAATTTTAGAAAGATGGAGGGTGATTTTGGATTGGGTTTTGGAGTGAATGTTGGTTAGGTCATGTGGTCACATTTACTGTAGGTATATGAAATGTACAAACCAGCACTATACTCATCCCAGCCATCAACCCAAAACAATTTTGAGAACAGACTGTGTGAGTTTAACTAGTCAAGGAATGCAACCTTATTCTGACAGAAACCAGTTACATTTCTTCACACTACAAGGCAGTGGGAAAAACTATGGATGTGATGTCGGACTTTTCAGAAACATCTCTGCCTCCACGGCAACAGATATTTGGACTGAAACAGAGGTCATGAAAGAAATGGAAAACAGGTTCAAGATAATGACCCATTTACAGAGTGTGGTGGTAAAGACATTTCAGGGACTACTCTTGAGGCAGCTATCTGCCTCTAGAGATGCCTAGCATGAAAAGGATAACTGAAAGTTACAGCTTAGCAAGACTCTTGCATATACCCAGGCAAAAACCTATTCCCAAAAATTGATAAACAGCCACTTGTGTAATAATTCATTAATGAAATAAGAGAAAAAAAAGAGTATGGAAGCAAAAGAAAGGGTTTTGGTTAAGTACAGCAACATAGAGGCAATTAAAACACTCTCTCAGCCAGCTGATTTGAAATTTTCAATTTCTTACTTCGTTTCATCAGACTATTCATATAGGATGGTTCTCTGGTCTTTGAACACCAAATTACTTGATACACCATGAATGATGGACATTTTCTCTGAGGCACAGCAGAAAATGTACACCTTGCTTCAACATGGCCTTCAGAGTTGCATTGTAATAGCAAAATTACTTACACAACCACTTAAGTATCCAAATACTCCCATGAATCCCACTTGCTGTTTCCATCCTCTTCCCCTGCTCTCCTAATTTACTTGGCAAGATAGTAAATACACATTGGCAAGAGACAGCAAAGCTTTTTGTACTTGTAAGATATTAAATACACTGTTGGAAAATGTTAAAAACCTCTGACATTTGTATGCCTTATTTAGCCTTCTTGGTCAGTATTTAACAACCAAAATTATTTCACTTTTTCTAACTTATTTGAAGAGCATATCTGGAATTATTTGCATCATTTAGTACAAAATAACTACAAAAAGTAATAACAAAAATCAGGCATCACTACTGTTAAGATTATGCCATATCAACAGAGGGCAGTCTTTGATAACTGTACATTCGAATGACGACTTGGAGAGCAGTATACTTCTGTTTGTTTTACACAGGACTGTGAGTTGTGTAGGTTTCAATAAGGAATATACATCCATGATCCATCATCAAAACCATAAACCAGATACCTCCAGAAAGGGTTGCATTTAAAGTAAGAATATATTTTCACTCTTTTTTAAATAAAAAAATTCTTAAAATATAGATTTACCCTGCTGAACCTCATAGGTAATTTATTTCATTTGTTTATTAATGCTCTGTTAAATGAGGAAGTCTTCTTTGTCTTAAAGCTGTTTCTATTTAGATGTAGAAATAAAGTTTAGTAGTATAGCAGGACTACACACTTTCATGCAAAGATATGTGTATTGGGCTTTTTCCTGGTGAAATAGCAATTCCTTTATTCACTAAAAATTTATTTTAGAAGTTCAATGGACTTGTTATTGGGCCCAATTCTGATTTGTCACGCTAACTTCAGGGACAATTGGTAGGAAAACACTTTCAATTCGCATTTATATCACTAGATTAGAACATAGCCAAGATGAATTTTCTTCAAGTACAACTTGAGCACAAGTGTTGGCACAAGCCAAGGAAAATACTTTCAAAATTCTCATAAATTCTATAACCTGGAGCATTTTTGTTTATATTGTGCTGTGAAAAGAAGAAGAAACAAAGCAAGCCTTGCACTTTGTACTTGGACTGTGGCACAAGGGCTCACTGACTTGTTTGACAAGACAGCAACTCTTAAAAATAAAGAGGACTTCTGCTGTTTGTACATGGAAATTTACTACTGCATAATGGAGATAACAGCGGTCAAAGAACCAGACCCTGTATCCACTGAAAATAAGAAATTCCTGTATTAGACATGGGGCAGCTCCATCCCTTTACTACTTTTTGGGTTATTTTCAGAAGCAGTTAAGTATCTCCAAAAAGTTAATAGTTGGAATGCCTTGGTCCAGGGACCCAATTGAAGTATCTTCCTTCGAATCTTACAAAGAAGATATTAATTTTCTGAAATCCAGGGTGAGTGTCTCATAAGGGTAGAGAAATGGTATTATTGTTGCTTAACTTGCTAGATATCTAACTGCTAGAATTACCACCTCCTGCAGCAGCATTCATGTCCATAAGTCTATTGTACAGAATTATTAATAAAATAGCTTTCAGCAGTATACCACAGGTATATGAGTAATACAACATAAAAATATCTCACAAATTTACAATAATCCAATAAGTGTTGTAGAACAGGATGTAGATGCCTACTGATGTTCCCCTACCCCAAAGGGATAATTCTTTCTAATAATTTATTAGAAAGAATTATTTTAGAGTAAATGTAGCTGACTTTGCCCACATCTGCAAAATTCAAATCCCAAACTCAAGTTTTTCCATACAGATGTTCATAATGTCATAATGTTCCCTCCACCACTGAAGGGTAGTGTAAAAGATCATTTTAAAAGAAGGGAATCAAAACACTACACAAATTTTGAAACAGCCTTGTGCTGCCTTTTAATCTGTCCCTTTGTCGTATTTTTCTCTTTGTTAGAAACCTTTCTTAAACCAGACTGTGGATCGCATTTCATAAACGAGAAATAATGTTAGCAACTGTGAGAGACGGTGAATCAAAACTCAGAGCCTGCTATCAGGAATTTTAAAAGGCAAGGAACTCCCAAGTTCGGGCTTTCATTAATGTGCTTTCAACTGCAGGCACAAGGCGGCAGAAACCCCGTGAGGCTTTCATTCACCTTCTGCTGTGACTCGTAGCCCCCAAAGAGTGACAGTAGCCACTAACTGGTACCAACGATGTGTTTTGAGCCGGAGATACTGATCCATTCTGTGCGGCGCACAGAACCGCGATACCGGCAAGCAGCTCCGCCGCACCCCCGGGGCGCGTCCCCTCGTGTGACCCGTTCCGTTTTCCTTTGGGCACTTTTGTCGCCCTCCCCCCCCATCCCCGTCATCGGGACTCGGCTCCCAGGCAGCCCCGCTCCTGCCGCCGCTGGAACCTGGGCGGCACCGCCGCCGCCCCGCGCTCACCTGGCACCCCGCACCGCGAGGGGAAGGGAAACCCCGAGCAGTGCCAGGCGGCAAGCCGGGAACAGCCTAGCTTTAGTTCTGCCCCCGGGAGCCAGGCGGGAGCGGGGAAGCCCAGTGCAGGGGGCGGCGGTGCGCTCCCGCTGCTCCCGGGTCAGGCAGAGGTGCGCTCCTCCGCTGCGGAAAAGCAGCGCCGCCCTCGCCTCGACAAGAGAGCTCCCTTCCCGCGGCGGCCGCCGCCAGCAGAGTTATCCGTGCCCACCACCTCCCCGTTCCCACAAAGCCAAGGCTCAGGCCGCCACTCTCCCTACGCCTTCTCCTCCGCAACCTGTTGGGCGGCCGCGGGAAGGAGGCACGGAGAGGCACCCGCCCCCTCGTTACTTGCATGATTGGCACACCGCTCTGTCCAATCGCGCGTGGCGGCTTCGCCCCCCGCGGGTGCCTATTGGTTGCTGAGAGGCGGGGACGGGGCTTGCCGGGCGCGGGGCTCCCCTTCGCAGCGGAGCGCGCCACTCTCAGAGCGCAGCGTGTGCGGCGCCGCGCCGGCGGCAGGAGTGGGGCAGCGATTCGGCCGCTGCCTGAGGCTCTCGACACTTCGCTCCGCCGGCAAGGACGATGCAGGCTCTCCCCGCCGGGCCGCAGCGGCTGCTGGCCGGCTTGCTGCTGCTGCTGGGCGGCTGCGCCTGGGCTGGGGCGGCGGAGCCGCCGCCAAGCAGCAGCGCCGCGGTCTCCTCGCCGTGGTCGCCTGAGGCGGCCTCCGTGGTGGTGGCCAACCGCGGGCTGCGGGTGCCCCTGGGCCGCTCCGCCTGGCTGGACCCCGCTCGGGACCTGGTGCTGCAGGTGCAGCCGGGTGACCGGTGCCACCTCACCGTGCTGGACGAGGACCCGCTGTGGCAGCGCCCGGGCCGTCTGAGCCCCCGGCGTTTCCCCTGCGACTTCGGAGCCCGCGAGGTGCAGTATTCGCACCTGGGCGGCCGCAGCCCCGCCCGGGACCGCGTCCGCCTGCAGCTGCGCTACGACTCGCCGAGCCGCGCCCTGGTGCTGCCCCTGGTGCTGGAGGTGGAGGTGCTCTTCACCCAGCTGGAAATCGTCACCCGCAACCTGCCCCTCACCGTGGAGCGTCTGCGGGGCACCAGCAACCCGCTGGACGGCCGCAGCCTGGAGTTCGCCTTCGAGCCGGGCCGGCAGCGCTGCCGGGTGGGGCTGCTGCCGCTGCTGGCCGGGCTGCCCCGCTACGGAGAGATCCTCAACTACCCCGCGGCGGCGGGCGGGGGCGCGGAAGCGGCGGGGGGCGGCTCGGTGCCTTCCTCGATGTGGGACTGCGAGGAATTCCTGCGACTGGGGCTGCGCTACCGGCACACGGCCGCCGGCGGCTCCCCGAACCGCGACCTGGTGCCGCTGGTAGCCGAGCTGCGGGAGGCGGCGGGCGGCGGGGCGCTGCTGAAGCGCGAGTACTTCCAGGTGCTGGTGCGGATCCGCGCCGGGACTGAGAACGTGGCCCCCAAACCCAGCTTCTTGGCCATGCTAATGATGGAGGTGGATCAGTTTGTGCTCACTGCCCTGACCCCTGACATGCTGTCAGCGGAGGATGCCGAGTCACCACCCGATCTGCTGCTCTTCAACATCACCTCTCCCTTTGGCCCTGGCCAAGGCCACATGGTCAGCACAGACGACCGGAGCTTGCCTGTCACCTCTTTCAGCCAGCGGGATGTGCGGGAGCTGCGCATTGCCTATCAGCCACCCGTGGAGGACTCTGATCGGGAGCGGCTCTTTGAGCTTGAACTGGAGGTGTTGGACCCAGAAGGTGCTGCCTCAGAGCCCTTCGCCTTCGTGATTGTGGTGAAGCCCATGAACACCCTGGCACCTGTGGTGACCCGCAACACTGGCCTCGTGCTCTATGAGGGGCAGTCGCGGCCTCTCTCAGGCCCAGGACCAAGCCCCAACCTGGTGGTCAGTGATGAGGATGACCTTGAGCAGGTGCGGGTGAGTGTGGTGGCAGGGCTGAGGCATGGCCACCTCACTCTCCTGGAGGACACCCCAGGACTTGCTGCCCCTCGTAAACACTTTACAGTGGCTGAGTTGGCAGCAGGTCGGGTCATTTACCAGCATGATGGCAGTGAGTCTCCGCTCAGTGACAACCTGGTGCTGCGACTGGAAGATGGTGACTCTAGCCACCGTGTTGAGTTCCTTTTCCCCATTACCCTGGTGCCCACTGATGACCAGCCACCCCTACTTAATGCTAACACAGGGCTTGCCATGGCTGAGGGTGAAACAGTGCCCATCAGCACCCGTGCTCTTAGTGCCACTGACATTGACTCGCAGGATGCCATCCTGCTCTTCACAGTGGAGTTTGGCCCCACGGCTGGGCAGCTCTTGCTCCGTCAAGCACAACCACCTCCTGGCTGGGAAGAGGAGGAAGAAGAGGAGGGCTTTTCTTGGAGGAGGGTGCCAGGTGTAGCAGGGAGCTCCCTCATCTATGAAAAGCCAGTGAGACAATGGTTGCAACAGGACATTGTGGAAGGGCGTCTCTATTACCACCACTTTGGGGCTCACAGCCCTGGCCCTGGGGTTGTGCTAGACCAGTTCATCTTTAGAGTCCAGGATGACAATGACCCACCCAACCGCTCTGGACCACAGACTTTTGTGATCAAGGTACATCCTGTAGACAGATTAGCCCCAGAGCTGCATAGTAGCAGCAGCCTGCACTTAATAGTTGCAGAGCAGCAGGTGACACCCCTACGGAGGAAGCACTTGTGTTACACAGATCAGGACTCAGGGGACCGTGAACTTCACTACACAGTAATCCAGCCCCCCACTGACACTGACTCCAACCACCCTCCAGATGTTTATGGGGCACGCCTTGGATCCCTCGTGCTGACTGAGGATCACTCTGTGGAAGTTACACATTTCACCCAAGCCCAGATCAACCATCACAAGATCTCGTACCGCCCCCCACAGGAAGAGCTGGGGGTGGCCCCTCATTTGATTCAGTTTCAGTATCAAGTTCAAGATGCGGCTGGCAATGTAGCCAAAGGGACTTTCACCATCTACCTGCAGCCTGTGGATAACCAGCCACCCGAAATCACTAATACTGGCTTCACTTTGCCTGAGGGAGGCAGCCATGTCCTTAGTCCAGCTGAGCTGGATGCCAGTGACACAGACACTGAACTTGCCCGTCTCAGATTTATCCTTACCCAGGCTCCTCGGTATGGCCAGTTGCAGCTCTCTGGGTACAGTCTGGTTCCAGGAGGTATCTTTGGCTTGGAGGATATCAGACAAGGCAGGGTGGTGTATGTGCACAGTGGAGCTGAAACCAGTAGTGATACCTGCAGGCTTGATGTGAGTGATGGGGTTCATTTTGTGCCCATCACACTGAAAATGAGTGTGCACCCAGTTGATGATGAGGTTCCTACACTACGGTTGCCCCCAGGCACTCTTGGTTCCTACCTAGATGTGCTGGAGAATGGTGCTGCTGAAATCACTGCTAATGTCATTCAGGGCACAGATGAGGATACAGATGACTTAATGTTGACCTTCATTGTAGAGGGTCCTCCTCAGCATGGGAGCATCCTGGTTCAAGGGGTGCCTGCAGAGAGATTTTCCCAGAGAGATCTGCTGGATGGTGCTGTGGTATATGCTCACACTGGTGGTGAAATAGGCCTTCTGCCCAAGGAGGATGCCTTCAACCTTACCTTGTCTGACCTCTCGGACAAGTGGCATGTCAGGGGCAATGTTGTTCAAGGAGTTTCAGTCTTGGTGACTATTCTTCCTGTTGACAGTCAAGCTCCAGAGATTTTTGTAGGGGAGCAGTTCATGGTGATGGAAGGTGACAAAAGGGTCATTACTCTTGCTCACCTCAGGGCTGAAGATGTGGATACTCCTAGTGATGATATACTATGCACAATTGTTGCTCAGCCCACATCTGGGTATGTAGAGAACATCTCTCCTGCCCCAGGATCTGAAAAATCCAGGGCAGGTGTAGCTATAAGTGCTTTTACCTTGAAAGACCTCCGTCAAGGGCATATTTTTTATGTCCAAAGTATACATAAGGGTGTAGAACCTGTTGAAGACAGATTTGCTTTGCGCTGTTCTGATGGCATTAACTTTTCCCAGAGGCACTTCTTCCCCATTTTTATTCTGCCAATCAATGATGAAGAGCCTGAAATATTTATGCGAGAGTTTGTCGTGATGGAAGGCATGAGCCTGGTTGTTGATACCCCTATCCTCAATGCAGTTGATGCAGATGTCCCTGCTGATGAGTTAACATTCACAATCACCAGGCTTCCCAGGCATGGCCACATTGTGAACCAGCTGGTCAATGGAACTGTCCTAGTGGAGAGCTTCACCTTGGATCAGATAACGGAGAGCTCCAACATTCTCTATGAGCATGATGACTCTGAGACAAGAGTGGACAGTTTTGAGGTGCAACTCACAGATGGTAAACACACTGTTAGGAAAATGGTACCCATCATGGTTATTCCTGTAGATGATGAGACGCCTAGAATGGCCATCAATGATGGCTTGGAGATTGAAATAGGGGAAACTAGAACTATTAATAACAGAATACTGAAGGCTACTGATATTGACTCTGAAGACAAAGCCTTGACATACATTATAAGTTACGGGCCAGGACAAGGCCTCCTGCAGAGACTAAAGCCTTCAGGTGGAGTTGAAAATATCACTCTGGGAATGAACTTCACCCAAGATGAAGTGGATAGAAATTTGATTCGATATGTGCATTTTGGCCAACAAGGAGTTCGTGATCTTATCAAGTTTGATGTGACAGATGGAATAAATCCGCTCATTGACCGCTACTTTTATGTGACAATAGGCAGCATTGATATTGTCTTCCCAGATGTCATCAGCAAAGGAGTTTCTCTGAAGGAAGGAGGGAAGGTAACCCTTACTACTGATTTGCTTAGTACCAGTGACCTGAATAGTCCAGATGAGAACTTAGTTTTCACTATTACTAGACCACCTGTTCGTGGTCATCTTGAATGCACAGATCAGCCTGGGGTACCCATCTCCACTTTCACTCAACTCTTGTTAGCAGGCAATAAAGTCTATTACATTCATACTTCAGAAGATGAGGTAAAAATGGACAGCTTTGAGTTTGAGGTGACTGATGGCTATAACCCTGTGTTTCGTACTTTCAGAATTTCTATCAGTGATGTGGACAATAAGAAACCTGTTGTCACAATCCATAACCTGGTGGTGAGTGAAAATGAATACAAACTGATAACCCCATTTGAACTGACTGCAGAAGACAGAGATACACCTGATGCACTGCTAAAATTTATCATCACTCAAATACCAGTTCATGGTCAGATCATGTTCAATAACTCCAAACCAGTCACTACCTTCACTAAACAAGATCTGAATGAAAATCTAATCAGCTACAAACATGATGGCACAGAATCAGTGGAGGATAGTTTCTCTTTCACTGTTACAGATGGCACTCATACTGATTTCTATGTCTTCCCCAACACTGTGTTTGAAACAAGGAAACCTCAGACTATGAAGATTCGAATAATGGCTGTGGACAACAGTGTACCTCAAGTTGTAGTAAATAAGGGTGCTCAGACTCTCCGTGTTCTGGCCACAGGTCACATCGGGTTTCTAATTACCAACAAAGTGCTGAAAGTGGAAGACAGGGACAGTTTACATGTTACTCTTAAGATCAGAATCACAGAGGGTCCACGCCATGGCTTCCTGATCCACCTGGGGAAAGGCAACCATAGCATCAGCCAGTTCACCCAAGGTACTGCAATACTTCATATGCTTTCTTTAGATCACTGGAAACATTCTTTTTCATGCTAAACTCTATAATAATTAATGGGAGAAACTTTCCAACTTAATTATAATGGCTTCATAATTTTTTACATTTCTTTATTTTTTTTATTACATCCATAGCAGCTTTAAACAGGAAACGTGGTCTGCAGGATAAACACTGAATAAAGGAGCTTTTTTTCTTTGGAGACCTTAGTCCACATAAGTATGATTTGCACTTTCTATCAGTGATAGTGATAAAAGTTTGGATAACAGAATTGGGCTGTACATTTTTAGAGACCGTGCTTTCTTTAACTGGTTTTATTTAGAAAATGCTATGGGAGTGGCCAAGCTATTATTAATTAATGGTCATACCATGGCTAGGGTATCAGTTGCTGTACAGTCTGAGCACACCTAACTATAAAAGCAAAATAATTTCTGAACTAGTGGGAAATAATATATTATGAGTACATCTGTTGCCTTAATTACACAAATATTTACCACAAAGTGTTTGTGGTAAATTAAAAGGTAATGTAAACATTTTAAAATTGTGTCAGTGGTACTTACTTTTTTAACGGAACTAAAATATTAGGTGGTATAAATAAGGCAAAAACCACATGTGTCATATATTCTGAAATAAAACCTCAACTCAAGGCTGTGAAGCAACTAATTGAAATGGGAACATTAGCTGTTTTCTGGAGAATTTTCCATGTTACTTTGCAATGACTTAATGGCTAGTTAATTAACAATGAAATTAGTTTTTTTTGCAGCCTTCTGCAGCTGTGGAATGAGCAGAGAGCACCAATAGCATGGAGATTCAAAGTTAAAGGGGCCCTGGTGGGCTGGGCTGTGTAAGTGGAAAGGCTTGAGGTGGACACTTCCAGTTTGCTGTATTTCATTTCACAGAGCCCAAACTGATACGTACCCATGCTACAGTCTTGTCTGTAGCAATGTTCTTGTCAGATGTACCAAATTTTTAAAACAGGCCTGATCAGCTTTCCAATGGCTGGAATGTCTTAAGTTTTTGCAATGTTAGTGCAAAAAAGAGTGTGAGACCAAACTGTGTCCAAGCTTTGGGAACCACCAAAGCTCCTTAAATGTAAGGCTTCAATAGTGAACTACAGGTAATATTGAGAGTGTTGTCAGAGTAAGTGAGAAACAAAAGAGAAAGGGAGTGAGCAAATAAACAGGTTATCACTTATTTTAGTGGCTTTTCTCTCATACTGAAGAATGTAGAACTATTGAACAGGTGTTCCTTGAAAGCAGACTTTTACATAGCACAGTGATATCCCATGATTTTTTTTTGAAGATGATGAGCGCTTGGGAGAGGTACATATTCCTTTCTCTTTTGTGCCATGTGGCCAGCTGTACATTTGTCTGATGACCAAAATAAAGTTTTTACTTGGCTTTGAATTGGCAGTCCAACCATATGGCATGCTCACTGGTCTTCATTCAGGCTATCTTAATATCCTGGTGTTGCCCAAGCTGGGTAACATGCAACTCTTGAGAAAAATTGATTTTAAAGCTAGTGAGGATCCCCAGAAAGTGGTGTTACTTCACAGGTTCCCTGACAGTAGTAGCACAAGCATTCTTAATTTGTGTTGGATTTAAGAGTGTTTTTAAGAAATACACATATCTTTGATAATATTGGCCTTTGAGATGGTCATGCTTATGCTACACTGAGACAAATAATTGTCTGATATTCAGGGCAGAAATAAATAAGACCCTCTTTTGTCATTCATTATGATCCCAGTGTAAGTGCAGATTTTGCAATGGACTTTGGGAAGCCCCTGTATTGACTACTGGACTTGCTGTTACACACTTTCTTTTTATGTTTTGATCTTCCCTTCTTTTTAGGCCTCTTATCCTGCCATGTGCCCCCTCTTTCAAAATGCTGAATAGTTCCAGTTTCATCAACGTGGGTGGGTCCTTATGGGGCTTGTAAAACTCGGTTAGCATCTTCCAGTTTATGCTAGAGGTCATTCAGTCCTATCCCTACTCAAACCTGGGACAACTTTGAAGTCAAATGAAGCTCTTCAGGGTCTCATGCAAAAAAATTTTGAGGGCTGCTTGCTAGTTTGTGAAATCCATCCTCAAACTCCCATTTCTTGGATTTATGCCTGTGGTTGTATGAACAGGCAGCCTGACCACTTTGAGTAAAGTAATAAAATTTGTTGTGTGCAGGCAGCGTGAGCAGTCTGGATTTTCAGATTGCCTATAACTGAAAGAGAGGGCAGAACAATTGTTTAGAGCACAGCTTTCTGCTTTATGCTAGTGAAGATAATTATATTTTTTTAAATAAAAAATCATGTTGGATGTATTTCAAAATTATGTTGGAAAATTCCAATAGAAAATTAATTTTAGCAGGCACTGTAGTTACACAGTAATGAATTGTGCTTGCAACTAGGCAAGTTTTGATATAACTAGCACAACCAAATCAGCTGTAGAAGGAAAGCATAGGCTTGCTCAAGTGACTCTGAACGTGTTCTTAAGGAACAGAAAACAGGTCATTCTTTGCAATTATTTTGACAAAATTAAGGTGTTTAAATGACAAGCATCCTTTTTTCTTATGAGGTGGTCCTGGTCCTGCAAACACTGGTTCAAGTGCTTATCTTTATGTATGCTGGAACCGTGGATTTTGATAAGGCTATCCACATGAGCAGAGCTGAGTAATTGTGCGTTTGCAGGACAAATGATTTATTTGCTCTGCTGGCATGAAAAAGTATTTGTTTGCATCCTCTTTACAGCCCCATGAATTTTTGATCTTTAACTTTCAAATATTTATGGAAGAGATTCTTCAGTTACATATATTTGCTGATAATGCTCTTAACTTGTTTGCCCTTGAAGATGTCTGGTTACTTTTGGAACTGAAGATTTTGTGAAGCTCTAACAAAAGTGCTTTTGGCTTCTTTTTACTCGTGCATCCACCCTAACATCAGAGGAGAACTTGGGTGGTACTTAAACTCCACTTTAATGCTATTAATTTCTAACACTTTTTCTTGAAAGAGGTATCAGACCTGGGTTTTTACCAACAGCAGTCCTTCAAAAAAAAGACAAAAAATAGTTTCTTTGTGTTACATTTTTCTCATTGCTACTCAAGGAAAACAGAAAAAAAAAATTTAAAAATATTTGTTTACCTTTTACATACTTTATTGCAATTGATGGTTCAAAATTGTACATCAGTTGTTTGGGTTTTTTTTTAACTGAATTCTTGCCTGTTTACTTTAATTGCATCTATTTGCATTTTTAAAACAGTCAATCAGTCTAAATATCCTCTACAATACTTTTCAGGTTAAAGAATGACAGAATCAATATCAATATCCTTGTGGAGATACACCTCTGTTTAAGAAAATGGACCACTAAAAATATGAAGTAGTTCTGACTATCAAACTCCTGTTTTTAAATTTCATTTCAGCTCTTTTTGTAAATAAAGCTTAAAAGAAAGGTAGCACTGGAGAGGGGAGGGAGAATGAATGATATCTGTAAAACTTCAACACTGTTAATACTGAAATTCCTCAGTTCTGCTGTAGAACCTTGACCTCTCTCTTGTTGAAGCTAAACTATTTAATACATGTCAAGTTTGTTTATAAAAACAGTTTTTTACTTTCATAATTTAAAATAAAATCTATTTTTCCTGACTCTTTCCAGCTGATATCGATGATATGAAGATATGCTATGTTTTACGAGGGGGTGACAATGCCACCAGTGACATTTTTCATTTCTTGGTTGAAGATGGTGGTGAGTACTCCTTAAATCTCAGTTTTTCTTGTTATTTAAAGACAAAGAATTTAGGTATGCTTTAGGGTTGAATAATTTAATTGAGAATTTAATTGAAATAAATTTAATTGAGGGAAGTCTGTGTTATCTCCTGGAATGTGATTTTTTTTTTATGGCTTTCCTATGTTCTAAAATATTTCTGATGATTACAAAGAGAGGTGTTGATGAAATGTTAATTTCACCTAATGAAAAACCTCAACCTACTCTAGCAAGAAAGTGAAATTCTGTAAGTCTACTCAAATACCTGGACTTCCTGTAGTCTTAACTTTGTATTCCCCATCCAGGCTCTTTACATGTAAATTCTCATAAGTCTTTATCTTGAGAAACTTTTGATTTATGGTTATTGTTGTCTACCTTTTTAAAGGTTCGAGTTCTAAGACTGTTCATATCAAAACATTATCTCTGATGCACCTGTTGTGTAGAGTTCAGGTTTTGGTTCTACCTACTTAACATAACAGAATCCTCAATGGCTTGTCAAAGATCTTTGTCAGGTGACTGATGTGAATTCTCCTGGCTAATATTATTTTGTGGTATTGTAGTGGATGCAAAAGGAAATAAGAAGAAATTGAGAATACTGGAATGTACTAATTTGAGGAAGAAATATGCAGGGGTTTTGTGTGTTTTAAGTCACAAAGAAAGAACAGTTTAAAGGGTAAACAAAATGCATCAACAGGCTTTTTTTTCCATCCAATGTCTGAGTTAATGTGGGTATTCCTAAGTGTAAATATTCCTCTGTGGGGTAACAGGTGGCTTGATTATGTTACTTTAATACCTTTTTAAAGATGTCATATGTAGCTCTGTGAGTAATTGGCAATTAATTTTATTAGTTGATTTAATAATATACTTTTTAGATAAAATGCTTCAAGTTAGCTGATTGTCAGCTCTTGTACTCAGCTTGTATTACTGATTCACAAGAAGCACAGCCAATTAAGGATATTAAGTTCAGTGAACAGGGATTTGTCCTGTCTCTCATAGACTGGACAGTTTTGTCACCATCTACCATTGCTGGAGAGAGGTATTACAGCACGTTCTCCTGTTTATTGTGCTGGACAAGCACGGAGGAGACTCTACATCTCGAGACTTTTGGAAATGTCTTTGCAAATCTTTGTGATATTAAAGACCAGACAGTGAGATAAGAGTTTGCAACACTTGACTTATTTTGCATCAATGTTTTCTTTTCACTGAGATGTAGGTTAGAGAAGCTTAAAGCTAAGTAAAATGGAGCATGGGATGCTGTATTTTCATAGTGATACTATCACTTTCTTGTGACAGATATCACCACATGGTGACATTGTTTGTGATTTTCAAGTTGTTATTTTAGTAGGTGAACAAATATTCAGTCTTGAGATCATTTCAAGGTTTTGTTGATAGGGATAATTAGAGCTGACGTAAGTTTGCTCTCAGTGAGCTGTTTAACATCAGTTCTTAAAACTGAGTTACCCCTTGAGAACCCAACATTTCTGGAACTTGTCTCCGTGCTATTCAACAATTCCTAGTGGCAAATATGTAGGTAAAGCAAATTGGACTTAATGTATTCCAACTCTATACCAAGAATTTTTCTTTCATTGGAAAGCTTACCTGTCACATCTGTTTGGCAGAGTTGTAACAGCCTGTCAATTTTAATAGCATGCTATTTTTCATAGTACAGAGAATCATGATAACAAGGTTCTTGCTGATTTTTTTACAGCCTTTGGAACTTGTGACATTATTGTCTTAGAGACTACTTAGCTAGATGGTAAGTTGGTGTTTGCTGAGGCTATTTGTTGACAGAAATATGAGCTGTGTTGCATTTCAGAGTATTTCTGATTTTCTGTTTGACTGAAGATGGTAAAAATGCATTTAAAATTGATGAAGTTGTGATCAAAACTAGCAATATCTTTAGAATCAGTAATGGATGAAAAATTCAGCAATTTAATCTACTTCTATTTCCACCCTCTTCAGAAAGACTTCAAAGCCAGTGTTTTGCAACTGAGATATATTTTGGCAGACTTTCAATGGTACCAAGACTATTGTTTAGGTTTTTTTGATTTTAAGCCAAATCATATTAAGAGACTACACATAAGAGCTGAGTGAAAGATGGAGCACAGGTGATCAACATCCATTATAGAAAGGCACACTTCAGACTTCCATCTCCTGTATCAGGATTTTTGGAGTACTAAGGTTTGTGCTACCCTACAGTGCCTAATGCTAAAAATTAAGTAAGTGGGACTTCACTTAAACTGAATTGTGTGATAGTCCATCTGGCTCAAATCAAGAAGCATTTCAAAACATGATTTAATAAATGAGTATGTGTTCATATAATTCAGCTAATATTATTTCAAATAACTTAAAAACCTTAAAATGAGTCATATCTTGCAACCCAAGTATTTTATATCTTCTAGTGCTTTCATGCCTCAGCACAGGGGAGCATACAACACCAGTTCCTGCTCTTTTCACATGAATTAGAAAGTCATTTTTGCCCCAGAACTGTAATGTTGCCTGTAAAATACTTTTCTATGTGTCTCGTGATATTTGTTCATGGTCTCTGAACTGCAAATAGGAGAAGAGTAGGACTTCCTCTAGGTCTGTCTTTTGGTGGCTGATCTGCCCTACTCCTTATACCATGACTTAAGGAACAAATGCAGAAGATCTTTTATCAGCCTCTTAAATGACAATACTCTGACTGGGGCCCAAGGCTGTTATTCCATGCAATTGCCTGGAGACCAAGTACAAGGAGTCATCAAACTGCTCTGGTGTGAACTTTGTTCTGATCTGGAATTTTGTTTATCTCCTTACATGCGGTAGTATTTACGGTAAGCAAGTTAAGGCAACAGCAGACTAGGTGGGTAGGTGAGGGGAAAAGAGCCAAGTCAGCCCTCTGGCAGCTCTTGGCCCCTTGCCTGCTCTGTTTCTTGCAGTGGGAGTGAGGTGAGTGCCATGCTGAATACCAGATCATTACCTGGGATCTGAAAGCATGAAATGTGGCACTCTGGAACAAGGTTGTTGCTTAGAGGCCAGGGGAGAAAACTGGAGTATAGACAAATGAAGACTGGCTTGGGGATTATGGCTATCTCATAATTAACTTTGTGATTATAACTAAAGAGAACAGAAATGGGCTCAATATGAAGAGAAAGGAAGGCCATTTAAAAGGGAAGAAAGTCCTTAGGATTATAATTAGCAAGCGAGAGCGTAGGCCTGCTGTATTCAAACCAAAATTAGAGGTTTCACCAGGAAGATCTGGTTCAGATTTAAAGCTCTGAAAGAGTCTTATTGTCAGCATCAATTACCTACAAATGTATGGCTGTAGAGATTTTCTGGCTTTAAATGGCATTTTTAAAAAGAGTAAAAAGTAAGATAAATTAAAAAACAGTAATGTTGATAAATAAGCAAATTGTGTTTGAAGGAAGAAAGTGGGTTTTTTTCTGCCTATATAGGGGATTAGCCTCAGGATGATCTGCTGTACAGTGGGTGAGCCCATGCATTTCTGTTGTACTTAGAATAAGAAGTCTGTGCAGTGTATCAGGTGCTTCTGAGTTATCTGTGTGACAGTTTGAAAGAAACTACTGTGGTTCATGTAATGAATTTACTTTCTGTTTTGTTTTGAATTGTAATCTTGAAATAATCCTATGGAGATCTATTGATACTGAAAAAGTGTTACAAGTCCATTTTTGCAAAACATTGAAGACAGTGTGGAATTTTCTTTTTCACAAAGGTTGCAAAATAGTCTCAGTTGAATCACATTCCTTAAGAGTGGCCTCTACATTCCATTAAGAAGGTGGAGGAAAAACTCTTCTTAACGAGTGCAAGCATGTGACAGTGGTGAATCCTGATGTTTACATTATTAGATTCTTAATTCAATGATTAATAAAGGAATGAATGCTACCAGAAGGCAGGAAAAGCAGGATTTTTTTTCTCATGGGGAGGTAAAATGCAAATCTAGACTGATAGTTGAACTCCTGCATGTATTTCTGGTATGTAAATTTGCACACTATTGAAAGACTCACTAGATTGAAAAAAATGATCCAGCTGAAAATCCTTGAGCCTTTTTAATTAGTGAAAAACACACTCATAGAGTAACTTATATCTGATAATTTTAATGAGAAGCTGTAGTTTCTGGAGCAAGTTCATATTACTGGAAGCTTGAGAAAATTGCGTATGTGTGGCACTGCATAGAGTTGGTGCTTCAGCTGTGCAAAATGGCACTAATCTGTATGGAATGAAAGTTGACAGAGAAATTAGCTCCAGTGTGTTGAGCTCTTGTGCCTGTTTCAGAAAACTGCACACTACAATTTTACTCGACATCCCTTATGAGTTGTCTGAGGCATTTTTACTCCTTATGTGAACAGGGCACAGAAAATGCAGTTACGACTGAAGTCTGTTGTTTACCTTTTTATTCTTTGCTTGTCTAATATTCATTAATGCCACTGCAGTAAATCATAATAATTTGGATTTAAGACAAAGAATATGGATTTAATGCCCACATACCCATTCTGTAGAAGATATTTTCTCATGAAATGTGCTGTTTCAAATAATCTGAAACTGGTTGAACTGGTTTAAGGCAATTTTTTGCCAGATTCTGCTGATTGTGTAGTGTAAAACAAACATACCCCAAAGCTGGCACTAAACTCAAAAGCCAGTACAACTTCCATGCCTCCAGAAGCAGTATCAGTGAAGTACATTCCCTTGCCCAGCAATGGGTGTTTGGGGTAGCAGTAGTACTGTAGCAGCATGTGGAATGCCTGTTGGAGAGCAGAGCTTCCCTGCAAGGGACTACTATATTCTTTCTTGATTCACATAAGAAAAATTCTTTATTCTATTTAGGTTTTGTAGAAAACTCTGAAATGTTCAAGATCAGGTCATGTAAAGTCAGTGAAGGAATATTCCTCTCTTTTAAATAGTGGTCTGCTCCCAGGTATTTTTAAAAGAAGACTTTGTTCTTGGCATGCTTGTTACTTGACTAGTGTTCTCATTGCAAAAGTTTGCCTTGTTTGTTCTGCCTCCTCCCCTGTCTGTCTTCTGAAGCTTGGGAAACTGTCAACCAGGATTGCAGCACCCATGGAAAAAATTCCTGTCGAGCCTTAGTATTTTTTGTTGCAAGAGGCTAGTGCCACATGAACAATATTTTGCATTACAGTCAGTTCCATTACATTTTCCTGTTCTGAGTAAAAAAAATGAGATAACCCTGATGTGGGCCTTTTGGGTCTGGAGCATTCTGAAAAAAACCCAGATTTTGTGTGGGGTGAAAACCCATTTCCTCTTCAGCTTTCATTTGAACCATAATCTGTGCCTCCCTTACCTAACTTCTTTCTCTGCTCAGTGTTTGAGTGGAGTTGTCCAAACTGCTTTTTTAGCACTGCTATGCTATCAGGAAACACCTTGCCTCAAGGGTAGAATGGTTCCAAAGGGGAAGTAATGACAGATTCTCATAGCTGTTTTAGGAATGTGAGGATCACTAGGGAAACAAGAATTGTTTTATTTCAGGCTCTTTGGGCAGCTTTTCTGACTTAAAGCCAAAGTATAGCAAAGCCAAGGCTCACTAAAACTGGTGATTTACATCATTAGCTAAATCTTACTTAAACTTTTCATTACAGATCCCTAAATGCCTTAACACAGCACTGCATTTTGCTGTATTAACGTTTGGCTAAATCCCCACTGAAGTGAGAATCTTTCAAAAACAATTCTCTTTGAGCCAAATTTATGGGAAAACCTCATAGACTTTCCCCAAATATATTTATGCAAGAAATTCTGCTAAAGAATCACTGTTCCACTGCCTAGAGAAAACTCTCCATTAAGTTTGTGAAATACAGCTATTTCATCTGTCATCCTTTGTATTGCTGAACAAACAATTTTTTTAGGAACTTCACTATTCTGGTATGCTTTATTAATTTGTGAGAGAATAATATTACACCCCGACTTTAGTTATTAAACTATAGCAGTTGTCAGTGCTGTTTTTCAAAGTAAAAATGCTGATATGCTTTCCTGGGTGAGATAGAATAATAATAATGTCATATCAGACCTTTTGAACTGAATATCTGGTAGTTCTTAAAGTAACAAACTGGTAAAATATGATTGGGAATTATTTGCAGCATCCTTGCTTGACCTCACGTATGGCATTTGGGCACACCAGTCTTGGCAAGACACATCAACTACATTTATTTTTGGATTAAAAATGAGGGCATCACATGTTGGCAGTTCATTTGCCATCATTAGCCAAGTACTGTATTGGATTCTGGTCCATTGCCAGGCTTATTGCTGCTGTTTTAATATACTCTAGGATGGTGCCCAAACAATTTTCCACATGTCACACTTCTTACTGTAGGAATTACCAGGGCATTTAAATAGTTAGCTTGACACTACAGTTTATTTTTTCAAAAAATCAAAATAAACTTCACTGTAAATAAAAGATTAGTTCACAGGCACATTGTTGTGAATGTGTCTGCAAGGTCTCAGCAAAATTGGAATCTGTGGAAGCATACAGGAGTAAAATTGCTTTCTGTGGGGCATATAGAAAGTCTAGTACAAGCCTCACTAATCTCAGTGGAAAGATTTTCATTGTCCTCTGTACTAGTTATTATATTGGTCTCCTTGTCCTGGCATTTTAGTCTGAATCATGGAAATTATGGCATTTTCCATTTCTAACTTGAATATCACCTTATTCTCCAAATACATACCTAGAAAAGGTCTGCTTTGTCTAGTTGAAATAAGATGTTTTGTTGAGAGGAACAAAGGTAGCTCTGTGATGTGGCAAGATAATTTTTGTTTGTTTTTAATTATTTGGGTTCAAATGGTAATTTTGTCCAAAAACAAAGCTTTCCCTCCTGGACTTGTAATATTTTTTTTTAAAAAAACAAAGCAATGTAATTGAAGGGATGGTTTAGATACTGCTTTGGATTAGAAAAGAAGAGTCAACTATGGTTTTAATTGCCTTTTTACAGAACTTAGGGCACTTTGTCCAAACATGGAAGCCTCGGATTCAATTCCTTCCTTCATTTGAGAAGCTTTTAAACCCATACTCCCACTAATGTGCCTTCACTTACATTCTGGCCTCTTTCGTATTAATTTTCTCTTTGCTGCCCAAGTATGTGAATTCTTAATTAGTCTTTGGAATATTGTCTGCACTTGGATGTTCCACTTTCAGCTAAGTACTGTTACTATGGGGCCAGCAAATTCTGTCTCACTTTTTTTGGTGTTTGTTCCTCTTCTCTTTCTTTTCCCCTATATTTCTCCTTTGCTGGTAGTACCTGCTATGTTCCACAGAATAAAACAGCTTAAACAGGCCAGTTAGAAGCAGTGCCTTCCAGAATAACCCTTAGGCTGGTGGTTTAGATCAGGGTTTAGAGCAGGCAGGTATTGATTCCATTCCAGTTCTTGAGTCAGGGCCAATGGTCTTGTCTTCCATATGGAATGGGCACCTGGACTGTTGGGCTTGTTGAATAGAAAGGAAATGTCTCAAAACACTAATACCTGTTGATAATATTTTTCTAGTTTCCAACTGAGATCACTTGCTGAGTACTCACGCTTTAAAGTAACAGATACAGTTGCAACAGAATTTACCAGTTTAGCACTTGGAGATCGATCACGCTTGTTTTCCTGAGCTGAATAGTGCCATTGATTTCATTTGACCTTGTCAGATGAAAGACAAGGAAGGTATAAGGTAGCCCTGTAAGTACTTAACAGGCTTTTTACTTAAAAATAATCCACAATTTAGCTTTTATATTCTTGTGATATAGAATAAGGCCCAGAGAGCAGCAAAAGAAGCATGACAATGAGCAGTAAAATTAGGTCAAAATGCAAGAATTAAAGGGATTAAGGAGACACACTAGGCTTAAGTAGGAGAATTGAGAACTCTCAGCAGTAACACTGATTGCCAGTGACATGAGAACCTGCAGAAAGACGCTAATTCCTAAAGTGAACTATAATAAGCTTGTGAAATTATCTTGGTAGTCCATTGGAAATATTTTTGATTTGGATATTCTGAAGAGCTCTAGAGAAGGGACACTGGCTGCTGTCAAGAAACCCTGCTCACAGCAGCACAGCTTATTTAATTTCCCAACTTGTTTTAATCAAGGGATTCTAAATAGCCCTCAGGATAAGTTTAGCTTTTATCACCTCACTGGCCAGTTAACTGTGTAGAGTCTCCTAAATTTCCTGTAAAGGCTTAGTTGTGCTGTAAAAATATGTATACAGGAAGATTCTGAATTTCTTTTAAAATTAGGTTGATATTTATACAAAGAGGGATAAATATCTCTGAAACAAATGTTATTGTAAGTTTCTGTTTGCCTTGATAGAAATTATAAAGACAATTCTTTCCTCTTTAACTTCTGTGTTTTTTCTAGAAAAATTAAGACATTATTTTTGTTTCATAAGCCCAAATTTTGCTTGGATACTGTTCAAATTTTCCCTGAAATTACATTACCTGTTCTTTATAAGTGGCATTGAAGTATATTAGGGAGTGTTTTGGTTGACTAGAGAGTAGCAATGGTGGCAGTGAGGTAGAATGTTTATGGGTAGGAACTGGGGAAAGGCGGACAAGGTCGATATCCTGGTGAGAGTCTGTTACAGAGCACCCAACCAGGATGAAAAGGCAGGTGAAATATTCTTTAAGTAACTGGGAGAATTCTCACATTCATTAGCCCTTATTTTCCTGGGGGACTTCAGCTTGCAGCATGTCTGCTGCAGATCCAATGCAGCAGAGAGGAGGCAGCCTAGGAGATTCCTGGAATGTGTGGAAGAAAACTTGCTGATACAGCTGGTCAGAGGCAACCAGGGGAGGTGCCCAGCTGGACCTGCTGTCTGTGAACAGTGAAGAACTGGTGGGAGACTTGGTGATTGGAGGCTGTTTTGGGCACAATGATCACAAAATGAATGAGTTTTAGATTCTCAGAGGGACAAGCAGGACCAGCAGAACTGCTACCTTGGACTTCTGAAGGGCCTGTGTCAGCAATAGCATGGCCAGCAGGACCAGGGCTGTGATTTTCACCTTGTACTTGACACTGATGAGGCCACACATGGAATACTGTGCTCAGTTCTGGGCCTCTCACTACAAGAAAGACATTGAGGTGCTGGAGTGTGTCCAGAGAAGGGCAACAGAACTGGGGAAGGGTCTGGAGCGCAAGTCCTGTGAGGAGCAGCTGAAGGAGCTGGAGTTTTTTACCCTGGGGGAAAGGAGGCTCAGGGGAGACCCCACTGCTCTCTACAACTGCCTGAAATGTCTGCCTCTTGTCCCAGGTGACAAGTGACAGGACAAGGGGAAATGGACTCGGGTTGCACTGGGGAAGGTTTAGATTGGATACTAGAAAAAAAATTTCTTCATGGAAAATCTCGTCAGATGTTGGAACAGGCTGCCTAGGAAAATTGTTGAATCCCCATCCCTGGAGGTATTTAAAAGACATGTAGATGTCATGATTTTGAGGTGGACTTGCTGGGTTAATGGTTGGACACAATGATCTTAAAGGTCTTTGCCACCCTAAATGATTCTATGATTCTATGAAATTAAGAGCCAGGAATGATACAAACAGCGTGGAAATCCTGTTAAATTAATTAATTAGACTTGTGTTGATTATTGTTTGGATTTGGTCTAGATCAGAGTATCTTAGATTGGTATAGTACAGCTTGTTTTCTCTAGAGTTTCCTTCAGTTAATCTTTCTTTTAGAGATTTAACTAATTAGTTTTTGGTTTTATTACTAGAAAGGATTTCATTTAGCAGTAGGCCCTTAGGAAGCTCTTTGTAAAGACAAAAAGATTTTTTTCCCTTCCTAAAGAAGGATTTTAGCTTGCTTAAGTTTAAGTCATTAGTAAAACATTAATTCATTCAACCTGATATACCATTGCCCTGAATGTTTGCCAGGATTCCAATCTCAGTAACTCTTAACTTAAGTACCAGCATAGCACTTCTGTCACTGCTGTATAATGCACATTTTCTTCAAGACTGTAGGAATGCTGTTACCACACACCTTGCTGCCTCTCTAAAGCTTTGTAGTTAGGGAGTAACATAATAATTAGAGAGGGAATTGTAAGGATACCTTTAAAGAAACATTTGAAGGCTGATTCAAAGCCCAGTGCGTCCAGTGAGGCTTTTTGTGCCACGAGGTTTGTGGTTTGATCCTCCATTACTGAAATCTATGAGAATATATTTTCACTCACTACTGTGGTGTTCAAGAGCAGGTTGTGCAAGATAAGATTCTCATAACTCAAAGCATGTTGTTATTTAGTGTCCCTAAAACTATTTTGCCCTTGAAGTTTTTATTTTAGGGCCTTCAAAGCATTTGATTTCTTATTCTGATGTCTGCTTTTTAGGCAGAACTTGTGAGCTCAAGAGCCTGAGACACTGCAGCCAGTTAAAAAAAAAACAACTCTGTATGTTATTTCAAGACTTTCCTGGCCTTTGTGCTGAATTCAGTCAGTGTTTATGCTATTTAATCTCAGTAATGCCCTTCAAACTGGCTCATCATGACCACAGAGGATTTGTAGTAGTGTGCGCTCAAATACATCCCTCCTGAGAGAATTGCTCTAAAAGTGTTGTAGATAGAGATAGAAGATCCTAGTGAAAAGGAAACTAGTGGATACCTTTTTCCTTTTTTTCCCTGACAGATGCACAAGTGCATCATTGTCAGCTTCTTCTTTAGGGATAGATGCATATTTAAGATCTAAATGACAGAACTTCTCTAGAGCATTTTGGATATGATTTTGTCCTGGATTCAACCTAATCAAATGGAGGTCCTTAAAGTGCTGAATTAATAGCCATAATAAATTTAGGTTCTGTTCATAACCTTGAGGATGAGTAGATTTAGATGTGGCAAGTAACAATTGCTCTGAATTCTAATCCAATTTCGCCCATATTTTCCTTTTCATGTGTACTTTGAATTGCATAAATCATGAACAGAGCTGCCTTCTGTACTGGCAAGGTTTACATGTTAGTTGGTAAAGTGGACATTTTCAAGCTTGTTGGCTGATTTGGGCATTGCACTAAATGTAGGAAAGGAGAGATTGTCTTCCTTTCTTTTAATAAGTCATTGCATATTGTATTTGTTGTAGATATTCGAGACCTGTGCTCAATTTTCTGTGCTGCCTGAGGAATCTTAAATAGATATTTTCTACAAAACTATTGCTACCTTTAGGCTATAGGAAATGTGAGTTAGCCTGTCCTCCTGCAGAATCCTGTTTGTACACCAGTGGTGAGTAGGAATGAGACAATGCGAAGCATTGCTTTTACAACTGTTTTGCCACCAATAAAAAAACACAGGCAAGAAGAGGAAAGAGTAGCTGAAATAGAAAGACTTAAGGCATTAAATTTGCATTGAGGTTTTGTGACTGCAGTGGTTGAAGGGGCCTAAAAATGAGGGATTGTAATCTTGGCATTGAGGTCTGTCAGCCAGTCCGTGAGCTCAAGTATTTTTAATAACTCCCATTTTTTCCCTCCACTTAAAGACAGGCATAAAGCAGTATGTCCTGTATTGTACAGTATTGTAGCAATAGCATAGCAGAGTCCTGTGTGTCATTTTAAGCTGCACAGTTGCTATATGCTTAGTTCTTATTTTAAAATGTACTACTTTAGACCTGTTGAAGGATCACAACTGGGCTAGATTCAAATAAGCAGGACAATTTTCACCAGCAGTTATTCTGTCCTGGATCATATCATGCATGATTCTTGGGTTTCAGGTTATGAAGAATGGAGGAACAGATCACAACAGAAAAATGTTTTATTCATTCATTTATGTATTTAATAAATAAAATAAATAACTCTTAAAATAACTCCTAAAAAAAGGATACTAATGCACATCCAATGTGTAAGGTATATTATTTTATGTGTACCTGTTCCCCATTCAGCACACACTCACCAACCCACATCTCTACATCAATGATAGAACACAAGTAAATTGAAGATGATATAATTTATTTTGATCAGCTCATGAAAATATTTTTGCACCATATTCCAGTTAATTACCTGCAAATGTTTACTAAAACTTTAGGGAAGAGGATGAGAAGGAGAAGAGAAATATTTTTATGAGGTCAGTCTTTTTTTCTCTTTATTGAGTCTCCCCACTACATCCCCCAAAATAGCTTTGATTTAACTAATCCCCTTTTTCTCTCATCCAAGAGAGCTGTTTCTGAGAAAACATGCTTTGCTACTCTTAGTGAGGTTGAAAATTGAAAGAAACCTCAAAAGAATTTACAGTTGACAAATACAACCCCATTTAATGAAATGTTAGTCATAAAGTTGTAATAATTTCAACATATTGAGTAATAAGCAAATGCAGTTTTAGACTATTAGTCTCTATGTAGTTACTGCTATTATTTAAAGTAGTTTGATAATCATCAGTCATAGGAACTTTGCTTGAAATCATATGATAAAATTATTTCCTTCCCTTGATTGCTACTGTTACCACCTATTAAAGCAAATAACTTTAAGTACACAGCTTCTGATTTTTCACAGTTCTTTACGCTTCCCTTAATAACACATATAAACTAGGCTTTATTCATTGTTTTGAGATCCTAGATTCATCTAAACCTCTGAGGAGGAGCTAGCCCTGGATCAATATCTGGTTACTGAATTATTGAGATCTCAAATGACTGCCTTACCTTCTGAAGCTCTCTGCTTATAGGAAAACTTCACTCACCTGGGGCCCCTCAGAGATTGTTTTCATGTGTGATGGATCTGTTTGTGGTTCACAGCCTTCCCTTGGTTTCCATAACTGAAAGAGAATAAACCTAGATATTCTGTGGACTTGACTTACATTTTTAGTAAGACTGTCTGCAAAGTCTTTAGGATGGAGCTGCTTTTCCTAGCAGGGACATAGTTTTGCAAATACAGATGTACCCTGATTTGACCATGCATGATTAGCCCTTCATCAATAGCAATGTATTACTTAGATTAAAAAAACAGCTTCTATACTGTTTCTTCCTGCAGTTCCCTAATTTTGTTGTTTTCATGGAATGTATGCATATTGGTACAAAAATATGTTGTAAAACATCTATATATGCTTTATTTAAATCTCATGTTTTCATACCTTTAGAGTACTTTTGAAACTAGTTTTTTCTTCAAAATATTAATTTTGATTTGTTACGTTTTTACATTATGCTGTCCATGTATCTTAGTTCTTCAGGAGCTAAGTTGTAAATACTTCCAGTTTAATTCCACTTATGGTTTGTTTGTTTTTTTGGTCATATTTGATGACTACAGAAAGCATATAGATACGGTAAGATTGAGTATTAGTATGAAGATAACTATGAAGAGTTAAATAGCCTAAAAATAGGCTTTTTAGCATTTAACAGTAATTGACTAGCAATGCATTACAAAATGATACTAAACATTTAGCAAATGCTGAGTTTCATAAAATTGACAGTTTGGACAGTATATAATGTTTTGTTTGAAGGATTGTGGAACTTGTCACATTTCACAAAAGCTGGGAAGTACAATTTCCTGGGAGGCCTTGTTGCATGAAACTTAACACTAATGGCGATTTTGCTAAACAAAGAGTCTAAGCTGCTTCAGGTCTGCTGGCAATTTTTGTAGGCTTGATTTCTATGTTTTACCCATGTTAGGAAGTGGCATCACAAGGATCAATGGCTGGAATCTGAATGTGGAACAATTCAGCTTAGAGATGGGAATGTAGTTTTAAAGAGTGAATGGTCTTAACTGGGAACAGATTTTTGAGGCAAGTGGTGATGTCTTCAAGAACAGATACCTTAAGAACCAACCCCCCCCACCTGTGAAACTACATCCAACACAAAGTGACTGAGTGGAATCGTATGTTCTCTTAATGCAGAAGGTCAAGCTAAATCATTCCAAATGTCTCTTTTGGCCTTGAAATCTATGAAGCAGGAATTTATAGAAACTCTCAACTATTACTGATTTTGCATGCAACTAGAGTCAGCAGCAAAGCTTTCCCGGAACCTTAGTGAGAAAACACTGAAAAGAGAATGTATCATTTGCAGAAAGTGCTTATCAGTGCTATTCTTCCAAATTGTATATTTAAGAAGCAATCCTTACTTCTCCCTTACCCTCCTCCAAGATCCTTAAGGAAATTAAGAAGTGCTATTGTAAAAGTCACAGAAGGACCTTTAAGTCACATAGCTGAGAAGCCAAGAATTCAAAGATAAAATGAAAGCTGAATGGTACAGAATTCAAAATCTGTGGATTGTTACAGCTTTTCATATAGTCGCTAGTTATTATTTGTTTAGTATTTCAACATACAATCTTATGCTTCTCCACCTACACACATTCTTGTAAAGTATATCTTTCTAATCTTAATGTTATCTTAACATTTTTCACCTCAGGGAAGTTTTTACAAAGAATTCTGTAAGTAAGCAGCACTTGAAAAAAAAAAGCCAAAAAGAACACTGAAACCCAACAAATTTGACCAAATTGAATTTTACATCCTTTTCCATTTAACAAATAAAAAATCTTAAATTTGCCAAATTTATTAATTTTTTTATGTTAAAAACCTCATAATGTTCCAGATACTCTTAAAATAATATTTTATATAAATGCAGGTGACAATATTTTTGTATAATTCCATTGTTTATCCTGTTCTTAACTAGATCAGGGTTATTCTGACATAATAAAGCGAAATAACTCCATCCTCATATAAATGAAAATAGAACCAGACTAGCCAGATTTCTACCCCCTTCTCAGAAAAATTATTCCTGCAGAGGTTATCCAACATATGCCCTGCCTGATTAGTGTGCTCCTTGGAAGAGTTCAGCAGATCAGAGAGACATGTTCATCACGCTGCTGGCTTCTCTGTGGATGTGCTGTCACATACCAAATGTGGGGATACGGATGACTTTCTGCTATGATTATGGGATATCTTTCCTCCTCCACTCCTTTTTTTTCCGCATATAATGCTGAGGTTGCTTTGGTGAGTAGCATGGCTTGCCGTTAAGTCTTGGCTTTTGGATTCTTGACATGCCTGAACTGGCTTTCCACCTGAAGAAAAGCAGGTATTCCTCCTTCAGTGCTTAGCTTTGCATAAACAGTTCTTTACTCTGACCATTACTTACAGACACTGTTATCCAGTCAGCCACACTGAGTGGAGATAGAGCATATTGTTTCAAGCAGCAGTCACTTTTAAAATATAAAGACACATTTCTTCTGCATCAGAAATACTGATTTTTGATGAAAAATAGTTTTTTGGAAGGGAAAGATGGTCAAGAGATTTTCACACTTCTACAGAATGCTTTTTAGATCAACTTTTGGTTCTCACTGATCACAGTATCTGAAACTAAAGCTCTTGGGTCAAACCAACCTTTCTAGTGTAAAACTGATAAGAAATGGTCAAGAAGCTGATAAACATGAGTTTAAGGATTAAGAGTAAAATGAAGTATATGGGGTGGGCTTTCGGTGCCAAGTGGTGTCCATGAGAAAATGCAGATTTTTCCTCTTTTTTTTTAAAATAGTATCTCTTTCTCTGGGCTTCTTTTAAAATCCTTCACTTACTTGTGAAGTTTAGTAGTCCTTGCTTTATTTCTTGCTAAGTTATAAAGACAATTTTTTTTGCCCTACATAAATACATTACCTCTGAAAATTCCCCTTTGGGCAGTGTTGTTCAGCTTCATTCCAAAATACAAGGCTGTGTGCTAAATGGCATGGAATAGGATACACAGGAGGAACAAAGGCATGATTAATTGCATGTGCTAGCAATATTTGTTTTACTTCAAGCTAGCTGCATATCTTAGAGTAGCAGAAGCCACGGCATGAATTCTAACATAATGTTAATACATGCACAAACTTTCTGTGCATTCTAGTTATACACACTAAATTAATAAGAAGCACTCCTAAAACCTACGTTTCAATCACTTAATTGCTAATGTTTGGGTGCTAGCTAGATCAAGCCAGCACAGGCACACTGTCCTGTACTCTTACTGGTTTCTTAATTTTTCTCAAGATTTAACCAAGTTTGGAGGGAGCTTGTAGCATACTTCCCTGGGCAGTTTTAGTTTTGGGGTTTTTAAATTCTAGGTCTAAAGACCAATATGTTTTTGTATAGTCTTCTCACTTATTACATTTTAACAAAAAAAAACCAAAAAAAAACCTCAATGGACAGACAAATGTTGCTCTTTCAAATTCAGAAGGAAAATAAAAAAAAAGGAATCATTTGTTTTAACGAAGATGTCCAAATGTATTGTTGCAAATCTAACTGCAATTTTGGGATCCCTTTATAGTTAATGGAGTTGTTAAGCTGGTTAAATAAGGGTGATTCATCTTAGTGTAAGAAACAAGCTAACAGATGAGTTGGATTTCTCTCCTGAGGTACTAATTTCTCCATTTATGTCATGGTACATTTTGGCTATTAGTGGAAATTGGAAAAAAATGTTGCATCTGCGTACATAGTTCAGTAACTCCCACACACAGTTTTATTTACTGAAATTAATGTTGTCAAAAAATGTAGTTGTGAATCATATTTTAAAAATGTTTATACAGTAATTTCAGTGCATTTATTTAATGCTTACCTATGTATTGCTCAGAAAACCAAGAGTCAAGTTCTGTATTTTCCCTTTCCTGGCGCTTGGAGATGGTTTATGGTTTTACTTTATTTCTGTATAAACTTAATTACTGCAATATATGCAGTAGATACTGAGAACAGTTTTAATGAGTTGAGGAAATTAATAAAAGTAAGATTGTGTTATCTTTTTCTTCACTGTAAATTTGGCAAGCCCCTTTCATTTGCAGTGGCCATTCCTTTTATCTAAATAGTTGGGAAAGAATACAGAGATAATTTTTATGAAATGAAATACCAAGAAGTTGTGATTCAGATAAAAAAATGCTTAGAAGTGCAAGTAAAATTTTTACCTAATGTATATAATCCTTTAATATGCAAACTGCTTAGAGAAAATAGGGAGTTGGGCATTGGACTGCAAATTGAAAGCAAAATACTGCAGATGCTTCTTTATAAATGTTTATCTTCATTTTTCTTAAGACTTGTGTGAGTATAGAGTGTCCTGTTCATGTATATTTATATGTATGTGCATACAAAAAATGCAATGGAAATACTGGCTGTGAAGTTAAAGAAAGTCATATTGAATATTCTGAATATTCTCAGCTTTTAGGAGCATAATAAATATGAATAGAAAAGAATCTGGTACTTTCCAATTCTGTTTGTGCCTCTAAGTGGAGAAAGGATGGCTTTGAAATGAAATTTTATTCCTAATTTTTCACACTTGGTATGGGACTTCATGCAAGCCATAGAATCATGGAATAACAAAGTTTTGGACCCATCTCAGGAGTTCGTATAGTCTGATACCCCTGTGCAGAGCAGCATCAATTAAAGCAGATTGTCCAGGAATAAGTCCAGCTAGGTTGTAGGTCTCTAGGGCTGGAGACTTCCATACCCTGTCTTAACAATCTGATACAAAGCTTGGACACCCATACAATAAAGAAGTGTTATTGTCCGGTTTAAATGCATTTTGTAACTCAGTTTGTCCACATTGTTTCTTGTCCTGTCTGTGGTCACCTCTGAGGAGGGTCTGACTCCTTCTCATTACACCTTCCCATCAGGTACTGATATGTATTGTTAATTTTCCCACCTTAGCCTTCTCTTCCCCAGGCTGAACAATAACAATTCTCTCAATCTCTCCTCAAAAGTTAGGTGCCCCAGTTCCTTAATCACCTTTGTGGCCTTTGCTGGACTTGCTCCAGTATGTCCATATCCCTCAGGTATTGATCTCAGAACTGGCCCAGCACTCCATGTGGGTCTCTTCATGAGTAGAAAGGAAGGATCACGTACTTCAACCTGCTGGCAAGTCACGCTAATGGAGCCCAGAATGCTGTTTATCTGTTCACACCATTATGTATCAATCTAGATAAACCCAGGGCTTGTATTGCGGCAGTAAGACAAAGAATCAGTTCCTTGTTATTCATCTGTGGAGAAGCAAAACTCTAGTATTCAAGTGTACAAACTACCACGAATGTGAGTGCTTTACAAATTTTATATTGAAGGAGCATTTCCAAATTACTGTGAATCACTTATAGCTGAGATAGGTCTAGAAACTGTTTTACATGTTTTACATGAAAAGACCCAGCGGTTAGAAACCACCAACTGTAAGAAGAAAGTCCATCCATAGGATTCTGGGGAAATCACATAAAAGGCCGTGTCAGTAGCTCACAAGATTTATTACTATTTATTACTTTGGCTCATGGCAAAACAGCAGCAAGCTGTTATTTTCTCTCTTCATTCTGTGTATGAGTATTATAGGCTGGAACATAGACATTCATATCCACAATGGCTGGTAAAATTAGAGGAATCGGAATTGGGAGGCAAACTCAAAAGTGTTAATTTTTCTTTCAATTTAACCATCTAAAATTGGAGGACTTTAAAATATAATGTAACAAAGAGGTATGAAAGGGTATTCTGAAAGTACCTGAACTATGATAAAAGTGTACCACTTCATAGGTGGAATTATTTCCATCCCTAATTTTTAATTTACATTAATGAATGAAATGCTGCTTGAGTGAGAGGAATAGGAGGGGAAGAGGGAATCCATAATCCATGTTACCTGGTTCTTAACACTAGACATGATGCCTCCAGAGCTTTATTTAGGAAATGCAGATACCTCTAGAGGACATTTTAGGTCTTCTGCAGGCCAAGTAGCCCTCTGGAGTTAACTTAATTCTCTCCATCATCTATTTACAAAGTTTACAGTGATTGGGTTCCTCCCTTAAAATGTGGTTCAATGATACATTGAAATTTGACTTTATGACTTGCTGCTGCCAAGCAAACAAGATCCCCCTCTCCCTCCCTCATCCTTTTCTATCTCATCTTACACCAGTGTATAGCACGCTAGATTGATTCAACTAACTGCTCTGGCAGAAAGCCAGTGGGGTTTTAGGCTAAGTGAGTGGTGGGGTGCTGAATTGGTTTGCCAGGCAGGCAGAGATGAGCAGCAGGGAGACCACACACATCGAGGAATGCGGGGACCAGAGGAGGTGAGAGAGAAGTGGAGTCTCCCCAGTTGAGGAGTTGTCCAGTTGTCCAGCTGTGCTGCTTCCCAGTCAGTTCCCATGGGAATTGCTTGTTCTAAGGCTGCTTGAGGCAACATGAAGCTGTGCTGCCTGCCACAGGGGAAGTCCCACCTCCTCATTTTATCTGTATCTGATCTCTCTGTGCAAGCAGAAGTGACAGCGCAGCCACATGCAATGGCATGGATTCCCCCTATCTACAGCATCCCATAAGTAATCACCCTGAGACCATTTTAGGACACCCTAAAACATTCTCAGGCTCCTCAGACTAAGAATATTTAATCATTAAATGAACAAACGGCTCTCGAGATACTGTTTTAAAAATTATAATGCATATTTTGCTGACTAGTGGCTTAACAAGAGAGAAAGACAGTTTATAAAATGAGTCCATTTAATTTCACAATGATTCCAGGGTGACATCTGCATTAGCATTTAGACAAATTTTTCTTGGAGGTTTGAATATGGTGAGACTGTATATTTTGTAATATTCATCTAAACATTAAAATGAAGAAAATAATAAATAGGACAAAAATTATATACATATTTGTGCTGTTTAGGAGAAAAAATCTAAATCTGTACATAAGAAAAAAACATAGGTGTGGCATTACACACATTATAAAATAGATAAATTTTTATCTCTTCTAATTCATAACATTCTAATAATTTTTATTAAATGTTTAAATAATTTTAATTGTTCAATAAAGGAATCTCTTCTATTTAATTTAGAATTTTGCACCAATGTTGATGATGGATTTAGCTTGGAATTGAGGTAACAAGTGATGAAAATTTACCTTAATTGATCTTGTAGAAGGAGCATTGTGCTGCAAGTTGATTATCATTAGATTGAAAGTAGGTAAAGTACATTACACAAGATGGTGGTTTGTGTCTTGCAGGAGATGTGCGGTTACATCATTGAAATCATGGTTTGTGCACCTACATGTATTGAGATTATAATCCTGTAAAATTTGTGCAGTAGAGAGACCCAGCTCTCTCCATCTTGTGTTCTACCATAATAAATGGCGTTCTTTACATCAAGTATTTGCTCAACAAGTAGAATGTGGCACTATGCAATGAATATATCATCAAAACAATCTTCTTTTGAGATGGAAAAGCATGCTAGGAGTGCTGAACCAAGTCATTAGGCAAATGCTTTAGTGTTTCATAGAATCATCAAGGTTGGAAGAGACTTTTAAGATCATTAAGTTCGCCCATCAACCCGGCAGTACCACTGAAACCCCTAAACCATTAAACCCTATCACCCAGAATTTTGTAAAGGTTAATGGAAAACCATAGCATCACAGGATTTTTCAAAAGTAAATTCATTTGTTTTGTTCCTTCTTAAAAAATAAAACAAACAAACAAAAAAAAACCCACAAAGTGCATCGTCTTAATTTTAAGGGAAAAGGCCATGTGATTTCCAGAATTCATACATGTTTATTGCTTTATGTAAGTTATTGGTGGTGTGCATATCAAGAAAAGATAATCTCCCCCCTTGTTCTGAGTCAGTGGCTTTCTGTGCTGGGGATGAAGTCAGGATCCCCTGCTTGTGGACCTATGCCCAGGAAAGAAGGGCTCCTTCAGAAATCAGCTGAAAGGACTCAGCTTCTGCATTGAGTTTGCACTGAAGAGGCCTTTCTCTCCTTGCAAGGACTTCAGGAGGAGTTAGGGAGGCAGGTCCAGACAATAGCCAGGGATATTGCTATAATAAAAGAAATTGTAGCATGTTTGTTCAGACATGCAGTGTCTGTAGAGATGCCAGCTATCCCCTTTGTGTAACAAAGGAAACGTTGCCTCCAGAGATTTCTTTCTGAAGACATCTCTGTTTAGAGACAGTGCATGCACATGCATGCCAAATTTCCTTTTTGCGTTTGTGCTTGGTGTTGCATTTTTTAAAATCTAATGTAATGTCATACTGTGCAGCAAAACACTGTACTTTATATTTTCATATGCAACTGTGTGGAGGTGTTTCAAATTTTCCATACCATGTAATAATAAGCTATTTTATAGCTTAATAGAGATGATTTTGTTAAACAGAATATCTGCAAATATTACCTTAGTGTTGCAGTTAACCAGGTTGGTTTTGCATGAAAATAAGATGCAATCTTTTTGTACTTCTAGAGGAGGTAATCTGGTAAACTGACTTCTAAAACTATTTTGAATATTCATAATGATTCTGGTCTGTATCAAAGCACACCAAAATCCTTTGTTCTTGATGGATGCTGTGTGTAAATCACAGCAGATTAATTCTAACACGGAATAATGACTGTAGAGAGGTACCCGAGCTGACTTTACTATCCAGACCAGGTACCAACAGCACTGTAGCTGCAACAGTTTGGGATTCAGCTTGATCTGCAAAAGCACTCTGCAGTCCTAGGAGCAGGTGTTCATGCTGTGTTCTGCATTGCCACTGCTAGATAAGTTTTTTAACTGACTAGTTTCAAGCTAGGTGCCTTGTATCTGTATGTGCTGCAATTGATTATTTGGATGCACCTTGCCAATGTGTGGCACCAAAAACTGGGAGCTGTTGATGGTTGGAGCTCCACTCCCTTTCTCTGTGCTGAGGGTAGGGTATGATGTAGAAACTGCTCCTCCTCCAAAGCATGAGAGCGTTCTGCTCCAGTGTCCTGACTGGGATGTTAGCAAGGCAAAGGAGCCTATGTGATGACAAGGGTCTGAACATACCCTCTCTTCTGGTGAAATTTTATGAACCTCTTTTTTGGTGAAAAAGCATGACATTTTCTCCTTTAAACAAGCATATCTAAGCTTACTGTCTCTGCTTGTCACAAATTTTTCCCTAAGCTCTTCTTGAAAATAGTAATAATGTAGTAATGACCATGTTTGTAAAAAAAAAGTTTCAACTGTCATTTACTGAGGAAACAGGTGTGGTGGTATAATATGTTACTAAATCCACTTTTGCCAGAGGTAGCTGCCTTTTTACAGAGTCAGCAGAGTGGTATGCATATGTTAGTAACTCCAGAGTTAGTCCAGCTCTGTAGCAGTGCAAGAGTAAGATGCTGAACTCTGGGTGTTTTAGGGCAGGGACACACATTCTGCTTCATTAACGCTGCTAGAGGTCTGCCAGTAACACAGGAGGAGGTGAACAGCTGTGGAGGGTCATGTCTTAGAGATGCTGTGGCAAAATTTGCCAGAGCTTTCCTGTCAGATATTTTCATGAGATCAAGATTTACATCAGAATGTACAGTATCATTCAATTCACTAATAGCTTTTATTCACCACTCATTTGAAGGATATGTTGGTTTGTCTGGCCTGTCCAAATCAGTAAAATCTGCCTAGAAACCTATCCTGACTGCACAAAGATTTAAAACACGACAGTCTCTATTTACCACGGGATCCACCACCTTCTTAATTAGACTGTTTCTGTATTTTTCATTGCAGTTATGGACATTTGCATGTTGGTACGATACAGGACATAAATAACATGTTATGAAAGCAATCCTGTCTTTTAATGTTCATAGACAAATTCAATTTTTAAATTTGATTTTAAAATATGTAGTTTTAACCATGTAAAATAACTTCAGGTTCACCTATGAAGGGATTGTTTCCAAGTCAGTCTTCTTTGTTCTCTGGGCTTGACATAGATGCAGTCAGACTTTTATGCTTTAAAGAAGTAGTGCTTTAAAGTATAATATCGCAAGCATTATAGTGCCAGCAATTCTTTTTAGTACAGAAATATTTGTATTACATGTATCTGTCATATCAAGTGAAGGATATAGTAAAATGTATTTATATCTCATATGCTAACATGTACTTAATGACAGAATGCTTTGTTGAGAGGGAATTGAAGTTTGGACATAGTGATTACCAAGTAGAATTGTGAGTATGAGGGGCAAGTACAATAGGGAGTAACATGCAGCATAAAATAAGAATAAAAGTAAGAAAATTGTGATTTGGAGGAAATGGGCAGATGTGTTGGTGTAGGTGCAACCACTTAAGAAAAAGCTTGACTTTAAGATTTGAACTGTTGTAGGGAAAGATCAAAGACAGAGAAGGATATTAGCAGAGAAATAAAGAGAGACTGAAAGCAAGTGCTATACATCCAGAAACAATTCAGAAAAAAAATGTGTGTCTAATTTGTTACAAAATTAATTTAAGTAATAGAAGCAATTTTCCCTTGGGTAATATGAAATTGCAGAGTGTTCTGTGGTACTGCAGGAGAAAAAGGTAGTGATTTATGAAGCCTACAGAATTACAGTAATCAAAATGTGATTTCTACGTAATTTTGCTTTTTGTGCTGCCCTTTCTTTGCCAGTTGGAGTTTTAAGCTATACATACACGCATGTCTTCCATAACTTATCATGTAAGCTAAACTGGGTATTCTCTTCTTTTTACAAAATAGGAGCTTGGTTTGGAATATCAAGGTTAAATGTCACTCTTTACAATTCAGTCATTTTTTGTACATGCTTTGTTTCTCCATATGTGTTTTAATGAGAGACCTATCATCCCAGGTAGAAATGTGTTCTTGACAGTTTTTCTTTAAAAGGTAAAAGGTCTTTCTGTGGGGTGTTTGAAGCAGATCTATCTAATCTGTGGCTGAGAATATTCTCTGTCTTCTACTTTCATCAGAAATATGTCCCACTTTGTAAGACATATTACAAGAATCTAGGATTATGTATCATCAGGTCCTTTATTAGATGAAATTAATGGGGTTGCCATGAAGTCAGTTGGAAGATTTACCTGAGTGCAGTGGTACAGGAGCCTCAGAAGGTGGGGTAAGTTTTAGCAAGATGATCACATAGTTTGGGTGCAGGTGTGGAAAAGTAAAGACAGACACTGGATGAAGCACTGGCTGCAGGTCCTCTACATGGCAGCTGAGCTTCTAGTGCGAATTGCAATATTAGTATTCTGGCCAGCCTCATTCTGACCAATCTCACACTGCCTCTGTTCATGACTATTCTTGTTCAGTCATATGCCTCTTTTTGAAGAGATTTAAATTTTATAAGTAATCAGATGGATGACTACTTAACCAGAGCAGCTCCCCTGGAATGTCCTTTTGTTCATGTTCTACCAAGTGATTACAGTTTTAAGCATCCCTGGAACAAATGAAGCATGATAATTAGAAATTGTACATATGGACGTAGAGCTCACTGATGCTTTTTGAGAATCTGCTAGTTTGCATTAGGCTGCCAAGAGCTGTGTCTGAGGCTGATCAGATTGTTATCATCAAGTAAAGCAGAGATGTTCTGTGTGGAGTTGGAGGCTTGGGAGATGTTTTCTCTTTTGGCTGCCATATTCTTTGGCATATGCTGCAGGCACTGAGCATGAGGCCTAGAGCTTTTGTTAGGCAATTGCAAGGTAATTTCATACTGTTTTCTGTGGCCATTACAGAGGCTTAGGAAAGCACTGTTGTCATCACATAGGCTGCCTCCAAGCAAGCAACCAAAATAAAGAATGCTTTGTGCTTTCACATCCCTGCATGGCAGGGGGAAGAGAAGCTGTTGCAATGGAGATGTGTGATGCTATTAAACACTTGGCCATTTAGGTGCTTTTGCTTTTATGAGAAAGATTATGATAATTCATGAAAATTTAGAATGAAATCTTCTTGTTTCCTTTCCCATGTTCATATGGAGAACAATTCAAGGAAAAAAGTCCCTCAACAAGTTTTGCTAGCAAGTAAAGTGTTAAAATTAGAAATTATTAAATCAAGCAGGGGGAAAGTTAAATGTAAAAAAAAAGAAAAAGGAAAAGAATAAGTGAAGGTAGACCTAAAGCCTGGGAAGAGCGCAACCCCTTGCAAGACAGGTAGAGTTCTTCAATATCCTGGAAAGATAAATTATCTTATTGTCTTCATGCCACTTGAACTCTGCAATTGAAGCAGTCAAATCCACTGGGCTTGTTACCGCTGAGCCTCATGAAGTGGAATTGACACCTTGCTGTATAACTGGAGATCTCAGTGCTGTTTTACTAGTCCTTTTGTACTGGAGATAAATGTGAAGGTTCACCAAAAGCTAGTGGCTCCTGAGTCACTCAGATGTTTTTGAAAATTTTATCTGGTAATGAAGAACTACAGAGAGGAATTCAGGATTAATTATATAAGCAAACTCACAGTTATTTGTGAGCTCAACTAATTGCTTCCACCCTGGGCTAAACTTGACCTGATGCCCTATAGAGTTGCTTGTCTATCTGCACATCATCCTCCCCAGCATGTCTCATAATTCCCTTGTTATTATTTTTTCCATTTTCTGGGTTTTCCCAGGCCCCTTAACCTTGAATAATACAAAGTGTAATTCTGTATTACTGGAACAACACTTCAAAATTTACAAGAAAGAATAGAATGGTAGTTATACCCAGTCCTAAGTCTTAAAACTTTACGCCATCTGGTTTTTCTTGTGGTGAGAGAAATGTCAGCCGACTGATCTTTTGTCACAAGAGTGTATGCAGTTAGATGTGTCCATTGTGTAATAGGAATTTTCCTGTGACCTGATTAAGGAGGCTTTTAAAAATGCATTTTTCATTTTAATTGAAAACTAATCCTATTTTAAATAACTGAAATAAAAATAATTCAAACGTCAGTGTGATCACAGAGACCTATACAAATATTTTTTTCTAAACCTATCTTCCCATCTCCCTCTGTCTTCACTTCAGCAGATCTTTATCTATTATGCTTGAGGAGAAAATAGAGGGTTGGAGCAAGGCCCCAGACCAGGCTAAGATTGAAATCTATTCAGTTTTTCATTCATGTTTCACCTGGCTGGCAGTCTTGGGAAGAACCTTCAGTCCCTCTGTTGCAGTTCCCATTGGTAGGAAATGTCCTTTTCATTGTCCTTATTTAGCCTACAACATTTTTAAACTGTCTTTCAGGGAGGAGATTTATTTATCTAACTAGATTTAGTTTAGATATATGTTTTGAGACGAGATGAGATGAATGCCACCTTTTCTCTCTGTTGGGAAAAGACACACCTTGAAGGAACTGAAGTGTGATGTTTATACTGACTGGACTACTGTACTATGTCTTCAGTGTCATGGAATTTTATTAAAAATCTGTATACATAAAAAAACATGGAGTTGCAAATACAGATATGGGCTATAGAAATAAAAACAGATGAGATCTGTTACGATGGGCTGCAGGCTGCAAAGTATTGATTTGTTAAGAAGCAGGAGAAACAGCAGCGGCCACTACAAAGAGATGAACCCCTACACAAAGCAGTTCAGAGCAGATGGCTGAGATGGGGTGAGCAGTGTGTAGGAAATGTGCAGAACAGTGGTTTTACTGCAGCATACGTGGTGGAGAGCTAGGGAAACCTCACCTTTGTACTCCTGCACAGGACTGCCCTGAGGAAATGTGTCGGAAATACGCGTTTGATGTGTTTAGTGGAACTCCTAAGGGCTGTGATGAACACGTTTGTGCTGTTTATTATTGGCAGGCCTCACAAAGGAATTCTCATTTTATTTGGAATCCAGGAGTGGCTTGGGGAACTGGCAGAGGGTTAGTATCTGCAAAGCTCCAAGGTATGTGGCATGCTCAAGGTGCCTGCTCACAGCCTGATACACTGTTTGCAAATGGCTGTGTCATGTCACTTGATGGGACATGCCAAGCCCTTCGATAAAAGCTGGGCTGTGACACTGAGCTGTTGCTGGAGGACTTACATTTTAGCAGGACTCTGTTGATCATGGGTCATTTGTACATTGTATGCTTGTGGCTGTGTAACATAACAACCTTTCTCCCTTTCTCTGACGAAATAAGCCAAATTCTGAGACATGGGTGTTGTGAAGCAGAAAAAGAGCCAGTGTATGGTTCTGCAGGTATTCAAGGCACAGGCTCAGCCATGGGCATCGTGGAATGGGATGTACCTGTATTTTATTTCCTGCTCAGTTGGTGAGTTCTGTGCTCACAATTAACAGGCTCCTCTGGAAATAGGTAGGAAGCTCCTGACAGCCTCCTGAGGTGAGGCATTCTAAGATGTTGTGTTGGTTTTGCCCCAGATCTGTCACATTAACAATACACTTTCTTATTGTCTCTCCCTCTCCCCATAATTTAATTTATTTGATGTGTTTATCTGCAGTCACTAGAAAAGGGAAGTTTTGCTTACAGTACTGTACTGTGTTTAGAATCAAGCATGGGATGTTTACTATATTTGGGGTAGATTTTTAGGCAACTGTGTAAAATGAAGGAGATAATAACCTGATTTTTTAAAAACTGAGCATTGCCACCATTTTTATTTCTCAGAGTTAGATATGTGGAATAAATCTTGTAAAGCATTGAAACAGAAATTACATGAAAGCTTTTGCATTTTTAGAAAAAGTTATGCTTAAATCCTCTTAGGAGCTACATTAATCTTAGTACCCTTCTTTATTTTCCTGAAGTGATGGCATTAACATGCACATCGAAAATATTTGTTAGCAAACTGACAGATATTTTGTGATTACTACCATTTCATTTCACACACATAGGTTAAACATGCAACAAGCAGGGGGTTCAATTCACTCTTTTTTTCCCCTGCCCTTTCTAGCATAAAGTACATAAACCTTGAAAGATAATTTTTAACCTAGGAGTTACCCATTCATTAGCAGAGTTGAAAGCAGGATACATTAAGTAGTTGTTTCCTGACCTTGGAGAGAGCTGCATGTGTGCTCTCAGATCTGTGTCCAATAATTGGTCCTACCTAGGGGGAAGAAAAGAAAAAAGAAACTACACAAACTGACTGAATGACCACTGAAGAGTGCTTCCAGAGTAATAGCTGGCTTCTGGCAATGCTCCTGTTCATGTGACATAGTTTGAAATACCTTTCATGTTACCCAAGGATATCTTGTACCTTAAGCTTTTAAAAGGTCATTGTTGAAAAGCAGGAATATTGATTAGTTAGTGGGCTGAATTTTTAATCTTTTTAAGTGTTTATGTTGTGATCAAAAAATGTTAAAGGACTTTCAATAAATGAAAATGTGTGTGTGTGAGATTTAATTTTCTGAACTTTGTTATCTACAGGTATACATGAGTGCTAATAGCAAACTTTGCTCTTTACTTAAATACTTTTTCTGCAAGTCAGAATTTTAGAGTTATCTTTAGATGGAGTCATGCCTATGTACAAGATCTGCTAAATCTGTCAGGTTAACGCTTTTGCCTTGAGCTGGCTGCCATGGCCAGGGAGTCCATTCTAACTCCCTTTGGTGTAGCTCCTCAGCTACTTGCACAATGCCTTTGTCCTGGAGAATCAGCCTGGAGTGCTTTCAGTTTTCTCCATTTTCACTTAGCCTAAACTGACTTGAATGGAGTGAATGCAATTATAATGTGAATGCTATGTCAAAGGAGAAAATAATCTTAAAACTGTAAGGAATTATGCTTTTTGGAAGGTTTAGTATGTGCATTTTAAAAAGGAAATTTGATTGATTCTTTGACATTTTTATTCTGCTCTTCTGAAGTTACCAAAGTCCAGGATAAGTAGAAATGAGAGCATTTGAAAAATCTAGCTTTTTTCTTTTATGTAATTTGTTTGCATTTTGCGCTTCACATATTTTGATTGGTGTGCTGGTTTTGGCTGGGGTAGAGTTAATTTTATTCACACTGGCTGGTATAGGACCATGTTTTATATTGGTGCTGAACACAGGGTTCATAATATAGAATTGTTTTCGGTATTGCTGAGCAGGGCTTGCACGGAGCCAAGGGCTTTTCTGCTTTTTGGACTGCCACGCTGGCAAGGAAGTTGGGGTTGGGAGGAGATACAGCCAAGACAGGTGACCCACACTGACCAAAGGAATATTCCAGACCATGTGACATCATGCTCAGTATATGAAGTGGAGGAAGAAGGAAGAAGAGGGAGGACATTTGGAATTATGGTATTTGTCTTCCCAAGTCACTGTTACATGTGATGGGCCCATGCCCTCCTGGAGGTGGCTGAACACCTGCCTGCCCATGGGAAGCAGTGAATTAATTCCTTGTTGTGCCTTGTTTGTTTGCATGGCTTTTGCTTTCCCTATTGAACTGTCTTTATCTCAACCATGAGTTCTCCATCCTTTCTGATTTTCTCCCTTATTCCACTAGTGGGGGAGTGAGGGAGCAGCTGTGTGGGGCTTGGCTGCTGGCTGGGGTTATACCACAACAGTCCTCCTTGGCCCTAAAACAGAGGAAAACCGCAGAAACTTCAGAAGGTTCATGATTGTGGAAGGGAAAAAGGCAGGAATGAAAAAAAGCAAAGCTAAAAAACTGCTACAGTAAGGGAAAATTCATACCTGCAAAACATTCCAAATATGTATCATCACGTATTTATTTTGCATTTCTCTTCTATGGGAGAAGGCAAGATACATAGTCAGGATAGGCGTCAACACCAGAGATGGGGTTTCTTGATGGGCCCTTATTTTTCTTTCCATTTTAACTTGCCCTTTCTGAGGTTAGATCAGGTACCTAAAATGTTCAGGAACAGAAGATGTTGGAATGAGCTTCCCTACAGGTGGATTAGCCAGTAGATGTCATCGCAAGACTGAGCCTCTCAGTCCAGGACCTGTGCAGCACCCTTCCCTAATCCTGCACACACTTGCCAGCTCATGACTGGCAGAAACCTCATTGCAGCACTTGAGCATGCATATTCTGGCTGGCAGCACATGTTTGGTAACAATGTGGTTCAAAGTCATCTACAGAGGAAGTGCCACTTTCTGAGAGACCTTTCCAACAAACTGGTTCTCCTCGAGCTCTGCTGGTACTGTTTAAAAGAGGAGTTTAAAAGACCTTTTTCAGCAGAGGAAATGTAACAGTGATGCCTGTGGGAATTATGAAATAGCAATGACAATAAACTCAGTAACAGAAGGGCTCACTAGTGTCATAGATAAGACTGTAGACATATTTATACCTACAGCTGCAGAATCTTTCCTGTATGCTGTGTTCCAGAGTGGAAGGGTATGGTCTGAAAAGGTGTTCACTGTTAATCTTATTCTCTCCTTGCTGGATAATAATAGGAAATTAACCATTGATTTTATGAGAGAAAAAGAAGGATTTAAAAAAAAAATTCCTTTCTTGAATTTTAATTTTAAAAATGCATTCCCAGTCCTTATAATCAAGCAAGTTGTTTTAAGAATGAATTGCATATATATACATGTCTTGCAATAATCCAGGTAGAGTAGAACCAAGAGGTAGCCTTCTGGTCTCTAGCTGTCCCTTCACAACAATTCAGGTTTTCCATCGGTCCCAAAGCCAGCCTGTATTGATGTCTGGCTTCCATAACCATCTTAAATTGCACTAATTGTCAGCACTTTGGCATCTAAATCACATCAATACAGTATTTTTTTTTCTGAAATCTGTAAGCATGCTGTAGCAGTTAGCATATGCATGACCTGCCCTGTGTATGCTTCTCAGTAAGTTAACACTGAGGCCTTCTCAGACAATCATCAGAAGCAGCTGTGGTGGTTTAAGATGTCCTTGTCCTTCAGCTGTTCAGTACTAAACCTCTGCTAAAGGCTGCATCCTTAAAGAGGAGACAACAGAACTCTTTCTTTCTCTGATTCAACATAATGCTTACATTACTTGAGTTACCTTAACTGTTGATGAAGATGTTTAAATTAAGCTGGTTCATTTGTGCTGGAGTAGATTAGGGAGGCTCACAAGATCTGTTCATTTATATGCTGTAGGAATGGCAGCCTCCTGCAAAGGATCAGAAACAAGTAGCCAAGGTATATCAGCTTCTATTACCATCTCATTCATTTCTTTAATGAATGTCTGGCTGCAGCCTAAAACTAAATATAACAATTTAAACAGCTGCAGTGATATAGTTAATCTTCTTCATATGCTCACTCACTCTAGTGTTTTATAGTATTGTGCCTGTCCAAGACTAACTGGACACCAAAATCTCTGGCTTGCCATTTGCTCATCTCTCAGGATTCCCAGCTGCCCCTGTCCAATAAATACATGTATACTGGAGTGTGACTTTAGTGCCCTGAAACCAGAAATGAAGATGCAACATTAAATGCTTTGCATTTTGCATCACAGCCTTATGAAACAGGAATTGTATCGATTCTCATGAGAGTTTACTTGAACTCAAGAATTGTCTTTAGGCACTTAGCTGCATCTGCTGTGGAATTTCCACCTGTCTGTACTAATTCATTATATGCCTATAGCATCTATGTTCAGTTTTCCTTGGAGTGTGCAGCATTTTGTTTACCACAATTTGTCCATGACAAGTCCCATAGAAAGCATCAGGGCCCATGGAGAGCTGCCAGGGAGATTCTGGCTTAGAGAAAGAGAGAAGCCCCTTTGAGAGTTTTCTGGCATGAATGCTTGTCTGGCCAGCTTTGCCAGAACTGGGGAGAGTAGGTGGGAAGCACCTTCTCTCCATTTTGTATTCCTCTATTCCATAGTGCCAGTCCTTCCCTTCACAAGAGGACAAGGTCTTTAAGGGTATCCAGTCCACCGTCATGAGATGGCTGCTTGTGCACTACTTTTATTATCTGAAGCAATCTGAGAACAGACTAAGACTAGTGTTGACCTAGGGACAACTTAGCAAAAGGAAGCAAAGTATCCTGGTAGAAGGAAAATATGAGCTCCAAAGGGGAATCTGTTATAGTAGTAGAGTGTACTGCTTGTACAAATGCTGCAATAAAACAAACTTACTGCTTACTTGCCATAAATTGTTTCCATGGTATTCTTTTTTCCAAATCTTTTAGGCTGCCTGGTAATAACCTACTTGTGATAATTCTTGTATAAAATGAAGTGTCTCATGTCATAGTCTCTCCATTATTTTTTGCAGGAGCTTAATTTTAATTACTAGAGACCTATTTTGACATTTTGAAGTTTTGCAAATTTCACATTTATTTTGGTGCCTGAATTGACTGGTAAAGACTTTAGTCCTAAATGTACAAGTAACACAAACAAATCTCTTTAAAATGCAGGTTATTGCTATTGAAGCTGTCACTTCAAGAAATATGATAAGATTAGAAGGTCAGTCACGACACAGGTTTTGTTAAATGAAAACATATGTGACACAATAAAACATCCAGCATAAAGTTTTATTGCCCATTTGTTCAATTTGTAAAACTGCTTCATGACCATTTTGCAAGATACACAGTATTTGCATGCTGTCTTTAGTTTCACTTATCAATCAAATAAAGTCAACTGGCCTCTTTCCTTCCCCTATGTTATGTGTGCAGTTGGATAAGGAGTACACAGATGTTGCTTGTGGTAAAATCGTGCAACTGTCAGCACAAGGCAAGTTAGAGTGGAGAATGGAGACTGCATTTTAGGAGCAGTTTTCTGGCAGAGGATTAATAATCTACTATTAGATAGAAATGGGTATCCGAAAGTTTTACAAATTACATGGTTTTGAAAACCCATCAAGAGCATTAAAAGGATTTACATCCGAACAGATGTCCAATATGGTATCCAGCTGTCTTGAAATAAGAACAGATAAACTAAAAAACTTCAGAAGTATTTTGGTGACTGGGAAAAAGATCTTGAAAACTGTATTTGCTTAATAACATATGCAGTAATTTGTGGAACTTCATGTTAGTGACTGAGTTTATTAATAGCTCTCTGTACTGTCAGTATTACTTTGCATTCCAACTTTTTGTTTGTTGGTAATAATAGTTAGTATTTAAGGGATTTATTGTAATGTTTTTAGGTTTAGGACTCTGGCTTGATGGATAAACTGTCAGCTTCATTTGAGGTGAGCTTGTGGAGATGGCAAAGACAATGTGTTCCTGATAAAGCACAGAGCATTGCACTGGGACAGGGAAGCAGCCCTACAGAACATGCTGGGACATGACTGATGGTGTAGCTATTCTCTCTTGTGTTGGTTCTTACTGCACTGCCCCCGCCCTCTTCCTATAGTATCCAAACACCTTTCAGTAGTACATGGGCAAACACAATTAGCATCTGTCACAAAATGTTCTTTCTTTCATCCTTTCTTTGGGGTGGAATTGTGTGTGCAGTGTAACTTGGCACTTTTTTTTTT